>CM031244.1:113009206-113481706 GCA_018340775.1 Taxus wallichiana var. yunnanensis | reverse complement strand
TCAAGTAGCCCTTAAGACCATGCCAATGCTACTACCAAGGTTAGAAAATTGTAGAACTACCCACAACCAATTAGTAGCTTCCTCAAGTTCCTTGTATCATCATTATGATGTGTCTAAAATTTAATGAATCAAAACCTTACGTACCTCTCACAATCCCTCCTTTTTCTCTTTTAGCCCTCACTAGGCCTACTAGCCCCAGTATGAGACATTTTCCTTCACATTTACTTTGTAGGTGATTTCAAGACACTAATTAGGCATCTTTGAGTACCCATTTCATGGTTTTTCTTGTCTGAGAAGTTTCATGAATGAAGGACAAATATAGACTATACTTCCTTTGTTATTAGGATTTTCCCATTAGGCTTCCAACCGTGTGGTGTGGGTTTTCTCTAGATCGTCAAGAGTAACTGAAAATTCAATCGATGAAAGTTCAAATTTTATTTTCTAACAGCTTAAAGGACATCGAATTCAATGTTTCTTCCAACTTTTAAATTTAGGTTCAATGATTTACACATTCAATTTCCAAACCCTATCAATGCCTAAAGGTGGTTCCCAAGAAACTCGGGTAAGAGGAAAACTATTGTAAAACTCATGAAACTTCAATTCAAAGTTTGAAAATTGTCATGCATGTTTATCTCAGAGCCCACTATGAGATTTCCTTACCAACAATGTATGAAAAAACGTGAATTCTTCCTTTTCCTTTGTTCCTTCGCTTCTCCTGTTATGTAGATTACGTGTCTCACCACATTTATACCTTCTTCAAAAGCATTCCTCTCTCTACAAACACAACTACCCCGAGTGCGTTATGCATGTCACCCTTCCATTTATCAACAATAACTTAGGCTTGCTTAAATCATGTAAACACAATTTATAACATTTGTTTGCTTAAGGTTATCAATCATGCAAGAGAAGATACTAGGGGTTATCACTTCAAACCATACAAGTAATACATCTATGCTTCATTTATCACATATATAATCTCAAGATAATATTGTTCCATAGAATCACAACTATAAAACATTCACAACCAATGCATAGTATGCACATTCATAGTTTTATCAACATCTACACAATCTAATGTAATCTTCTAGTTGGAGATAGGGCATACACTAAGCAAATCCTCCAAAACCCCTTCAAGATATTTAAATATACTCTTCCATCATGTTTCCTATAAGGTCCCATACAACCTATCTAAATGACAAGACAGAAAATACCATTCACTCAAGGTCAAAACAATATCTCATACCAAAAATTGAGCATTATTATACTTATATTACTATATGCTTACAAAGTAAGTCTTCCTTTCTCCTCATGTGCATCTCTTAGGCCTCTTTGTCATCGAGGCATTCTTTTCCTCTCAATTGAGGTGACTCCCTTACTTCCTTCCAAATCCAAACCATTTATATTCTTCATTTTACCCTAACCACTTTTCCTACATGACTTACATATGCCTTTCTAACACATTATGGGCATTTTTACAACTTTTAGACATTTCCATAATTTTGACTCACTCAAATGACCTATGACATCCCATATAGAAACTTCTCATTCTTAAAAAATCCTTCATTTTCCCCTTTTACATTCACTACAGGGCAATTTTCCTTTTTACAAGTTTTTACAAATTTAAATCCCCTTTTGGAGGGAAAATACAACAAGGGGGGGAATTCAAATTTCCAATCCTTATTACTTTCTTGAAATGACTCACATGGTCCTATTAAGGCCTCTAAAACTTTCCAACAACTCAAATTGACCCCACGAACAATGAATTTTGCATTTGAAGGTATTCTTGATGATGCTCCTACATCAGCAACCGTCAAAACTAGTAAACCAACAATTACATCATTGCCCCAATGTTTGCATGAATGTTGGTATGTAGATAATTGTGGCAACACAATTGTCGCTTTATATGAAGTGACATTTCAACAACTAGTTGTGGTTTTACTCCCTTTAGAGCTCATTGACTTTTTAAATGGAGGATGTGTAACCTCCACCCCGCTTGAACCAATAATTTCACAACTAACCATGGTTTTATCTCCTTTGGAGCCATGTTGACTTTTGAAAACTTTTCCTTACATATTTCGCTAATGAAGATGAAGTTTCTAGATCCATATGGATCAATTATTTTTAAATTTAATTTTATTAAATAGTTAGATAACTTAATTGTTGGGGTAGTTTCCATGTTGGTGTGAGTTGATATCCAAAATATTTTAATTACTTCAATGATCAATATAGATGTATTAGTTGTTATAACCAATTTCTTGTGATGTCTATTATAATACTATATAAATAATTTATTGAATTTTTAACATTAAGTGTGTTAATTTTAATATTAATGTCAAATTGAGAAAAATTATAAACTAAACAAATAATCAAATCAAATAAGTCATAAAGTGTATTAATAGGGGTGTTTTAATGATAAGATGTATCGAAGGAAAAGAAAGACCTATCCCACATAACGTGATTAGATAATTATGCATAACTAAATAATTGAGGTGTTTTTATGTATCTTGAAGGAAACAAAAGTACTCCCCTACATCATATGTGATTAGATCATTATGTATAATTAAGTTTCAAAGTAGAAGGGTGAGAAATTAAATTTTGGGATAAAAGAGTGATACTACGACAATATCATATGAATTATATATAGGAGATTGTAGAAACCTAGTTTTTCACACTAATGATTTCTTTTTCTAGGGTTTTAGCACACTAAATTTATTTGAGTGTGCACCTTAAGGGTGTATTAGGAGAATGAATGGGATGGTTGGTAGTATTATGTGACAAAGTCATTGTGACACCAACCCTAGTGTGCTTACCTACTACCACTTTATGACCACTAAGTATCCTTAGTAATATCACTATCACATCATTTTATTATAACACTTTCATATCACTTTTAGATCCTCTTCATACCCTTTCCTAGTGTTTTATTTACCTCCATTTTCCTCCCCTTTACCATATTGTTGGATTGTTTGTATTCAATTGAATAAACCATAGTTGATGTAGTTTGAGAGACATCTTTATTTGAACGAATAGTCAACATTTTCAACTAAGAGAAATCATGAATTTATGTTATTTTCCTCTATTTATATGTGGCATTGTCATCATCTATTTAATATATCGTTGCATAAACTTATTTTCCTTTTCTCACAAATATGCACATAAGTGTTTAAGGGGTTTATGGAGGTCATCCTTGGAGCATTGTATTATTAGGAAAACTAGGAATAAGAGTTGTACTCCTAAGGTCTACCTTTATCTTTGGAGTCCACAAATTTGGTCTACTTAGCCCTCTACCAAGTGCTCTTATGATATACCCATGAAAACTCTATCATAAGTTGCTACTAACCTTGAAAGAGGTTAATGCACCGACAATGTCTTCGTGAACATAAATATCCCTCATCCTTTCTCTTTTCTTTATGTTCATATGATTGATTATGTTGATTTATCATGTATTAGAATAGGATAATGTAACATATCTTTGTTTATTACATTATTATTCATTTAGACACATGCTTATAGCCAAATGATATTACAACCCTTAGTTTAACTCTTTTTAACTATCCATATTCTTAGAATTTAGGATTCTTATAAGATTCCTCCTCCATATCTTATATGCTTTGGAACCCTACAAATTTGATATATATGTGGATTATTCTTGTAGATCCATGACTATTTTGCTCTTAGGTTTTATCTTTATCTTGTTTATTGTCCCTAGAATGGCCACCTACTTATATCCTAATCTATATTATTGAAGAGAGAGAGGAAGTCCCTATTATATAAAGGCAAGTTAATCCTACCATGAATGCCTTGAACATATGGCTAGCTACTACAAATATATAGAAAGGGAAAACTAATCCAACTATATAGATGGGTAAGTGCAGCAAGTTGGGGGACAAAAAGGGGGTCATACGTGGACATCATATTGCAAATAACAACATAATATCAACTTGTAGGGATTATTAGCAATACATACACTCAAAATTAGAAAAAATTATATTAATATGAATCGTAGCATCCGGAATCTAGTTTCTAAAATACTAATTTAAAAAAAAAAATGGACAAGATTAGCTATATTAAACACTCAAAATTTAATGACTTGGATTTTTTTTTTTAAAAACGCCTATAAGATTATAGTCCGTTTGCCCACAATTTGAATGACCAAAAATTGATATATATTTTTATCCTTTGGTGAGAAGTTAGATGCCACTATCTATCTTGGGATGAATTTTATTTTGTACTTTTTTGAGCAATATTTTTTTTATGATTTTTTCCGTGAAAGTGGTATGAAAACATAAAGAAAACAGAGCACTTTCTGTTTGCCATATATACTTCATAAAAAATATTGAAATCAATTTTTTTGGAACATGTATATAATTTTTCCACAGTTGGGATGGTATAAGTTTTATCACATTCGATAAGTGAAACAAAAATTTGTAGTCTTAAACGTAGACACATATTCATGCGAAAAAGTGTCTTAAAGACCTACTATTAGTAAAAAATTATAAAATGATATTTATCCTATTCTATTCACTTTAAAATCAGTATTTCTACAAAGCTAACAGTCTCCCCTATGCAATGGTACCATTTTTATGACATATGTTTTACTTTTCGGCATGGTTCAAGTCCGGAAGACTAAATTTTATGTTTTGTTGTTTTTAATGTAAAATTCAAGATTTGATGTCCACTTAATTGTCCCCCAACTTGGTGCACTTACCCGTATATAAATTGATGAGAGCCACGTATCATTTTTGTAGTCCCCTATTTATATGGATATAAGTCAATCAAGCATTCATAAATTATATATATCCCATTTTCCTACCCCTTCTAACCTCACCCTCCCTCCCCTCCCCTCCCGTTATATATAGGGGATATATAGACATATAAATATGGAGGACAATTATATTGACCATCTTAGCTAAAGTACATTATGATGAATTAGACTTGAATCTTACTCCGCCCTTGATTGAATCATATTCATTTTTTTACTTTTAGTTTCCTAACATTATTAATTTTCCAAGAAAACCTTTCTTTTCGATTATCTCTCTTTAGCTTCTAAGATTTTTCATTAGTTCTTATCATATAACCCCTAAGGTTTTTGGTGAACTTCAACCTATTCAGATTGTGTTTGGTTTACTCCTTTCTCCCTTTTTTCCATTGTTGAGGTAAACAACTCACGACCTACAATTTTTCATAATCTCAATCCATCACAACCATTTAGTGTAACATGGTTGGGATGAAGAATGATCATTTCATGTATTGAAAGGATGGATCAGTTATTCGAATTTCAAAAACAAAAAATATGGAAACAACACCAACTTATTAACCATCAATTAATCTTCCGATCATTAATACCAATATCAACAATCCTACAACTACTAGCCAAAATCCATCGATTGATAACAACCAGGAGCTTATTAAATCGTGAGATAAAAATG
Organism: Taxus wallichiana var. yunnanensis; assembly: GCA_018340775.1. Lineage (NCBI taxonomy): Eukaryota > Viridiplantae > Streptophyta > Pinopsida > Cupressales > Taxaceae > Taxus > Taxus wallichiana. The sequence goes on along the minus strand of CM031244.1, from coordinate 113,476,277 downwards.
GATAATATGAAGCTAATACCAATAATAACATGACCCAAATGTAAAACCAAAAATTTCAAATGACATCTTAACCTCAACAACATATTTTAGGACCTCCCAACAAATGTGCTTCCCCTCCATTGCTTTTGGATGCTCACACAAACCAAATCCTTCAACCAATTTGAAAAAAGTTTTACAAACATTACAATTTGATTATTTATATCCTTACATATCTTCCACATGGACATTAGTGGGGAGGGGGATCTCTCCAACCATCTCTTATGATGGATCCATTGATCCCACCTTTCATCTTAAAGCCTTTGAAAACCTATACAAAGAGTGGATTAAAATCAACACTTGTGCACAACTACTAAACTACTTGGTAAATGCCATTATATATGATATTTAGAATAGTTAATATTACCCATTTTAGTCACAGAATTACATGCCTTATTTACGCTTATTGTTAATAATTTTAAACAAAAATGATATTCCCGAAAAATGCTTTATTAAATTCATCAATATGAAACAACTAGTCTATGAATCAATCCAATATTTCATCAAATAACGAAAAGCCATGGAAACTAAAGTTGATCAAAATATCTCTCAAATATTCCTTAAGACCGCAAATCCCAACTTACAATATAAGGTACATTCTTTCTCCCACACCATATTCGAGGAGGAGGCCCTCAATCAAGCTAAGAGGTAAGACTACCTTATGAAGGAATTTTAACAAACTTAAAAACCAACCAAAGACACCTTCAAAGGAAAAAATAAGGCTATAAATTCATCAAAAAATCAACCCCCTTCTTAGGGTAAATCACTAATGCCTCCTTTAAATAATTCAAATTTGAGTAGTTTAAATACAAGCTATCAAAACTTACACCACCTACCCATGAGTAACCTAGAACTGAATGAAATGATGCATATGCTTAGATTACATCAAATTCACCCTTCAAATCTTGTTTCTTCATGGAATTGGTCCTAAAAAATTGTTGGCGGCATTCTAACATTGGGAACTCTTACAAAAATCACCATGAACTCAAAAATAGCCTTTGACCTCATGTTAGGTGCTAATTTTGATATCGAATAAATGACTAAAGAGAGCTATGAGAAGCACCAATGACTTAATCAAATCCAACAAAATCATCAACGAGAACACTCATAAGGGTCCACAATCTTGAGAAGGAACCCATGAACAAATTGATGGGCGCATTGCAAGACATTACGGCCAAAATTATCTCAATATATGAATGTTGATAAAAGCAATTATTGACAAAAGCCCACACATAAAGATCTTATATAAAAAACCTAAAAATCCATCTCAAGGAAAAAATTACTTGAGGATAAGTTTAATGATCAATCTAATGATGATCCCACTCTACCAACAAAGCCCTAGGAACTTCAACCTAAGAAAAATATCCTTCAACCACTTATACCAATTCTTAATCTAAACACCAATTATAGATTCTATCAAAACCTTCATGGAATTTCCTTGATGAACTTAATTCCACGCCTTATAAGATTCATATCATGGTATTTATGTGTACAAATTATTGACATCAAGAATTTCTCTTGCAATAATTTCGGTCTTAGATCAACAAGAATAATTGAGGGAGATCGTCACAATCAACCTTCACATAAAATTAATATTCATACTATAGAAATCACGGATCATCCTCAAACTAACAATAGGATCTCCATTGAATTTCTCGAGGATGACATGATTAATGAGGAGATCCTATTTTGTGTCGAGAATCCTCCTTTCTTTATTAGTGTCATAATCAATTATGCGTAAATACGGAAGGACTTACTAGACTAATGATCAAGAATCAATGGTACATCCTTTTTGTTATTAAAGCCATTATGATATTTTGAAAAATACCATAAGAAAACATGAACCAACCTGTTGTGGCTTCAATAAGAACAACCAAAATTCCCTTGGATGTATTTGGCTCCCTATCATCATGACACCCAAAATAGTGAACAATAATGTCATGTTCTTAAATGTTCTAATATCATATAACAGTACACTCGGGAAGTCTCTGTGACACATCACATGAGAGTGATCACATCCTACGAAACCAATACATTCAATTCATTCATAATGTTGTCAAGTGAAATGTATAGCATCCAATATTGAAAATTTTAGCCATGACAACTTATCTCTCGGTCATTGTGAATCCTTCCTCCACCCAACCCATAAGCTCATGCAACTCCTCCAAGTCTATGTCACCCTCATTCCGAACGAGAGGAAAGTGCTAACATGGTTTTAAAGTGTGTTTCATGTGTAGGGGAATGAATCTAAGTTTATTTCACAACGAGGTCAAGATATGAGGTAGAATAATGTTCTCCTAAACACTAAATTGGGTAGTTTTAGCCACATTGTGGCATAAAGCCATCCTATTGAAGGTGACATGGAAGACTCAACTCATCCGGAAATTGTGCAGAAAAAAACAATGTTATACAAATTAGGTTAGGGAATATCTATAGAGATAATTGATTTTGGGAACAAGTTAAGCAAAATTGGGTCATTTTGGGCACATGGAATGAATGCTCTAACAAAGAAATTCAACTTGTTCAAAATATTTTGGGATTTCCAGGAGGAGTTGGAAGCTCAAAAATACTCAATGGAAATATCTTGAAACCCTCCACATGATGGAAAAATAAATTTTTGTCTAAGTCCTCATGTTCTCATGCGATATCTCAAGACATTGCGGTTGCCTCTTCGAGCCAAAAGTGGAATAGGCCCGTAAAATCAATTTTTCATGTAGAATTGAATCCTCATAATGGATATAATTATCTCAACATGTGATTTAGAGTGGAAATCATATGAGGTTAGACCCCAAAATCCCTTCCATGCTCTTAGGGCAGAAAAAGCACTCTCGGTGTCTTAAAATGGAGTTGGCAGATGACATCAACATACCAAAAAGGATTGAGTGAACTTTTTCATCCTTGGTGTACCCTAAAATTGTCCCCAAGGTGCAAAGGGGACATAAGGGACACCAAAATGTTCTCCCGCATCCATTCATAATGTTTTGTCACTTAAAGTGCAACTTGGAGTGTTAGCGGAGGCATGTCAAGTGTTTAAGTATCCAGGTCCCCTTCCCACGATGAACAAACCCCTTGACACATTTATAAGCATGTGATGTCCCCTTGGATTGTCATGAAGGTGTAAGGGGGAAATGGGGGACACAAAAGTGTGCTCCCCCTTGGTGGCTTCCTCTACACAACTTACACCTCGCAACTTTTGCACCTAGGAGTCTCTAACTCGCACTCGTTCAACCTAGTCCCCTTCCTCAAGTTTCTAAGACTTACGACACATTTTTGGAGGTTGAATGTCCCATTTCATTGCACCAAAAGCAAAAGGGACATGGGGGAGACAAAAGTGTGCTCCCATCCTTCCACTTAGCCCCAAGTCACATCAAAATTAAATTTTTACCTGCCGTAAGCCATTTTCAGCCCCCTGTACTCCCTCACACTTTGCACTGTGCTTACACTTGGCATGATATTATGAAAAGTGCACTTATTTTCCCCTTGTGTCCCTTTTTCACCTTTCCCCCTTTTTTTTAGGGTGCAATCACATGCCAATTCTCCTCCCAACCCCGGTTTAGCTTCTTTGGGTTTGATTCAGTTAAAAGTCAGCAAGGCAAATGTGACTAACTACCCCTCATGAACACATAATAATTTTTTAAACTTAAAGGTGTTGTGTTTTTTCCTTATAAAACTCAATTGTTTCATAGTGATGTTGCTGGAATTCTTTAGAACCATCAATCTCGGAAAAGGAATTTTGCTCATATCTTAAAAATTGTGCACCCGATTTCTTCAAAATTTTACTAGTACACCTCCCAAAAATGCCTTCAAGTTGATTACAATAACACTACCATCGATGATATATATAATTTACAACTAGAAGAGATTTGTAGCCTATATAGTTGCCTTTTTAGATCTACGAGTTATGGCAAATGAAATTCCCTAAAAACTAGAGCGAAAGACAAAACCTAATATGTTGAGCCAGCTTTCATTCCATTTCGACACCTTGAATACCTTTGTATAAAAATAGTACATTTTATAATCTCTCATATGTATAAATATAGTATATTTCCAAAAGAGTAAACTTTTAGCATCAATTTTACTCCTTACAAGTAAAAACCATCAAAAAGTGAAAATTGTGAAAACTTACTAAACATAGCCATTCTAGTGATGCGAGCATTCCTCCATCTACATCAATAAGCCATGAAGGTATCAAATTTTGGTTTTTCAGGTATGGTCATAGGTCTACGAGGACAATGGGTGTCACCGTGTGTGCTAGTTGGGGTCTAGGACATTCAAAAATTTGAAAAATACTCATTTTCCCTCCAAAGGTGCAATTTGAGTCTTGGAGGTATATCTTGGCGTGATTATGTAAGTTTGACTTAGTTAGGTGTTTTTAATGTGCTCTTGGAGCTTGAAAGCTTGTCAAAGGGTGAGATGCGAAATAATTAAGTGTTTAGGTCCTCTTTAGGGATTAGAAGTCATAATTTGAGTAAGAAATCAAGAATTAGAGTCTTAAGTAAGAAATCAAGTGTTAAAGTCATGAGACCAAGGGGTCTAGGAGCCTTTTCGGTTAGAGATTGATGAAAGAGACTATAAACTCTAAAGTTATAACTATATTTCTCATTCTTACCTGGTATGGATCAAGTTTGTAATTTAAAGAAAGGAAAGGAAGGAAAAACTTAAGGTTTTGGATAGTTATCGCTTGTTTTCTATGTTAACTCCATCTATAACCATTTCTTGTATGATCTTGTATTTTTTGTTCATTTTTTTTTCTCAAAGTTGAGCTATAGAGATTTTGGAGACTAGATTTGAGCATTTGGAACTTTAGAAAGTTAATTCTTGGTTTGAATTCATTACTTGAGGTATGAGTGTGTGTTGGTGAGGGTTATAAAACCTTGTAACAGTTGAATAGTTTTTGTGTAAGGGGAGGATTTGAACATTTGTATAGGTGATCATGCAATGATATTGTCATTATACTTAGAGTTGTGTCCAAGATTCTAGGATTTTATTAGTGAACAAGTGTGTCTTAGTATATAGATAATCCTTCTAAATGAATAAAGCCAAGACAAGACTGTGTCATGAATGGAATAGTTACTTTCACTTATATATGAATATTGCTTGAGTGAGAAGTGATTTTAGGGAAGGATTTAGGGTTTGAGAGATCCAAGAAGACTTGTATCGGTGAGTCCATTAATAAAATCAGGGCATGCAAGGGGTATAGAACCAATATAAGCACACATGTATAACATTGGGATGGAGATGAGAGTTAAGGGAGCATGTAGACTTCAAGAAGATCACCACTAAAGAGAAGGAAGGTCAATAGTTAGTGAAGAGCTCAAGAACGAATGATCTGTTCTTAAGCAATTCCATATAACATAGTACAAAGAAAGTTTGAATACAATGAAGAAATAAGGATGGTTCAAAGTATTTCATACATATTGAAGGTTGTAAAAGGTTAGTTTAGTCCTTTAGAATCTTACAATAATGTGGGAAGAGACCTAATAGTGAAGGCACCATTGACTTTTCCCTCTTGGGTACATACAAAAAAAACCCTGAACTAGGGTTTAATTGAAAGAAATTCATTTTTTGCGAAACTTGTCCATCTAAACCTCTTGAAAATTTGAAGTTAGCTATGTGGAAAGAAAATTTAAGAGTTAATTAAATAATTAGCTTGAATCAAATAGTGAAGCTGGAGATATTATTGTCGCTTAGCCAACACAATATAATATAGTCCAGCTTAGAACTCGAAATGAACAAAGGAATGATGTTTGAGGACTCAAATGCAAGAGATAAGGTGAGAAAACTTGACATAGTGACCTCAAGAGGTTCCTTTAACATATCCTCCAAGATTAAGTGCTAAGCCAAACCCTACTGTAAGATCTTCCTAAAATATGTCTTAATATGGATTGTGTTAAATAGTGGCTTAAGGGAGTGAGTAAATTAGAAAATTGAGTATGCGATATTGAGAGTGGAGCCCTGAGATTAAATTTGGAGTACTTGGATGAAGGGAGATATGGAATTTGAGAATATTATTGAGTCAATAGTATGACACTTGATCAATTTCATAACAACCCACCTAGTAAGGACTGAGATAGTTAATAAACCTAGTCAATGTGCTTGAAGCAGGAAGTTAGCAGTCATATAATGATTTTGGGGAATTTAGTGGTGAAGTTGATATCTTAAGGATCCCTAGAGTATGAGGTAATAGGCAAGCTAGTGCAGTGATACCTAAAGGAATTAAGTAGCCGTGTCTTGGGGTAGATACTTGATTTGGGGTCAAAGTCAATTGGAGGTTTAAAAGTCAGTTGAAGCCAAGAAGTAAGTAGTGTTTAAGATTCTTGATTGATGGATACATTGACCAAGATGTTGGCATTATCGAGTAAAGTGAAGCTATGCAGTCCCGTGATAGCGGTGAAGGGTTACACTTGAGAAATATTAAGGGATCCAAGAAACCAAATGTGCGTCCTTGAGCCGAACTTTCAAGGTAAGTGCTAGGGGAATCTTATTTGGAGTTGGATGAGTTGCTATTTGAATGAGCAATGTCATGAAGCAATGAATAGGTTATAGTGATGCTTAGCCATAATTAGGGAAGGATTATCAAATCCTTTCAAATTTTCGAGCCTTTGAGTCGATGAAACCTCTAATGCAAAGTAAGTTGAGAAAAATATATCTTGAACCTTTTTGAAATTGATTATATGAATGATAACAAGTATTGTACTACATCAGCTAGTCATGACTTGTTGAAAATAGAAAGTCTTGCAATTGGGATCAAATCACTTGTATCAACTCACATTCCACATATCTCATTACTTTTTTCCACAATTGCAAGGCTAGGAAATTGTCTTATGGTTCAAACAAGAAAGAAAGCCCTCACAAACTCTCAAAACTTAGTCTCTAGGTGAATTCCAAGATCTGTGTGTTTCAATCCATCCTAGCAGTCACAGAATGGGGTCATCATGTTTAAATGATGTGGATGATGAAAGGAAATAATATCAAATAGGGTTTACAAAGGTAAATCTAAATTATCAATCATCTTCTCAGATCTAGCATGGGAATGTGTTTGATGAGTATGATGGTGAATGCAGAGTTTCTTCTTTCCTCATTTATAGCATAAGAAATTTTTAATAAGGAATAGGTGAATAAGAAGGTACTTGGGTATCCTGAGGTTGATTCCATCCAAGAAAAAGATATCATTATCTGTAAGGTGATTTTTAACCTTTAGGAAGTCACAAAGAGTAAGATGATGATCTCCACATTCCAACTCCGACCTTGTGTTCACATCTCTGTCTAAGAGGAGACACATTATGTGAATCACATCATGGCCAAGAACATGTTAGAATAAATTAGTGTGTGTAAAATATTGTCACATGAACTATAAGGTGCCAAGGTACCCAAGACCATCATGTCTGCAAGATCAATAAGTCATCACATGTCCTCTCGCACAAGTCTCATAATAGTGGTTTTGAACACTTATTCAATGCTTTAGAGTGCACTTGCATCTCACGAAGAAATAGATTAAAACCAAAGTGTTTTGGTTCAATAGAGGTCGAGGAAAATAATTTCATTTAGGGATAAATCATTATATCTCAAGGAGAAGACATTTTTCACTTAGTAGCACACAAACAAGAAAATGAGCATCATAAAGTTAATTCTATTCAAAAAGGTGACATATTTGTTACGGAGGGTGAATTTTGAAGCCAAGGGGAGTAAGGCAATGATCTCCATGTTTTGATCCACCTTGTGTTAAAAAGGATCATCATGTTTCCATGATCGGAAATCATCTCAAGTTCACATGGTGCAATTCACTTAATAGTGTTTTTGAACACTCGTTCAATACCTTGGAGTTTTTCCGTATCTCACATGAGGAAGAATTTGCAACCGCAGTTTTTCAGCCTCAATGGATGGTCGAGGCCAAAATATTATTCATGAAGTATTTCCTCAAAGATCCATCAGAAGAAGATTCTTCATCGCCAGGAGCTTTCTCGTATTCATATTTTCGCACATCTCTCTTCTTCTCCCCCTTCCCCCCTCTCTCTCTAACATTATATTTCTTCATTAGAAATGTTCTTTTCTACTCTTTCATCTTATTCACTTTAGTGACTTAATGTTGCACCGTAAAAGTCCCTTTAAAAAAATGACTTAATTCCATTCCTAAGGAATGCGAAAGGTCACAAGTAGTGGTGAGATGAAAATTCACATGGGGGAGAGGAAAAGACATTTTGTAAGCTATAAATTGGAATGCCTTCTCCATTTCAAAGGGTTGACAATTGTTGATTGTTGTTATTTTTTGGTCTTTGTATCACTACTATTGCAAGAAATGAAGTTACATTTCTTCTATCTCCTTGCATATGTTCTTAAACTCTCTCTCTACTCTCTAACTTTGCAATCATTGTAATCTTGTACAACCAAGAACGAATTTTGTGTCTCGATTTATAAGTCTTGTTATTGCTTACATGGTTGATTTATTCCTATTAAATGTGGACTCTGCTCGATTAATGTGTGTGAAATATGTAAGTCTACTCACAACATAAACGCACTCTCTACATTTCCTCATCTCATCTATACCTCTCTTTAAATAAAATTACTCCCTTATACACTATATAAGCAATTTTCCACAGTGTCTAGTGGAGTATTCCCGTGTGACCATTAGCCTAACAACCACCTCACACTTGTATTTAGTTTTCATTTAATAAATGAGATCTTCCCCATACCCAAGAAGGAGGGGCTTAGCCCATGAACATTAATGAAAACCAATAATTTTCCCCTCGCAACAAATCATTTCACTAATTTTTCGGCGACTCCATTGGGGAATATTTTCCCTTTGTTCACCCTTAAAATACCTTTGAAAATCCATACAAACACACACATTCTAAAACCCATAAATATTAAAAAACTAAAAATACTAAAGTTACCTATCTGAATGTTCAAGAGCCTTGTTGTAATCCTATTGAAAAATATGCATTTTTCTAGTTTCATTCCTTTCTAATGCTCTGAGAAAAACTGACAGAAAGAATATTTGGTAAAGAAAATCAATAACACACAATTTTAGTCTTTCATAATCTTATGTTTGAGCCATAAGAACAAGAAGATTTCATACTTGCTCCCATACAAATCCCAAGACAAGTTCTTAAAATCCAACTTGAAGATCCCATTGGAGAATCAATTGCAGAACCATTAGATATCATCTCACCAAGAAGAAGAAGAAGAAGAAGAAGAAGAAGAATAAATGGTTGCACTGTGCCATGGGGATGGAACACCATTATGCTAGCTTTATCTCCTTCATTTCATGAATTGCCAAAATAATATAGAAAGAAATTTCCCAAGTTCTACGGAGATGGGAAACATCATCCGGATGATCATATCACAACTTTTATCACATCATGTGGTTTTCTTGGAGTGGAACATGATGATGTTGTCATGCGGTTATTCATGGAGTCATTGCAAGATGTCAATGCAGAATGATTTTACTACTTACTCAAGAACTTACCATTAATGTGGAAGATGACCTCATCATGTTAGGGAAAATCAAGAACTATTCAACAAGGAATAAGGTCCAGATTTTCAAAGATGAAAGTGATGATCTGTTGATGCAAAAATTGGTCAATGATTTGACTACATTGAAGAATGAAATTTCTCAACATGCCTCGTACTAAACCAAGACAAGAATAAAATTACAAGAGCACCTCGAAGGCTAGCCTTGGAGGCTCCACCATTAATACAATATGGGAACCTATGAAGACGAACGGAAATAATTGATGAATCCTAAATTGAAAGAGAAGAAGAAGATATATATGTTGTAGTGCCCACCCATGAGGGACTCAAACAAAAGACCAAATATAACATGTAGACACCTAGAATCCAAATCAAGCAATTTTATTACCTAAATTGCACTAATTGTCCTCTTTCCCGTAGATTGACAAAATTTCGTCAATAAACCACCATCATCCCTCTATCATCATTAATTAATTACATTTCACTAATTAATTCGCCCTCTTATCATTCAGGATGCCGACTAACGACCACTTCTACCTAGGTCAATTAATTATTCTTAATTAATTACGATTGCTAATCTAAATCAACAAATCACCATTTATTGAACCAATTTCCTCTCTTAAAATCTCCTGAATCAAACTAAATTTCTTCTAAATCTTCTATAAGCATCCCCCTTTTATTTATTAATAACCTTTGATTAACTATATCCCCTTTCAACTCCCACGAGTCACTAATGATAAATTAAACTCTTCTAAAGTATGCTTATCCACTTCTAATCTTACTTTTCTATTATCCCACATACAATAGGATGCAAAGCTCTCTCAAATGAAAGGGTTATATAAAGAACCCTCCCCTTACCTTTCTTCTTACACCTTATTTTCCCTAGGATAAACTATAGACATTTTGATCTTGAGCCATTCTCCATTGAAGGAAATAGCTTATCCATCTTGCATCCATTCTCTCAAATTGAAGAGCATGGGAAGATCCAAAAATGGCCTTGTAGCCATGTTTTGGTGAGATTCCATCTTCAAACCTTGAGGAAATCACTCCCTTTTGAATTCTAAAGTGATCTAAATAGGTTCATTTGTTAGATTAACAATCTAAAGAGTAAGAAATAGTTTAGCATTTCAATTTGAGATTGTTCATGCATTGAAGTTGTTTCTCATAAGCTCTTATCTTGATGGTTATATAGTAGGTTTGATTGATTTCTTAGAAGCTACTAGGTGTTAGATTTGTTTTAGTATGACAAATTTCTATATGTTCACATTTGGCACGCCTAGTGGGATGAGATCCTTAGTCCCTTAGCATTTGATGTCAAGTTTTGCTAGTTTTATTTCAATTTGGACTAACCCTAATCATGCACATGTTAAATAACTTGAATTACTTGATGTATTTTTCTAACTTTGCATGTGTTGAGTCTCTTTTGCAGGTTTAATTGTAATGGGTTGTTGTCAATTTTGAGCTAGGATAGTAAAAATTTGACCTTTTTGAAGTTTCTTGCGTCAGAATTCCATATTTTTGACGTCATTCCAGGTACATGCGCAGGTGTTAGGCTAGGCCGCACATGCGTCTTTAGGGCTGCATACTTGCTTTGAAAGGGGTGCACTATTGTTTGTAGGTCCGCACAGTGTCTCACGGTCCATGCATGCGCTACATTGCTAGTTTACCCTCTCGTGTTGCTCTGCTCAGCCACAAACCCGCCCATATGCTAGTAGGTCCGTGTGGGTGCTTTGATGGCTACCTTGTGTCATTATAAATTCTTGCAGTTTGTTTTCTTATTAGTCTCACGTATACGCTCTCGTGTCCACGTGCTCACTTCTCTGGGCCGCGCAGTGTGTGTTGTTATGATCTTTTCTCGATCTACGCATGTGGTGTCTAGTCTCGCGCTATTGCTATTAAGGGCACACAGAATTGTAAGTTCAATGTAGGCGTGATATATTGAATTTTGGGTACTATTTTCAAGTTGGCATGAATTTCGATCTTTATTATTGCTTTGACATCTGGTAGGTTTTTGGAAGACTAACTATTGTTTGTAGGGTATATTGATTCATGTTTCTTGCTAACTTGTTTGATTGAATTTAATGAATGTTTTGTTTTCACTTGTTAGGATAGAGTTGCGTATGCTCTTCCCTCACACCTTCTAGGTGATCTTGGGAATCGAAACAACTCTAAACCTTTTTCATGCTTTTAAAATACTTCATTAAGATTCATGTCTAAGGGAATGAACAAAAATTTGGTTAAAATGAATTTCCTTGCACTTTGATTTCGCAAGTATTCTCCATTTTTCGTTATAGTTAGGTTTTTCGTGTTGCGTATGCTCTTCCCTTGCACCTTTTAGGTGATATTGGGAATAGAAAAATGATTCATTCCTCTTTGCATGATGTTTTGATATTTGTGGAGAACTACTAATATTTCACGTGCAAGACCTAATTCGCAAGTCAAAGAATCAAGATCTAAACACAATACTAATATAGTTTGATGCATGTTGCCAAACGATGTACAACCAAACCACATTAAGTTCAAAGATAAGAAAAAACACCACATTCAAAACACCGTATTTACGGTGTTCGCTTAAAAGCTACGGCTCGTTCGCTTAATAATGGGAGAAGTGCCCTTGGCATAAGCCTTAAAATCACAAAAGGGATGCTCCCAGGAACCCCAAAGTAGTCCACGCAAGAGGGAACCTTGTGGACGAAATGGGAAGCGCTCCGCTTACCTACTTGTATAGTATACACTTGTGAGATTTAGAGTCAAAATTATCTTCACGCGACCCTAGTGAAAATACAACTGAATCACATTTATTTCTCATTGTATCGAAGGGGGTAAAGTAAATCCGGGATACTCCTTGGTTTAGTTAGTGTGAATTCCTTGGAAAACCGTGCTCACAGAGATAGTTTGTGACACCTAGTTGAGAGAACCAATTAGGAAGCCATTTTGTCTTGGAGCCAAACTTACCAAAAAAAAATGTTTCAAAGAGCTCTCACAAAGTGACAAATTTTTCGGAGTTAAAACCTTGTTAGTCGAATAAGGGGAGAGTTCATCAAATTTGGATCCACGTGACATTCATCACAAAATTTGCAAAGTGTTACTTTGTCCTAGTTTTTCACTTGTCTTAAGATAAGGCGAAACTTTGCTGAAGTGACACCAAGTATTTTTACCCCCAATTAATCTACTCCTTTTCTTTCTTGTTGATATTTTGGATCAAAAGAAGAGCAACATACACATGCTATTGATTGATTGTGTCCACCACTTTTGCACCCGTTTACATTCATCCTTGCTTGAGACCGGATTGGATAAACGCTTGAAAGTGTGTTGGTACGTCCTCATATCTTGAGTAGCCTTATCTTGATACCCACGTCAATACATCTCATTTTTAGGTAGGTTTGCTTCATCATCGATCTTCCCTTGAGGTGTTACGCTACTAGCATTAACTTGATAAAAAATAAATACTTATATCTTGTTTCTCGTAAACTTGATTTAAGGTTCGAGATTGTACTGTTACATTGCTCGCACTTTAACAACTCCTTAGTATAATTTGACTTTGTTTTCTTCCAAGCATTGCCTTAACCTTGAAAAGTGTTGTTGTTACATTGTTCACATCGTATCAATATCATTTTGATACTAATATCGTGTTTTTCTGCAAAACTTGATTAATATATCTAAGTGGTATTGTTGGCAATCGTATCTTCTACTTTTTGGGATTTAAATCCTTGTTTGTAGCTAGATTTTTACAAGATACTTTGCGTTGGAATTCATTTCAACCCCTTGTTAATACTTACGCCTTGTTTATTTTAATCTTGACTTAAGTGTTGAAATTGTGTTGATCATCTTGCGTCAAACTATCATTGAGACACATTTGTGTACAAAGTATTTCCTTGTAGATTAGATGTGTTTTCCAAACTTGCGTGATTGTTCCTTGTGATCGTTCATCTTTTAGACTTGTTTTTCTAAGGACAATCCTTTTGATCCTTTGATCCTTTTGCACTTGTAACTTGTTGTCCAAACCTTGTTGGATTATCAAAATTGTGTCATCACGATGTCTATTTTCCTTAGATTCCCTTTGGAAAATCACATGAACATCTCCATACTTAGGAAATGTCTAGTTGGTTGCCATTATGCTGCCTCGAATCAACATGGAACTTCCTTCCATTTGAAGGATTTCAATCATACAATCTAGGTCTAGGCATTTGGACCCAATGATGCCAAAAATGACTAACTATGTCATGGTTCCTCACACTCATGACAATAGGGAGCCTAGGTTTTGGAATCCAAATCAAAATAGGCCCATCACGACTAAACCTTGATTGGTTATTCGCACTAGAGAACCCATTCAGTTACCCCTTTCCCCATCTTCATCTCATAGTCGGTGGTATGATTCCGATGATTCTAATCCAAATTATAAAGTTAAAAATCAAACACGATTCAAGAATGCACACCAACATAACCATCAAGTATGGCGCAAAGTGCATAAACCTATGGATAGGGAACTCAAGCTCCCGCATACAAAATCCATGTTTCAAGATAAGTCACAATCATTTATTGAGTATGAGCTCACCACGGTCATCGAGATTGGAGATAATATTACTCTTGATAAGAAAACACTCCTAGTATCCCTCATACAAAAATCGCAAACATCATTGTTGGATCCTATCACGTAGAATGACACTATTGGCCTCAACTTCCCAAAAATCAAAATCTCTAAAAAAATAAAAATAATTCAAAAATACAAAAAAATGAGAAAACTTTAAAACATTACAAAAATCAAAGGTACAAAGATCAAACATTGTAATCAGGTATTACATACACATGGATGTTATTTCTTCCCTTTTATTCCATTCTTCTCGCAAATCACCAACCATGTTCATTCCCTTCGATGATCTTTTGGTTAGTCTATTCACGCTCATGTGACATTTATCTTTGTAGTATCCGTTTGACCTTGGTCTTTTATCACCTTAGTAAATTAAAGAATAAATGACCTCTTAGAGATCCTATCACTATCATACATTTAATAAACTTTTTGCAAAGAATTTTTGGGAGTATTTGTTGACACTAGAAAATGTCGACATCACAATCACTTCTATATCCTTCCATCAAGCCATTAGTGGTTCTCAACCCCTTATCACTACAATTGAGAGAGATAAAATAATTTTCGAAAGCACAAAAATAAAATAAAAATAAAAAAATAAAAAGCAAAGTAGTATATAAATCTCTCTTGGGGTATTTCCAAAGATCTCTACCGGGGCTATGGACTCTGATCGACAACAATAGAGCAAAGTGTTATGACTAGAATCAAATACATCTCCATCGGGGCTATGGATGCCTAATCGCGGTGAAGCAATGTATTTCTTTCCTTCCACCCTTCATTCACAAATCTCCTTTCAAAATAAATCATTCCTACACATTGGTTAACGTGTCTTCACTTATTGTCTATTAAATATTCCCTTCAAGAAGTAATTAATAATTCCATGTGCACACACTTTGGATTTCAATGAGTAAACAAGATTAATATGTTACCAAGTGTTTCTTTTTTTTGGACCTTGTTCAAACTCTTGCTTTAGTCTGTATCTTGTCTCACGATTTGTGCCTTGGGCTAATCACCTTTTCATCGCCAATCTTCTAGTTACATTTTCCATATCCTTCCATAACATTCACGCTTTTCTTTTGCCTCGTTCGGGACATCTATGTGTATAAGATTTCCTTTTAACAACATTTGAGAGACTTTGTCCCCCTTTCAATAAACAATCTTGTCCTTATTTATATCATATGTTTCTTGGCAAACTTGCACTGGGGCATGCTTGCTCCTTTTTGGCACTTCATTGGTTTGTGTTCATCATCACATTGAACATATATATCTTGGCCTTGATCCGACTTATCTTCTTCTTGTATATACGTGCAAATATTTTCCCTTGTACATTCTCACCTCTCACTGGGGGCATATTTGCATCTTCATTTTCATGTACATAGCTTCAAAAAATTTCAAAAAACCCCAAAAAATCAAAATCCAAAAATATTGTAATTATTCAAAAAAATTCAAAAATTGGTAACAAACATGCACACTCGCTAAAGCCTATGTCAAATGCATTGTAATCAAACATTGAAATTTGTCGTCCAAAACATCTTTCTTTGGTTCCTTGCTTGTTCTTGTCACAATGACTCATGGATCATTTTTATCTACCTCCATTAACAAAGTTGGTTTGCTTATTATGTTTGTACTCTTTGGCACAATGAGGCACAATGAGTTGTTGAGTACTGTTTCATAGTTCACGATTTCTTTTCATAGGAGCCATGTTTCCTCCATGTATTCCCCTTGCATGTATCTTTTCTCGGGGCACCATTTTTAACCCTTGTCATTAAATCAAACATTTGGGAACTGAAGCTTGATAACAAAACAATTGGTGTAACCATCTTGAATGTTGTTTGTTTGAGTATATGTGTTTGTAATTGTTTCCCTGTTAGGTTAGCTTGTTTACTTTCTCATATTATATTGCATTATGTATGTTGCATTGGGTTAGTGTTTTGGCAATGAACAACTGTTCAGTATTATATCTTTTTATTTTATTATACACTTTTGTTGTATGTGTATAATTTAATAAGGACCGATGTAGATCACTTGAAATAGGATGACACAAAGTGGTTTTTACACCAGCTAGATGCAAGCTATTTCCATGCCCTTCATCGTCAATTTTCTTCATTCTCATCCTATTCTATCACCACTATTATCCAAAGCTCCCAACAAGTCAAACAACCTAAAATTTAAAAATAAAATGTGATTCAAGAATGCACACCAATGTAACCATCAAGTATAGCGCAAAGTGCATAAACCTATGGATAGGGAACTCAAGCTCCCGCATAAAAAATCCATGTTTTAAGATAAGTCACAATGATTTATTAAGTATGAGCTCACCATGAGGATCGAGATTGGAGATAATATCACTCTTGATAAGAAAACACTCCTAGTCTCCCTCATAAAAAGAATTGCAAACATCATTGTTGAATCCTATCACGCAGAGTGACACCGTTTAGCCCCAACTTCCCAAAAATCAAAATCTCTAAAAAAATAAAAATAATTCAAAAATACAAAAAAATGAGAAAACCTTAAAACATTACAAAAATTCAAAGGTACAAAGATCAAACATTGTAATCGGTATTGCATACACATGGATGTTATTTCTACCCTTTTATTCCATTCTTCTCGCAAATCACCAACCATGTTCATTCCCTTTGATCATCTTTTGGTTAGTCTATTCGCGCTCATTATGCGACATTTATATTTATAGCATCCATTTGACCTTGGTATTTTATCACCTTGATAAATTAAAGAACGACCGACCTCTTAGAGATCCTATCACTATTATACATTTAATAAAATTATTGCGAAGAACTTTTGGGAGTATTTGTTGACACTAGCAAATGTCATCATCACAATCACTTCATATCCTTCCATCAGGCTATCAGTGATTCTTAACCCCTTATCAATGCAATCGAGAGAGCTGAAATACTTTTAAGAAAACACAAAAAGAAAAAAAAAGAAAAAAGAAAAAAGAAAAAGCAAAGCAATATATAACTCTCTCTTGGGGTATTTCCAATACTCTACCAGGGCTATGGACACCTGGCTGATAGTAGAGAAATGTTGTGACTAGAATCAAATACATCTTCGTCGGGGTTATGGACACCTAAATGACAACGAAGGAATGTATGAATATCCTTCCACTCTCCATTCATATTCGTAAATCCTTTTTCAAAATAAATCATTCATACACATTGGCTAGCGTGTCTTCGATTCTTATCTATCAAATCTTCCCTTCAAGAAGTAATTGATTTCCACATGCACACATTGGATCTAGATGAGTAAACAAGATTAGTATGTTACCAAGTGTCTTCTAGTTTTGGAACTTGTTTAAAATCTTACTTTAGTTTGTATCTCATCTCACGATTTGTGCCTTGGGCTAATCACCTTGTCATCGCCAATCTTCTAGCTACATTTTTGATATCTTTCTATATAGCATTCATGCTTTTCTTCGCTTCCTTCAAGACATCCATGTGTATTAGATTTCCTTTTTACAATGTTTGAGAGACTTTGTCCCTCCTTTCAATAAACAATCTTGTCCTTTCTATCATATGTTTCTTGGCCAACTTGCACTGGGGCACACTTGCTCCTTCTTGGCACTTCATTGGCTTGTGTTCATCATCATATTGAACATATCTATCTTGGCCTTGATCTGACCTATCTTCTTCTTGTATATACATGCAAATATTTTCCCTTGTACATTATAACCTTTTTGGGGGAGGGGGCATCTTTGCATTTTCATTTTTATGTACATAGCTTCGAAAACTTTCAAAAACCCTAAAAATTACAAAAAAATCAAAATCCAAAAAAATGTAATAATTCAAAAAATTCAAAAATTGGTAATAAGCATGCACACAAAAAACTCCGTGTCAAATACACTATAATAAAACATCAAAAATTGTCCTACAAAACATCTTTCTTTGGTCCTTGCTTGTTCTTATCACAACAACTCACATATCATTTTGATCTACCTCCATTAACAAACTAGGTTTGCTTACTATGTCTGTCAGACGCTTTTGGCACAACAAGTTGTTGAGTACTATTTCGTGAGCGCAGATTACTTTTTCATAGGACCCCTGTGTCCTCCGTGTATTCCCCTCACATGTATCCTTGTTTGGGGCACCATTTTTAACCCTTGTCGTTAAATCGAACATTTGGGAACTGAAGCTTGATAACAAAAATATTGGTGCAACTGTCTTGAATGTTGTTTGTTTGAGTTTGTGTGTTTGTACTTGTTTCCCTGTTAGGTTATCTTGTTTAATTTCTTGTATTTCATTGTATTATGTATGTTGCATTGAGTTAGTGTTTTGGAAATGAAGAATTGTTTGTATTATAAATTTTATGTTATTATACACTTTTTTTGTATGTGTATACTTTAATAAGGAATGATGGTGTAGATCACTTGTAATATGATGACACAAAGTGGTTTTTACACCACCTAGATGCAAGCTATTTCCATCCACTTCATCTTAATTTTTCTTCATTCTCATCCTATTCTATCACCATTATTCTTTCAAATCACTTGGGGCAATAGGGATCACCTTTTATCCCCTCTCCCTCTCCTATTCTTCTATCCATTTTCCTTCATATTTTCGATCGCCAATGGACCTCTTTGTTTACTATCTTTGAAGTGGCGTCGCTTACGCCACCCCAAAGAGGGGAAAATGTAGACACCTAGAATTTGGTCAAGCAATTTTAATACCTAAATTGCACTAACTATCCTCTTTCCCATAAATTGATGACACTTCATCAATAAACCACCATTGTCCCTCTATCATCATTAATTAATTACATTTCGCTAATTAATTAGCCCTCCTATCATTCAGATGTCAATTAATGACCTTTCGTTAATTAACGTCCACTTCTACCTAGGTCAATTAATTATTCTTAATTAATTACGACCGCTAATCTAAATCAATAAATCATCATTTATTGAACCATTTCCTCTCTTAAAATCTCCCAATCATACTTTCTTCTAAATATTCTATAAGCATCCCCCCTTCTATTAATTAATCACCTTTGATTAATTAAATCCCCTTTCAACTCCCATGAGTCACTAATGATAAATTAAAATCTTCTAAAGTATGCTTATCCATCTCTAATCTTGCTTTGCTATTATCCCACATACAATAGGATGCAAAGCTATCTCAAACCAAAGGGTTATATAAAGAACCCTCCCCTTACCTTTCTTCTTACACCTTATTTTCCCTAGGATAAACTATAGGCATTTTGATCTTGAGCCATTCTTCATTGAAGGAAATAAATTCTCCATCTTGCATCCATTCTCTCAAATTGAAGAGCATGGGAAGATCCAAAAATGGCCTTATAGCCATGTTTTGGTGAGATTCCATCTTCAAACCTTGAGGAAATCACTCCTTTTTGATTGCTAAAGTGATCTAAATAGGTTCATTTGTTAGATTAGCAATCTAGAGAGTAAGAAATAGCTTAGCATTTTGATTTGAGATTGTTCATGCATTAAGAAGTTGTTTCTCATAAGATCTTATCTTGATGGTTCTATAGTAGGTTTGATTGATTGCTTAGAAGATACTAGGTGTTAGCTTTGTTTTAGCATGGAAAATTTCTATATGTTCACATAACAAGATATGTTTTTTTACTTGATACAACTATGTGGAACCATAATGGCTCATAAGAGATTGCAAAACCACATGCAATGTTTACACCAACATGAAAAACATGTAAGTATCAAGTTGACACAAGATTGAAAATTAATGCCACACTTATATGAACGAACAAGTATGAAACCACGACCCAATCCACAACATGAACATCAGGAATGGGAACCTTCCACAATATCATATTTATATGGTTACATCTTTATTGCATTCATATTTCATGATTATCCTTTTCGGTTAGAAGAGCACTTAACATGCAAACCTATGATCTCATTCACAATTCTATAAATTATTCATTTCATTTCAGATTTAACTTATAACAAGTAAACTTATTTGGGTTATTTTCTCTATTACTATCATTTCCATAACTCAATATTAGATTGAAACTTTTTAACGCACATGTGAGAGTCTCCTAGCTCTCGGTCTCAAACTAGAGTTTTTGTTTCACCTAAAAACACATTTACTGGTCATTTTTAGTGTTTTAAAAATAAATAATTGGTTAGAGTCTCTTTAAAAATTGTGCGTCAAGAGTTTTGTCTTCTAAATCTTAAACTCACATGGTGCAATTCATCCCATCATTAATCACACAAAACGAGTTAACATTGGTCTTAAGGGATTAGATTCCATTTTTTGTTTTACTAAAAAATCAACATCTTAGGGACACCTTTTGATAGACAAAGTTGACTAAAGGTTTTGAACATCATTAGCATATAAAAAGTCCTAGGTTTTAATTTACTTCTATTTTCACTCAATAAAATTCAGTTTTGGAGTGGTTCAAACATCTTTTTCTAACAAACCTTCAAATTTTATTTTCTTTCAAAAAAATGACACCTCAAGAATACAAATTAAATTCTAAAGGTTATTAACTAATTCATTCACATTTGACTCTTGTTGTTGAAATCGAGAACACAACTTGAACAATGAGATCTATATGCCTATCTCATTCGTAACTAAGTCATCTTAGATATATCCTAACCAACATATCCTATCCGAGTCACCCTAGTCTTTCCAAAGCACTCATGTATAAGAATTAATTATCCTTCATTTATTTTGAGTCAAGATTATTTTGAGGCAAAAAAAGATGAGTGAGCCACCACACTTTCGTGTTTAGTAATTTTTCTTGATCACACTAAAAGGAATGATAATCACCTTCGTAATTTTCCCTTATGATCCCATACACAAGTTAATTAGCCCTTCCAGAGAGGCTTAACATAACAGATAACCATCTAAAAATGTTCATGTCACAAAGTGACATTGCACCCTTAACTATAATAAAATGCATACTTCCACAAGCACAAGAAACCCTTTATAGTGAATGACACACAAGTAAACACAATGCTAAAGGAATCTACAACTTGATACAAGATAACATTAGAGAAATTTAACCTCCCATAGATCAATTAGATGCGAGAGGGGTTAATGGAGTCAAACATGAGGATTTGATGTGAAGGTAAACAAGTATTGACTTCACTCATGACACTTAGATCTCACAATGAGATCATTCAAAGGTGAAAGGAAATAAATGACATGTGATATTTTTAAGTCTTTTCTAAAATGATAGGGGTATTGTAAAAATATACAAGACTCATTTAAGAGAGAGATACACAATGAGGGTTAAGATAAAGTTTCATTTCGATAGTTCAAGAATCTAAAGTTTCTACCATAAACATAAGTATTAAGGAAGAAAACAATAATTAACATTATAGAAGATTGTTTCAAAACATCTAAACCATAGAACATACAAACTCATAATCAAAATCACACCCAAATGGAATGTGTGTTTTTCCAATAAACTAATGTGCTACAGCTCCTTACACATCACAAAAATCCATAAATAACATTCATGTTTATAAACATAGTGTTGATATACACCCATTTAATATTACATGTATTTCAAGGATAACCCATTATTACAAAAGTGTATAGCATGCTAAACTTTTCTTCATGTCCCACGTACCTACAACCACCACTTGGTTAACATAGATGCTGACATGAAATCTAAGTTCAATAAAGCATGATTTACAATTGCACAATTTTCCAATAATAATGAAATAATACCTAACACACTTTTAAGTAGAGTAAGAATACAAATTCCATTTCATTTCCAAAACCAAAGATAAGGTTAGAGAGAGGAGAGAGAAAAACATCAATTCTTTTCACATTCAAAATATTTTCAAACAAGCGTCAAAATGGTCTCCTACAGTCTATGTATTTCTGTTTAGGTTTCACGATCACTATTTTATTTGGATAAGGTTATATGACAATTTTCTCCATTTGGTTACAAGTTTATAAAAAGTGTCAAATTTAGGAAAGTCGCTAAAAATCAACGTTCAAAACCATCTTCGAGATTCAAACACATAAGGGAACGAATTCCAACCTACTCCCATATAAACAAGGAAACACTCAAAGTTGAGAGAAACCCTAATCGATAAAAAAATAAAAATGACGCTCCTATTTCTGGGGCTACCAATTGTAAATGCACCCAAACGGCCTTGTCGCCCAACGACAACATGCCTACAAAATATATTTGGAAAACTAGCTTGTGGGATGTTTTCTCCAAACTAAGGGTTGGTAGTGGTTGTCATGCAAAAATACTAGAGGTATGCAGAAGTCAAATCTCATTTCTACACCAAGGGCCAAATGGGTCAACACCAAATTGCATTTTTAACTTTCAGCAGTTGTTCAAAGCTGTGAACTAACTTGCCAGGCTCCTAAACACATGAAACAAGGCCAAATGAACATTCGAGGGACAACCTATGGTTCGATTGAACACTCCAAGTGATAAGGTACATGACCAAAACTTGATTTTATCATTTCGTGGTTTATATGGATGTTTTGCGCCTCAATGAAAACATGCTTTATTTAGATTTTAGATTGTCGCCAAGGAGTAGTTACGAACTAACACTCAAGTTTAAATACACCAACCACATGGCTTCGTAATCGACAACGATATCAAAGTTTTTCTAAACATCCATGAGGTAAATGGGAGTAGTGTTGACATTCATGGTCACTTTACTAGTTTCGTACACAAATAGAGACATAATTCGGTATAAAAATACATCCCATTTAATTCACCTAAGAGTTATTTTTCTTTAGATTGATTTATAACTCCGTTAAAAGTAAGTAAACTATAAACCTTAACAACCATACAAGGATAGATTAAGATGGCCATGCATGTGCTAGAATAAAAGTGGTACGAGGGAACTCCAAGTGATCCACAACCATGATCCATGAGACCATGCAATTGAAGAGGATTTTCATCAAACAATTCACATGGCTTGTCTAAGATTTCACATTTTTCATACTAATCTTGCACATATTCCAAAACGAGGCAATCACAACGGTCTCGTTTCTCTCATACATTTGTTCAAAAATTTATATGCCCTGCCCAGCTCCCACATTTTTCATACACATCAAACCGGGTAACGACAACATAATTAAACAAATTTTAGCTTTCCCTGAAGCTTTGATGGGTGTCCAAGTGTTGTTCTCATTTTCCATCATGGGAAGGTAGTAGTAAAGGTTAAGGGGTGTGGCTTCAAACCAACCAACCATAATTTGCTTGAAGGTATCTAAAGCCTGTTCAACGAACCCATTTAGTGTATACCCAACAACCGTGTATTTCATGACAACACATCTCCTTGAGGAATTCTGGCAAAAATTCATGGGCCTGGCTGGGAAATATGCCAAATGCATTTGCTTCAGAGTTTCTAAAGTCTCTTCAACGAACCCAATTTGACTAAATCTTGCAATCATTGATGTCCTGGAGGCTACTTCCCTCTCAGGCATTTTATCAAACAGTTAAAATGTCTTATGTTGGGCTACAATGGCACAGGTAGGCGTACAATGTCAAAGTGGAGATGTCTGGATTTATGCTTGCCAATTTGCATTTTCTTTGAAGATTCCAAAGCCCCCTTTTTTGACAAATCCACTTTGTGCATACCCAACATCCTAAGAGGCCTCATCTCTTAAAAGCATTGGTCAAACAATATATGTTCCCTGTCTAGGCACTGCCTATGCCAACATCATGCTTCCACGTTTGTAATATTGCAACTAACCACATTTTCCAAAATAAATTCGCTTTCAAAATTTTTTTTTATTGGATGTCCATGTCATACTCTAAGCTCCCAATTTGACATTGGCAGCTAGGATGCTGAAAGAGGTCGTGGGGTTTGGATTTACACGTCAATTGTGTGTGTGTTTGAAGTTTCCAAGGTTGTTTTAACCATCGCACTTTTATTTTTCACATAAAAGTAATCAAACAGGCCTATGAGGCCGCATTCCTACAAGGTATTTTCCAAAAAGCCAAAAAATTCTATATTGCAACAAAACAATAAAAAAAACAAAATCCCCTTGCCAAATGCTTTTAAAAATGCCCAAACCCTGTTCCAAATTCCACAAACTAGAGCATTCATGGAGGCTGCTGGATAATAATGAAGAATCCAACTTACACCTACCAAATGAAATACTCGGAAGTTTTTGAATCCTTGTAATCAAACCCAAGCTTAGAAATGTCTGTTACTACAACATGCCGTGACCTTGAAGCTCTAAAACAGAAACAAGAAAATGCAACCAGAAATCCTCTGATGTGTATTCATCCATAAAAAAACCAAAAATTCCCAAAATCCTTCTCATGTACGGGCCTCACAATACCCAAAATTTCATTAATTCTTTTCTTGGAATGAGCTTGGCCCAAGCTCCAAGAATTTGGAAGATTTTTTGGAAAAATAAGAATATTTGATAATTTAATTGTTTTCATTTTACTTTGTTTACATTTTAAATTTCAAATGATGCATATTATTTTATTATTTTAAAATTCTTTAACCATATCCACAACAACTCCTCGCTAAGGCATTTACCTTATAATGAAATTATCTTCGCTTGAAAATTATGCAGATTAATTTTATTGTTTTTCGTAATAAAATTTGGTTACGTCAATGTTATCATTATAAACATACATACATGCATACATACGGATCGAACTCAAGCATCGAAAATGATCTCCCGAGTTTGATGAATCACAAGGAGAATGACATCACCACACAAGCCGAAGGCATGAAGACACTTTAATGGTTATAAAGGATTCATCCACAAAAGGAAAACTTCAAAACTTCCCTTATTATTTTACTATCGCAATTGATTATTTTATTTCATTTCTATTTTATTTTAGGATCACTTCACAAGTGGTCAAAATGAGGACCTAGAATGATACAAAAATTTAATAAACATCTCGCGGTCCTATGGGCAAGGCTTTTTAACACTTCTAAATGACAATCAAATGAGCGTTATCCAAAACCGTGTGGCACATGAGAACCGAAAAACAACACAAACTTTTTCAAATGTCTCGCATAACTCTCGTTAAGGTTGAAACAAGGAACAATTTCTATGAGCCGAGGGGAAATACATACTCTCTCCATTATAAAAATATCACCCAAAATGCGACACGGTCGAGGCACTAGGAGGGATAAGTAAGCACAAAAATTCAACAACGACAATTTATAATTAGCGAAAAGGTTATGTTGTTTAAAACATAACCACCAACAAGTTTTAACATATTTTAAAATTTCCTCAATTTCTTAATGTTCTGTGAAGATTGGCATTACTCATTTTTACTTAATTAATATTTTCCTTAATATATTTTCTTAGTTTTAAATCTCTTAAGACTTCATCGTGCAACAATTAAAATCCATAGTGGATTCAAGTCCGATTTTGGTAATTGTTTTGAAACATATTCACATGTGTTTTCTCTTAAGGGTATTCACCATTTATTAGTTGTACCGATTGCACTATTCACTTGTTCAATGTTCATAATGCTATCATTTATTAAGGATTTCTAAATTTCATATATCCAGTAGGTTGCCCAAAATAGTTGACCTCACAATGTCGCACAAGGTACAAAGCACAATACTAACAACCCACAAAACACATTTTTAGCACATTTTCACGAATGAATCACGTCACAAGACCTCTAACTCCACCATGGAAAGACAACAAGTAGTCCACATAACATAGAATTCACAACACATGTGCCCCAAGCATAGATCTAACACATCCACATGCCTTACATATAATAAAGAATCACACTAATCTATATGAAGCTGGTATCACATGAATCAAAACCATAACTCTACCCACACAGTGTCAAGCTATGATCCAATATCACATGCCAACAAAGAGGAACATCAAGCCTCAAAAATCATAATATATAATAAGACTCACATGCATAGCTCACGAATCATACATACCCACTCCAAATGTTTCCCAAATCTCCATAAGCCTCCTACATAACTCCATATACCTCCTAGTAGAGAAAGAATCATAGTGCCAAAACCAAGCTGAGTCACTCACCATAGATCCTGTCACCTTATTTCTCTATGCTAGATCACTCACTATAAAGCCTGTAACCTTATTTCTCCATGTTGGGTTACTTACCATAGAGCCCCACCTCCTTATTTATCCATATCGGGTCACTCACCAAAGAGTCATGTCACCTTATTTATCTATTTAATGAGGTCGGGTTACCATATGGCCCTTGGAACATATAGCCTTATCACCTCAACCCAAGTGGCATAATAACATGTAGCTCAATACTACACATCCCCATGACCCCCTTGGGCGTACCCCCATACAACGAAGTGGGTCCATAGGTCCAACCACTCCATGGTGAATCCCATGACCCTAATCTATCACATCACAACATTAGAACCAACATATCAATCAAATTCAAATGCCAAGTGACAACAATTCCCAAACATTGGGCTAGGTCAGTAAAAATTTTAAACGCAAAATCAATTTCAATCTAGGCAAATTAAATGGCTAAATAACCAAAATAATGCAAAGGTCTCTATTTAGTACCAAACAATAATTAATGCCCAAAGATTTAAAGATACATCAATCAAGAAAATGATGGTTCTTAAAAGAAAGGAAAATAATATCAATTTACAAATAAAATAAAAATATATAAAAATCACATTATGATTACTACATGGCCCTTTTTGTAGTGCCCACCCTTTACACACACAAAAAACAACGGAAAATACCAGGATAATTTTTTTGACTTACATTGCTCACTACACACAACACCATAAGGGCTCCAAGTACAAAACTCGACTCACATGCGACAATCACATAAGTCATCGACTCACATAGACACATGCAGACGACATCGGCATGTCGATGCCACACTTTTCCCAACGAACGAATACTAGCCATAACACGACCACAATAAAAAGGGACTTAAGGATTGACAACCCACAACACAACATTACCATGGTTACATCTAGAGTACGTTAAACATCCCATAACATTATTATGTAAGCAAAATTTTCTCCCTTTTTCCACCTACATGTTCTGAAAATTTGTTTCACAATTCACTTATTGTTCAACCATTTAATTTTGCTCTTTACCCTTATGACAATCTTCGAGCTTACATAAGTATTTTTCCATATTTCAAAATGCCTACAAGATTCTAATTCTCTCATTCTTATGTTAAGATTTTGCTTCTCAAACGTTTATTTAATGTATAAAATTTACTCTTGCTACACAAGAAAATCTAACGTGATGTCAAGATGAAATCTTGGGATTAAGGAAGACATAGATTCGAGATAGCCTTTTTCCAAGAACATCCTTCGATCACGGAATAGTTATTTCCCTACCATTATTATTATAGTACAATAACTTGTTGAATTCCAAATTTGATTTATATGTATATACATCCTTTGTTTTCTCGAAGTTTGATCACACCATTTGACAATTCATATTCTTTGTAACACATGAAGTTTCTTAATTAAGACATAAGGACTCCAAGGTTGACCATAATCCTAATCTCCAATCTCGAGTGCAACATTTATATAATATGCTCTTGCTTCACACTAAGATCTCATTCTTAGCATCGTTTCGAAACAAAGAGATACGAAAGCACTTGTCTGACATCTTAAAGAAGTACAAGGCTAGGAGCATAATAAACTACACATGAACACAAGTGATCTATGTACACGAAGATCCCATGTCACTACACTTCACGATTCCGCATAAGGAATATTCTTTATTCCTTAATGCCATAAATGACATAGCAAGGGATTAAGGGACAAGATTACAATTTCTAAGGTTCTCTAGAATCAACATCTTTCAACTCAATTTCGCATACAAGGAGTTAAAATACAGTTTCTACCCACAAGTTAACAGACAAAAACCACTAGGGTTTAGTTTAATTCCAATATGCACCTAACGATCTACGCCTCTACTACATGTGATTTTAAGGCAAGTGGACATAATTATACTAAACCACATTCAAGAGAATGCCAAGATGTTATTTTGATAGAAACCAAGGTAGCACCGCTTAGTCGATCCTTCGAACAAGGACTCATAAGGTGACTCCTAAGGCGGTCTTCAACACTCAGCCTAGTATCGGACCTGAAGAGAGTACATTCTTCTCGCGATTACCAAAACTAGAAGGAAACCGCATATTCTGGATAAAGTTGGACCATGTCATTCCTAAATATGGGTTTATGACAGTGTCGCTAGACAAAAAGACTATGACGATAAACTCCAACTAGGGATTTTATTTACCTAACCTAGAGTGTTCCCTCGAGCGCAAAGCTTAAGTTCGTTCTACGGTCTTAAATTTCTTATATGGTACAAAGGGTCACACATGCAGGCAAGTATGCATGAATATTTTATTAAGGGTTGAGTGTTCCCATTAAAACTCTTTATTGTGTTTGCAATGTAAGAAGGTAACCCAATAATTAATTTAATCATTTATTAAATACTGAGAAGGTACTACAATGTATTAACTTCATTTTTACTTATATATATATATATATTAAATCTTTCTTTTCCATACACAACTAAGAATCAAATTGAACCGGTGAATTAGATGCACATTTCCTAAGATATCCCTAAAACTAGCATCTCATACATATTAACAAATTTCAAATATAACTTTTCAGTAACAAGAGACTACATTATATAGTTATTCATTTTACAATGACCTATAAAAATTACAATAATAATAATTAAATTCACACATCGCCCTTTTTGTCGTCATTCTTCCATCCTGCAAAACCCACGTGAGCATGATATCAGCGATAAATCGCTGGCATGGCATCCACCCTAAGCAATCATAAGTATCATATTTCAGATTCCCATTTACATCTAACAATAATTACAATTTGCAATCGAAATAAAAAGGTCTAGGAACATGTATCCATTGCATTTCATTTTTCTTCATTTTGTAACCCAGGAGAGAGAAAGAGAAGGGAAGAGAGAGAAAACATCGTTTTGCCAAAAGTTCTAATACACACAACAAGTTTCATTATAGTGTTTTAAATAGTTATTTAAGTGTGTTTAAATGTTTTCAGGGTGATTTGGCAACCTTACGAGGTCCGCAACTTTCTACTTTTACATTCTCTCACTAGCTACAACACATACAAAACGGCTCGGAGGCTAAGAAATTACTTCCAAAGGTTATCTTCCGATGAGCACGCACACCACGATTAACTTTCTACGTGTCCCCAGATATACCAAGAGTTCATAAAGAATCGATGGAATTGAAAAAGAGCGCACGGTTTACGTTTGGCGGCTAGTTTTCCGGGCCACTGGTCGTAGTTCACCCAGTTGTAAAATGACAAAAGTTAGCTCGAGCGCCCAGAAAACCGCATCCATAATTGACGTTTGATGGAGAAGCACACAACGAGACATCTCCTACTAGTTCCCCTATATAAAGAGAATTCATTAGAGTCAATGGGACTGAGAACTAGAAAACCATGTTCAAATGGCGACAAGTTTTCTGGAGCGACAAGACGAAATTGGACCAGTTTGACCTCATCAAACTACGACCGAGGCCTACAAAACGGCTTCGCCAAACTATCCCGAAAAGTGCTCTTTCCTATACTGAATGTTCCATGCATTTGTCTAGTATAAACACTAGAGGTTTGCGAAGACAGAACGTGATTTCTCTTTCCGGTTTCAAATGGTGGTCCCAAACGAAAGCCAACTTTCTAGTTTTAACAACTCTCTACTGTTGTAAACCGGTGTAACAGGGCTCCTATAAGAGCGTCAAAAGGATGTCATATGATCGTTTCGGGTCAAACCAAAAATCAAGGCGACTCCTCGTATACCAAGGTACACGAATGAAACTTCACATCTCGTTTCCAGAGTTGCGAAGGGTACTTAGTGAGTCTCCAAAATTGCAAAATTTAACTATTTTAAGCAGGAAGAAGGTCAACTTAATCAATGGAGAGTCAAATTTGTCTGGTCGATAAAATGATATTGGAGCGATAAAAAGGGGTAAGAGTTTTCTAGATCATCTCGAAGCGAGGGTGATAGTTCATGTTTTAAAGTAGGCGAGTTATAATGATGTCGTGAGTACAACACGACAATTTATTGTTTTGCAACGAGTTGAAGGGACATTTAACTGTATTAAAATTTCTAATACTTTAAAATTCTATTTAGTTGCAAAAGAGAACTAAAACATGAGAATTATGAGAGGTAAGGGAAGAAAACCATGCCTGGAGAACGAAGTCGGTCGAAGCCGCAGGCTTGGGTTCAGTCTCTTGCTTGGGCACTTCGTCAACCAGTCCATGAGCGTCCTCAGCTCCACCATTTTGCATACACGTCTACTAGGGAAGTTGCATTGCAAACAAAAAATCTTGTTTTCTATGCCTTGATGGTTTTCCATGCTCAATTCTAAAGCTCTTATTTTTGCACATGCGGGGAGGATGCTGACAGAGGTTGTGGAATCTGGCTTTACATGTACCCATTGCATTTTCTTGAAGGTTTCCAAGGCCTTTTTAACCAACTCATTTTTATTTTTATTTTTACACCTCCTGCAATCATTGCTGCCCATAAACCACATTCCTTTCAGGCATTGTCGAACCGTTTGCATGCTTCCACATTTTTGCACATTCTCATGTGCTCATGACACCAAGCAAACATAATGATTAATTCTAGGCATGATTCTACAAGAGGCACTCATGCCATCAAAGTATTTACAACCCTCATGCACTGAACCTGTATGGATAAATGCTAATTAAACAAAATGAAGCTTACATGGTCAGGGTATGTTCCATAAGACCACGTCTCTTGAGGCATTTTGTCAAACAATCCAACCACCTTTTAACAAATCCATTTTGTGCATATGCTGCCATCATGGCAGTCCATGAGACCACATTTCTTTGAGGCATTCTATCAAGCAGTTCACAAGATTCCACATTTTGCATATGTATCTGCCTGGGCGTTTGTAAATAGAACATACACAACAAAAATCCCTTATATCCTTTTCATGCGCTGTCCAAGGATTCGCTCAGGTTCTAAAACACTTTTTTTTTGTTTCTTCTCACGCACAACAGAAGATCTATTCCCTGAGAAGCTGTCCCATTCCATCATTTGGTTAAATACTGGAAAAAATGCCCCCACATAGATATGCGACTACAACCTCTGACAGAATCCATATTTTTTTTTTTTTTTTGCGTTGAAAAAGAGCCCACGCAGGAGTTTGGCGTAGCTGGGAGAATGTTGGCAACATGACAGCTATTCAGACACAAATCTACCTCCATTTTGCTCTGATGGGAATCCAAGCTCTGTCCCCAAGTATATGCGATTGCACAACTGTCAAAAACCTCTCTAAATCATTTACACTTTGCAAGATGTTGTGCAGGTCGAGGGGGCTCATTTTTCTGTTTGGACGTGGGATGGGAGAGTGTTGGCACAGGCTAGAAATACACTGGTAAGGGAAGCTTCCAGGTAGGTTGGAGCTCTTCCCACCCCCCCTTCTCTCCATGGCGGTGGCACCCTCTCCCTCTCCAACAAAACAAAATGAGGGACAATCCCCCAACCTGCCCTAAACCGCGCCCACAACAAAAATCACGGGCTTTTTTTAATTTTCTTTTAAAATTTGAATCCTTTTATTTTATTATTTATTATTTATTTTTTTTTTAAAAATGTAGGCATTACATTCTCCTCCCCTTAAGAAAGCATCGTCCTCGATGCGACATACAATGAAGAAGGAGAAATGGTAAACAACAAGGAACGAATAAGGCGAAGGCACACGCTAAGGTTAAGATTTCAGACCAAAAGCACGGTCACGGGGTGGCCCTAGGAACAATTGGTAGAAATTTTAATTTTCAAGGTTCTGTGAAGATTGGCAGTTCTCTCTTATTCATTATTTCATTAATCTCTTTCCATTGACATTATTCTTAATTCAAGTCCTTTAGCATTTCATTTTTGCATAACTTTAGTTATTTCATTTCTGTGGGTTCCCATCATGAACTATAGTCACAACACCCTACCAGGGTCATACATAACACCAAATTTTCACAACATACTTTACATACTTTCACGACCGTACCACATCACAAGGGTTTCACCAAACCATGGAATGACAACAAGTAGACCACATAACAATTAATTTCCAACAATTACGTCCTAGACATAGATCTAGTACACACATATGACTAACAACAAAATCAACACGTTGATACATATACAACGGGTATCACAAGCCCCAAAATCCATGACTATAACAACATAGTTCCAATCCAATATCCAATAGTCCATACCAACCAAGGGAAGAGTCACGCCACCAATCATAACAAGTCTAACCAGAACTCACAAGAGGACACATAACTCACTATACCAACTCCACACATAACAAGACATCACGAAACAAACCCCAAATATCTCCAAAAGTACCAGGTAAAACTCCATATATCTCCTGAAGTATCATAAAGCAACTCCATATACTCCCAAAGCATCACCAGATAATCTCCATATGCCTCCCAAAGAGAAGAAACATAGTGTCAAAACCAAGTCGGGTCACTCAACCATAGAGCCCCATCAAGAATATCAGGTCACTCAACCATAGAGCGCCATAAAAAATAATAGGTCACTCAACCATAGAGGCTCATCTCCTTTCTCCTTTTAAATGAGGCCGGGTCACCCTATGGCCCTAGGCACATAGAGCCCCGTCACCCCCAACCCAAGTGACATAATAACTCGTGGTTCAACAACCCACTAGTTATCTGTAACTCCTTGGGGCGTACCCCCATACAACGAAGTGGGTCCATAGGTTTAACCACTCCATGGTAAATCCCATGACCCTATTCCAACACATTACGACATTAGAACCAACATAACAATCCATTCAAATGCCAAGTGGCAAAATCAAAAGCCTTGGGCTAGGCTACAAAACTCTCAAATATGAAAAGAAAGTTTTAAAACCAAGAAAAACAAATGGCTAATTAGCCTTGGTTAGTGCAAAATCCAATTGTTAATGAAACAATCAAATAAATGCCCAAAATATAAGAACATGTCAATCAAGAAAACGGCTGGTTCTAACAATAAAAGAGATAAAGATTAATTTACGAATAAAATACGTAATGAGAAAATAGCACATTACAATCACTATGTGGCCTCATACCGCCACCAAAGGGGTACTCATCGAGTTGCTGGCACTCGGACATCGAGCCTCATCTCGTGAAAATATACATGTACCAAAAATGAGTAAACCAAATAATGTATCTATCATCATCTCTGCCTGAATCATAACTCCAAACTCCCACAAGGATCAACATAGTCAAAATCACATAGGATTATTCAATGAACAATCCAATAGGAAAGAGCAGGGGACACAAGGTTGCATAAGTTGAGCCTAAGGTGGTGCGCACCCACAATATACTGAGCAAGCTCGAAGTATACTAAATAGATAAAAGTGGGTTTTCAGTCTATATAAGACTCCACTTTCTCACTTGTACTCAGCTCAAGATTATGAAAATCTGGTCCACGCCTCCTCTCTCCACACATACACTCTTGACAGTTTATCCCCTTAGGGTCGTCTAGTGTAAGGTCCACAACATACACATAACTACATCACAAACACAATGATGGTACACACACAACAACCATAACGTCTTCTGCATGGTATAAATATATAGGGTACAACACAATCATTACCTTCATGGGTTACGATACATCACATTACCACATCCTACACCCAAAGTGCATTCACTGTACGTTAGGGATCATACTCCCATATGCCCCTAAATCACAACATGAACTATCACATATTACATGAATTACACATATGAGGAACACAACGTCTAACATTACGACATATAGTCAATTGTAATACAACACGACAATGCCCACAACAAATCACAATACGGTGTCGACATCACGATAAACTTCCATTCACTTTACATAAATTTTGTCATGCAATACATCACTACATCTTCACATCACATAAGGTCAAAATGTTCCAACACTCTGCAATTCACAATATCATTCCATTCACACAAAACAAGGTGGTACATCACACACGGATTCCTCATTGGATCCACGAAAAGGAGAGTCAATACTCTCATCACAGGCACATCAACATGACAACAAATATGCACTAAGTGACATGCACCACATGTGCTTCCATAAGGTCACAATCACGACATAGTTCACTTAACAACATATATCACATTACTCTTCCATTATCCATCACCATGAAACACCATCACCATCATGTAACACCATCCCCATCATGCAAAATCATCACAACTCCAATCCATCCCAGAGGTTCGAGAGCATGAACCTCCGCTCTGATACCATATGTAGTGCCCACACTTTACACACACAAAAACAACAGTAAAATACCAGGATAATTTTTTTTTACTTACATTGCTCACTACACACAACACCGTAAGGGCTCCAAGTACAAAACTCGACTCACATGCGACAATCACATAGGTCATCGACTCACATAGACACATGCAAATGACATCGGCATGTTGATGCCACACTTTTCCCAATGAACGAATACTAGCCATAACATGGCCACAATAAAAAAAAAGGGACTTAAGGATTGACAACCCACAACACAACATTACCATGGTTACATCTAGAGTACGTTAAACATCCCATAACATTATTATGTAAGAAAAATTTTCTCCCTTTTTCCACCTACATGTTCTGAAAATTCGTTTCACAATTCACTTATTGTTCAACCATTTAATTTTTCTCTTTACCCTTATGACAATCTTCATAACTTACATAAGTATTTTTCCATATTTCAAAATGCCTACAAGATTCTAATTCTCTCATTCTTATGTTAAGATTTTTGCTTCTCAAACGTTTATTTAATGTATAAAATTTACTCTTGCTACACAAGAAAATCTAACGTGATGTCAAGATGAAATCTTGGGATTAAGGAAGACATAGATTCGAGATAGCCTTTTTCCAAGAACATCCTTTGATCATCAATATAGTTATTTCCCTACCATTATTATTATAATTACAATAACTTGTTGAATTCCAAATTTGATTTATATGTATATACATCCTTAGTTTTCTCGAAGTTTGATCACACCATTTGACAATTCATATCCTTTGTAACACATGAAGTTGCTTAAATTAAGACATAAGGACTCCAAGGTTGACCATAATCCTAATCTCCAATCTCGAGTGCAACATTTATATAATATGCTCTTGCATCGCACTAAGATCTCGTTCTTAGCGTTGTTTCGAAACAAAAGAGATACGAAAGCACTTGTCTGACATCTTAAAGAAGTACAAGGCTAGGAGCATAATAAACTACACATGAACACAAGTGATCTATGTACACGAAGATCCCATGTCACTACACTTCACGATTCCGCATAAGGAATATTCTTTATTCCTTAATGCCATAAATGACATAACAAGGGATTAAGGGACAAGATTACAATTTCTAAGGTTCTCTAGAATCAACATCTTTCAACTCAATTTCGCATACAAGGAGTTAAAATACAGTTTCTACCCACAAGTTAACAGACAAAACCACTAGGGTTTAGTTTAATTCCAATATGCACCTAACGATCTACGCCTCTACTACATGTGATTTTAAGGCAAGCGGACATAATTATACTAAACCACATTCAAGAGAATGCCAAGATGTTATTTTGATAGAAACCAAGGTAGCACCGCTTAGTCGATCCTTCGAACAAGGACTCATAAGGTGACTCCTAAGGCGGTCTTCAACACTCAGCCTGGTATCGGACCTGAAGAGAGTACATTCTTCTCGCGATTACCAAAACTAGAAGGAAACCGCATATTCGATAAAGTTGACCATGTCATTCCTAAATATGGGTTTATGACAATGTCGCTAGACAAAAAAAGACTATGACGATAAACTCCAACTAGGATTTTATTTGCCTAACCTAGAGTGTTCCCTCGAGCGCAAAGCTTAAGTTCGTTCTACGGTCTTGAATTTCTTATATGGTACAAAGGGTCACACATGCAGGCAAGTACGCATGAATATTTTATTAAGGGTTGAGTGTTCCCATTAAAACTCTTTATTGTGTTTGCAATGTAAGAAGGTAACCCAATAATTAATTTAATCATTTATTAAATACTAAAAAGGTACTACAATGTATTAACTTCAATTTCATTTACTATATATATATCAAATCTTTCTTTTCCATACACAACTAAGAATCAAATTGAACCGGTGAATTAGATGCACATTTCCTAAGATATCCCTAAAACTAGCATCTCATACATATTAACAAATTTCAAATATAACTTTTCAGTAACAAGAGACTACACTATACAGTTATTCATTTTACAATGACCTATAAAAATTACAATAATAATAATTAAATCACACATCGCCCTTTTTCGTCGTCGTTCTTCCATCCTGCAAAACCCACGTGAGCATGATATCAACAATAAATCACTGGCATGGCATCCACCACTAAGCAATCATAAGTATCATATTTCGATTCCCATTTACATTTAACAATAATTACAATTTGCAATCGAAATAAAAAGGTCTAGGAACATGTATCCATTACATTTCATTTTTCTTCATTTTATAACCCAGGAGAGAGAAAGAGAAGGGAAGAGAGAGAAAACATCGTTTTGCCAAAAGTTCTAATACACACAACAAGTTTCATTATAGTGTTTTAAATAGTTATTTACGTGTGATAAAAGTTTCCAGGATGATTTGGTAACCCTACGAGGGTCCGCATCTTTCTACTTTTACATTCTCTCACTAGCTACAACACAAAAAACGGCTCGAGGCTAAGAAACTGCTTCCAAAGGTTATCTTCCGATGAGCACGCACACCACGATTAACTTTCTACGTGTCCCCAGATATACCAAGAGTTCATAGCAACTGATGGAATTGAAAAAGAGCGCACGGTTTGCGTTTGGCGGCTAGTTTTCTGGGGCCACTGGTCGTAGTTCACCCAGTTGTAAAATGACAAAAGTTAGCTCGAGCGCCCAGAAAACCGCATCCATAACTGACGTTCGATGGAGAAGCATGCAACGAGACATCTCCTACTAGTTCCCCTATATAAAGAGAATTCATCAGAGTCAACGGGACTGAGAACTAGAAACCATGTTCAAATGGCGACAAGTTTTCTGGAGCGACAAGACGAAATTGGACCAGTTTGACCTCGTCAAACCAACCGAGGCCTACAAAACGGCTTCGCCAAACTATCCCGAAAAGTGCTCTTTCCTATACTGAATGTTCCATGCATTTGTCTAGTATAAACGCTAGAGGTTTGCGAAGACAGAACGTGATTTCTCTTTCCGGTTTCAAATGGTGGTCCCAAACGAAAGCCAACTTTCTAGTTTTAACAACTCTCTACTGTTGTAAACCGGTGTAACAGGGCTCCTAGAAGAGCGTCAAAAGGATGTCATATGATCGTTTCGGGTCAAACCAAAAATCAAGGCGACTCCTCGTATACCAAGGTACACGAATGAAACTTCACATCTCGTTTCCAGAGTTGAAGGGTACTTAGTGAGTCTCCGAAAATTGCAAAATTTAACTATTTTAAGCAGGAAGAAGGTCAACTTAATCAATGGAGAGTCAAATTTTCCGGTCGATAAAATGATATTGGAGTGATAAAAAGGGTAAGAGTTTTCTAGATCATCTCGAAGCGAGGGTGATAGTTCATGGTTTAAAGTAGGTGAGTTATAATGATGTCGTGAGTACAACATGACAATTTATTGTTTTGAACGAGTTGAAGGACATTTAATGTATTAAAATTTCTAATACTTTAAAATTCTTTTAGTTGCAAAAAGAACTAAAACATGAGAATTATGAGAAGTAAGGGAAGAAAAAACCATGCCTGGAGAACGAAGTCGGACGAAGCTTCAAGCTTGGGTTCAATCTCTTGATTGGGCACTTCGTCAACCAGTCCACGAGCGTCCTCAGCTCCACCATTTTGCATACACGTCTACCAAGGAAGTTGCATTGCAAACACAAAAAACATCTTGTTTTCTATGCCTTGATGGTTTTCCATGCTCAATTCTAAAGCTCTTATTTTTGCACATGCGGGAGGATGCTGACAGAGGTTGTGGAATATGGCTTTACACGTACCCATTGCATTTGCTTGAAGGTTTCCAAGGCCTTTTTAACCAACTCATTTTTATTTTTATTTTTACACCTCCTGCAACCATTGCTGCCCATAAACCACATTCCTTTCAGGCATTGTCGAACCGTTTGCATGCTTCCACATTTTTGCACATTCTCATGTGCTCAGCAGACACCAAGCAAGCATAATGATTAATTCTAGGCATGATTCTACAAGAGGCACTCATGCCATCGAAGTATTTACAACCCTCATGCACTGAACCTGTATGGATAAATGCTAATTAAACAAAATGAAGCTTACATGGTCAAGGTATGTTCCATAAGACCACATCTCTTGAGGCATTTTGTCAAACAGTCCAACCACCTTATAACAAATCCATTTTGCGCATATGTTGCCATCATGGCAGTCCATGAGACCACATTTCTTTGAGGCATTCTGTCAAGCAACTCACAGGATTCCACATTTTGCATAGGTATCTACCTGGGCGTTTGAAAATAGAACATACACAACAAAAATCCCTTATATCCTTTTCATGCGCAGTCCAAGGATTCACTCGTGTTCTAAAACACTTTTTTTTTCTTCTTCTCACGCATGCAATGAAGATCTATTCCCTGAGAAGCTGTCCCATTCCATCATTTGGTTAAATACTAGAAAAAAAACGCCCCCACA
Source organism: Taxus wallichiana var. yunnanensis (assembly GCA_018340775.1). NCBI lineage: Eukaryota > Viridiplantae > Streptophyta > Pinopsida > Cupressales > Taxaceae > Taxus > Taxus wallichiana. The sequence continues at coordinate 113,437,554 of CM031244.1, read as the reverse complement.
GCATATGCGACTACAACCTCTGACAGAATCCATATTTTTTAAATTTATTTTTGCGTTGAAAAGAGCCCACACAGAGTTTGGCCCGACTGGGAGAATGCTTTGCAACATAACATGACAACTATTCAGACACAAATCTGCCTCCATTTTTCTCTGATGGGCGTCCAAGCTCTGTCCCCAAGTATATGCGATTGCACAACTGTAAAAAACCTCTCTAAATAATTTACACTTTGCAAGATGTTGTGCAGGTGAGAGGGGGCTCGTTTTTCTATTTGTTTGGACGTGGGCTAGGAGAGTGTTGGCACAGTGGAAATACACTGCTGGTAAGGAAGCTCGTCCATGTTGGAGCTCTTCCTGCCCCCCCTTCTCTCCATGGTGGCGGTACTCTCTCCCTCTCCAACAAAAAACAAAACGAGGGACAGTCCCCAACCTTTGCCTAAATCACGCCCCACAAAAAATCACGGGATTTTTTTATTTTCTTTTAAATTTGAATCCTTTTATTTTATTATTTATTATTTATTTATTTTTTATTTAAAAAAGTAGGTATTACACTTTTGCAGCCACCAAAGTGTCACTCATTGAGTTGATGACACTCGATATTGAGCCGCCATGGAGAGAGTGTTATGGACGTGCATGGTAGTTCAGAAGACCACATAATCGCCTTGAAGCTCTTTGGTTGTTCCTTCAAATGCAAACACCTAGTGTCTTCATGGACATATTTGCCATTGCTAGTATATCCCAGACTATGTTAAAATGGGCACTTTGAATCAAGTCTTATGGATATGGCCATTGCATGTAGTCGTAAATGCTTTGTGAGACTTGAATGCAAAGCCTGGACTTAGAGACAAAGCACATGAAGCGTTTGGAAAAGTTCCTCCAAGAAATAAACACAGATTAGCCCATGTGGATAGCTGAAATTTTATTCAAGGATGTGCACATAATGGATCTGTTTAGAAGGTTTTGGAAACGCATGCAAGCAATCGCTTATCTCGTTGGAAAAATTCAAGTGATCGGGAAGTGGGTGTGATGTGGTGGAGGTTAGATCCAGGCTCGTGAACCGGTTGGCGAAGTGCCCGAGCAAGATGCTAAACCAAAGCCTACGGCTTCGACCGACTTCGTTCTCCAGGCATGGTTCTTCTTTCCTTACCTCTCATAATTCTCATGTTTTAGTTCTCTTTTGCAACTAAATATAATTTTAAATTAGTAGGATTTTTTTAATACAGTTAAATGTCCCTTCAACTCGTTGCAAAACAATAAATTGTCGTGTCGTAACTCACGACGTCATTATAACACGTCTACTTTAAACCATGAACTAGTACCCTCACTTCGAGATGATTTAGAAAACTCTTACCCTTCTTGATCGCTCCAATATCGTTCTATCAACCAGATGAATTTGACTCCCCATTGATAAAGTTGACCTTCTCCTTGTTTTAAATAGTTAAATTTGCAATTTTCGGAGACTCACCAAGTACTCTTCGCAACTCTAGAAATGAGATGTGAAGTTTCATTCATGTGTACCTTGGTATACGAGGAGTCACCTTGATTTTTGGTTTGACCCAAATCAATCATATGACATACTTTTGACGCTCTTATAGGAACCCTGTTACACAAGTTTACAACAGTAGAGAGTTGTTAAAACTAGAAAGTTGGCTTTCGTTTGGGACCACCATTTGAAACCCGGAAAGAGAAATCACATTCGTTTCGAAACCTCTAGCATTTATACTAGAAAAATGCATGGAAATTTAATATAGGAAAGAGCACCTTTTGGGATAGTTTGGCGAAGCCGTTTTGTAGGCCTCCAATGCAGTTTGACAGGTAAACTCGGTCCAATTTCGTCTTGTCGATCCATAAAACTTGTTGCTATTTGAACATGGTTTTCTAGTTCTCAGTCTCGTTGACTCTGATGAATTCTCTTCATATAGGGGAACTAGTAGGAGATGTCTCATTGCATGTTTCCTCCATCGAACGTCATTTTGGATCTAGTTTTCTGGGCCCTCGAGCTAACTTTTTTCAGTTTACAACCGGGTGAATGACGATGACCAATGGCCCCAAAAAACTAACCGCCAAACGTAAACCATTTTCTCTTTTTCAATTCCGTCGATTCTTGAACTCTTGGTATATCTTGGGGACATGTAGAAAGTTAATTGTAGTGTGCATTCTCATCGAAGATAACCTTGGGAAGTAGTTTCTTAGCCTTCGAGCCCATTTTGAATGTTTTGCAGCTAGTGAGAAAATGTAAGAATAGAAAGCTACGGGACCTCGTAGGGTTTCCAAATCACCCTGAAAACGTTTAAACACATGTAAATAACTGTTTAAAACACTATAATGAAACTTTTTGTGTGTATTAGAACTTTTGACCAAAGTGGTGTTTTCTCTCTCTTCCCTTCTCTTTCTCTCTCCTGGGTTACAAAAGAAGCAAAATGAAATGTAATGAATACATGTCTCTAAACCTTTTTGTTTCGATTGCTAATTGTAATTTTTTATCTTATGTAAATGGGAAACTGAAAAATGACAATTATGATTGATTAGGGTGGATGCCATGCCAACGAATTATCATTGATATCATGCTCACTGGGTCTTGTAGGGATGGAAGAATGATGGCGAAAAAGGTGATGTGTAATTTAATTATTATTATTGTAATTTTTATAGGTCATTGTAAAATGAATAACTGTGTATTGTAGTCTCTTGTTACCGAAAAGTTATAATTGAGATTTGTTAACATGCATGATATGCTAGTTTTAGGGATACTTAGGAAATGTGCATCTAATCACCGGTTCAATTTGATTCTTAGTTGTGTATGGAAAAAAAGGGGTTTGATTTATATAAAGTAAATTTGAAATTGAAGTTAATATATTGTAGTACCTTCTCAGTATTCAATAAATGATTAAATTAATTTTCTGGGTTATCTTCTTACCTTGCAAACATAATAAAGAGTTTTAATGGGAACACTCAACTTTAATAAAATATTTGTGCTTAACTTGCCTGCATGTGTGATCCTTTTTACCATATAAGAAATTTAATACCATAGTAGAATGAATTTAAGCTTTGCACTCGATGAGATCCCTAGGTTAGGTAAATAAAACCCCTAGTTGGAGTTTACCATCATAGTCTTTATGTCTAGCGAGTGACATTATCGTGAACCCATATTTGGAATGTCATGGTCCAACCTATCCTGAGTATGTGGTTTCCTTCTAGATTTGGTAATCACGAGAAGAATGTCCTCTCTTTAGGTCCGACACCAGGTGAGTGGTGAAGATCACCTTGGAAGTCATATGTTGTTCTTGACTAAGTGGTTGTAACCTTCCCATCCGTGGAGTAGGTAGTGAACCCTTTTATTGGATTTCCCTTAGTAAATTAGATCTAAAAATTAACTGTCTGAATGAAATCCTGGACCCTTGACTTGTGAAAATCGCGATTAGTTGCCTTTGATCTTCCATTCTCGTTAAAGGATTATATCTTGTCTTGTAAATCTTCCACCTTTATAGGGTAAATACCTTTTTACCTTAATCACACCTTTAATAGAGATTGAAGCCTTGGGAGAAACTGGAATTAAGCTTAACCATGTGCTTCTTTAATATGTCAGACAAGTACTATCGTAACTCTTATGTTTAAAACGATAGTAATCATGAGACCCTAGTGCGACGCAAAAGTAAATCATATGAGAGTAAAACCAAAATTTGAGGTTAGGAATAATGACTGGGAGTCCTTATGACTTAATTTAAAACATCTTCATGTGTTACAAAGAATATACATTGCCTTGGTGTGCCCAAATGTCGGAAAAACAAAATATATACCTATAAAAATCAAATTTGGAATTTAACAAGCTATTGTACTATAATAATAATGGTAGCGAAATAACTATTCCGTGATCGATGGATGTTCTTGGGGAAAAAAGCTATTTCAATCTATGTCTTCCTTAATCCCAAGATTTCATCCTGACATCACGTTAGGTTCACTTGTGTAACAAGGTTAAATTCTAAACTTTGAATAAGCGTATTGGGAAGCCTAATCTTAACACAAGAATGAGAGAGTTAGAATTTTGTATAGAATTTGAAATATGGAAAATACTTATGTAAGTATGAAGATTGTCATAAGGGTAAAGAGAAAAATTAACTGGTCGAACAATAAGTGAAATGTGAAATGAATTTTTAGGACATGTAGGTGGAAAAGGGAGAATAGTTATGCTTACATAATAATGTTATTGGATTTCTAACGTACTCTAGATGTAACCATGGTAATGTTGTGTTGTGGGTTGTCAATCCTTAAGTCCCTTTTATTGTGGTTGTGTTATTGCTAGTATTCATTCGTTGGGAAAGGTGTGGCATCGACATGCCGATGTCATCTGCATGTGTCTATGTGAGTCGATGACTTATGTGATTGTCACATGTGAGTCGAGTTCTATACTTGGAGTCCTTACGGTGTTGTGTGTAGTGAGCAATGTAAGTCAAAAAAAAAAATAAAATTTTATCCTAGTATTTTACTATTGTATTTGGGTGTGTAAAATGTGGGCACTACATATGGTATCAGAGCGAGGTTCATGCTCTCAAACCTCTAGGATGGATTGGAGTTGTGATGATTCTGCATGATGGCGATGGTGTTTCATGATGGTGATAAATATTGGAAGAGTAATGTGTTTTAAGAGTGATGTGATCTATGTCGTAATTGTGATAATGTGAATGCACATGATGTGTATGTCACTTAGTGCACATTTGTTATCATGTTGATGTGTTGGGGATGGGAGTATTCTCTCTCCTTCGTGTGGATTCTATGAAGAATTCACGTATGAATTACTGCTTGTGATGAGAGTATTGACTCTCCTTTTCGTGGATCCAATGAGGAATCCGTGTGTGATTCACCACCTTGTTTTATGTGAATGGAATAATTTTGTGAATTGCGAGTGTTGGAACATTTTGACCTTATGTGATGTGAAGATGTAGTGATGTGTTGGATGACAAAATTTATGTAAAGTGAATGGAAGTTTATTATGATGTCGTCACCGTATTGCGATTAGTTGTGAACATCGTGTTGTTTTCCAATTGACTATATGTCGTAATGTTAGACATTTTGTTCCTCATACGTATAATTCATGTAATATGTGATGGTTCATGTCATGATTTAGGGGCATATGGTGAGTATGATCCCTAGTGTACAGTGATTGCACTTTGGGTGCAGGATGTGGTAATGTGATGTATCGTAACCCGTGAAGGTAATGATTGTGTTGTACCCTGTATATTTATACCATGCACAAGACGTTATGGTTGTTGTGTGTGAATTACCATTGTGTTTGTGATGTAGCTATGTGTATGTTGTGGACCTTACACTAGACGACCCTAAGGGGAATAGATTGTCAAGAGTGTATGTGTGGAGAGAGGAGGCGTGGACCAAGTTGTCATAATCTTGAGCTGAGTACAAGTGAGAAAGTGGAGTCTTATATAGACTGAAAACCCACTTTTATCTATTTAGTATACTTCGAGCTTGCTCAGTATATTGTGGGTGCACACCACCTTAGGCTCAACTTATGCAACTTGTGTCCCCTGCTCTTTCCTATTGGATTGTTCATTGAATAATCCTATGTGATTTTGACTATGTTGATCCTTGTGGGAGTTTGGAGTTATGATTCAGGCAGAGATGATGATAGTTACATTATTTGATATACTCATTTCTGGTTACATGTAAAAAATTTTTTCGAGTTGAGGCTCGATGTCCGAGTGCCAGAACTCGATGAGTACCCCTTTGGTGGCGGTATGAGGCCACATAGTGATTGTGATGTGCTATTTTCTCATTACGTATTTTATTTGTAAATTAATCTTTCTCTTTTCGCTAGAACCAACCATTTTCTTGATTGACATGTTCTTATATTTTGGGCATTTATTTGATTGTTGCATTAACATTTGGATTTTGCACTAACCAAGGCTAATTAGCCATTTGTTTTTCTTGGTTTTAAAACTTTCTTTTCATATTTGAGAGTTTTGTAGCCTAGCCCAAGGCTTTTGATTTTGCCACTTGGCATTTGATTGGATTGTTATGCTGGTTCTAATGTCGTAATGTGTTGGATTAGGGTCATGGGGTTAACCATGGAGTGGTTGAACCTATGGACCCACTTTGTTGTATGGGGGTATGCCCCAAGGAGTTACAGATAACTAGCGGGTTGTTGAACCACGAGTTATTATGTCACTTGGGTTTGGGGGTGACGGGGCTCTATGTGCCTAGGGCAATAGGGTGACCCGACCTCATTAAAAGGAGAAAGGAGACAGCCTCTATGGTTGAGTGACTTGTTATTCTTTATGACACTCTATGGTTGAGTGACCTGAGATTTTTGATGGGGCTCTATGGTTGAGTGACCCGACTTGGTTCTGGCACTATGTTTCTTCCTCTTGGAAGGTATATGGAGTTGTTTGAGGTGTATGGAGTTGTTTTATGATGCTCCAGGAGATATATGGAGTTTTACCTTGTACTTTTGGAGATATCTAGGGTTTGTTTCGTGATGTCTTGTTATGTGTGGAGTTGGTATAGTGAGTTATGTGTACCCTATGTGAGTCTTTTTGACAACTTGTTATGTTTGAGGTTTGACTCTTCTCTTGGTTGGTATGGACTATTGGATATTGGATTGGAACTATGTGGTTACAGATCATGGATTTTTTGGGGGCTTGTGATACCCGTTGTATATGTATCAGCGTGTTGATTTTGTTGTCAGTCATATGTGTGTACTAGATCTATGTCTAGGACGTAATTGTTGGAAATTAATTGTTATGTGGTCTACTTGTTGTCATTCCATGGTTTGGTGAAACCTTTGTGATGTGATATGGTCGTGTAAGTATGTAAAAGTATGCTTGTGAAAATTAGGTGTTGTGTATAACCCTGGTAGGGTGTTGTGACTGTAGTTCATGATGGGAACCCACAGGAATGAATAAACTAAAATTCTTCAAAAATGAAAATTTAAAGGACTTGAATTAAGAATAAAGTTAATAGAAAGAGACTAATGAAATAAAAAATAAGAAGGAACTGCCAATCTTCACAGAACCTTGAAAATTAAAATTTCTACCTGATGTTCCTAGGGCCACCCCGTGGCCATGATTTTGTGTCTGAAATCTTAACTTTAGAGCGTACCTTCGCCACATTCGTCCCTTGTTGCGTACTTTTTCTTTCTTTCTTCATTGTATGTCGCATCGAGGATGATGCTTCTTAAGGGGAGGAGAATGTAATGCCTCCGTTTTTTTTTGTTTAAAAAAAAATATATATATATATATATATATATATATATATATATATATATATATACATATATATGTATATATATATATATATATATATTTAATATATATATATATATATATATGGATATATACATATATGTATATATATATACATATAACTATTAATATATATACATATATCAATATATATATATATATATATATATACATATATGTATATATATATATAGATATATGTGTGTGTATATATATATATATATAGATATAGATATATATATATATATATATATATATATATATATATATATATAAATTAAGCTAAAATTTAATAAATGGAGACAAATCAAAACATTAACACAAAAATAGAGGAAAGCCCGTGAAAGGGCGGATTAGGGAAAAGTGGGACTATTTTTCCATCGTTTTGGGTTTTGCGTGGAGAGAGGGAGTGCCGCCGCCGCCGCCATGGGAGGAAGCTTCAGGCCAGTGCTACGCACCCATCTCGGTAGGAGAAGGCGTGAAGGGGCGGCGAGTTTGTGAAAACCAGTCTTTGCAACATCCTCCCGATGCTTTAAAAAAAAAGAGCTCCAAAAACCTTGCGTGGTATCTCACACTTGGACGTTGTTTTAGTGTTTGATCCAATGAAAGAACGAGACAACTTCTCATGGACGTGGTCACGACCGTGTATAGAAAAACGTGGGGTTTTTTTGTTTCCTCATAAGGTAGACACGTCGTTTCACCATGCAACAAACAGGTCTCCATCCCAATCAGTTTACTGTGGTAGCATACCTCCCATCCTGTGCAAAAATAAGAGCTTTGAAACTGCTGCAGACGCCCATCAAAGCATTTTGGAGAAGGGATTTTGTATGTTTTAGTTGCAAGTGCACTAGTAGACAAGGATGCAAATTTCGATATGTACAAATGGATTTGTAAAAAGGGGGGCTGTGAACTATTTGATATAATGCCTCAAATAGATGCGGGCTCATGGTATGCCATGATTGAAGGATCTGCACAAAATGGATTTGTTGAAAAGGCTTTAGAATCTTTCAACCAAATGTAAATAGTAGGAGTAAAGCTAAATTTAACAACCTTTGCAAATAATCTCCAAAGATGTGCAAAAACGTGGTTCTTTGAGCATATGGAAAAAGAATCTAGTTTTTTTTTGTAAGTGTTTTAGTTGTTATTCGTGAAAATGTGGAAGTGTTTTCAGGGCATGTGAACTGTTTGATAGAATGCCTCAAAGAAATGTTATCTCATGGAATGCCATGATGGCAGCATATGCACAAAATGGAAGCATAGAAAAGGCACAAAACTGTTTGACAAAATGCCTCAATTAGATGTGGCAATTTCCAACATCCTTAGTGTTTGTGCCAAAATGGCAACGTAGGAATAGGTTATGGATGTCCATGATAGTTCAGAAGACCACATAATCACCTTGAAGCTCTGTGGTTGTTCCTTCAAATGCAAACACCTAGTGTCTTCATGGACATATTTTCCATTGCTAGTATATCCCAGACTATGTTAAAATGGGCACTTTGAATCAAGTCTTATGGATATGGCCATTGCATGTAGTTGTAAATGCTTTGTTAGACCTAAATGCAAAGCTTGGACTTAGAGACAAAGCACATGAAGCGTTTGACAAAGTTCCTCCAAGAAATAAACACAGATTAGCCCACGTGGATAGCTGAAATTTCATGCAAGGATGTGCACATAATGGATCTGTTTAGAAGGTTTTGGAAATGCACAAGCAACTGCTTACTCTGTTGGAAAACTTCAAGTGATCGGGAAGTGGGTGTGACGTGGTGGAGGTTAGATCCAGGCTCGTGAACCGGTTGGCGAAGTGCCCGAGCAAGATGTTGAACCAAAGCCTACGGCTTCGACCGACTTCGTTCTCCAGGCATGGTTTTTCTTTCCTTACCTCTCATAATTCTCGTGTTTTAGTTCTCTTTTGCAACTAAATAGAATTTTAAATTAGTAGGATTTTTTTTAAATATAGTTATATGTCCCTTTAACTCGTTGCAAAACAATAAATTGTCATGTCGTAACTCACGACGTCATTATAACACGTCTACTTTAAACCATGAACTAGTACCCTCACTTTGAGATGATTTAGAAAACTCTTACCCTTCTTGATCGCTCCAATATCGTTCTATCGACTAGACGAATTTGACTCCCCATTGATAAAGTTGACCTTCTCCTTGTTTTAAATAGTTAAATTTTGTAATTTTCGGAGACTCACCAAGTACCCTTCGCAACTCTGGAAACGAGATGTGAAGTTTCATTCGTGTACCTTGGTATACGAGGAGTCACCTTGATTTTTGGTTTGACCCGAAACGATCATATGACATCCTTTTGATGCTCTTATAGGAGCCCTGTTACACCGGTTTACAATAGTAGAGAGTTGTTAAAACTAGAAAGTTGGCTTTCGTTTGGGACCACCATTTGAAACCCGGAAAGAGAAATCACGTTCCATCTTCGTAAACCTCTAGCGTTTATACTAGAAAATTCATGGAACATTCAGCATAGGAAAGAGCACCTTTCGGGATAGTTTTGCGAAGCCGTTTTGTAGGCCTCTGGTCGCAGTTTGACGAGGTCAAACTGGTCCAATTTCATCTTGTCGCTCCAGAAAACTTGTCGCCGTTTGAACATGGTTTTCTAGTTCTCGATCCGTTGACTCTGATGAATTCTCTTCATATAGGGGAACTAGTAGGAGATGTCTCGTTGTGTTTCATCCATCAAACGTCGTTTTGGATGCGGTTTTCTGGGCCCTCGAGCTAACTTTTGTCAGTTTACAACTGGGTGAATGATGACCAGTGGCCCCGGAAAACTAACCGCCAAATGCAAACCGTTTGCTCTTTTTCAATTCTCGTTAGTTGCTATGAATTCTTGGTATATCTGGGGACACGTAGAAATTTAATTGTGGTGTGCGTGCTCATCGGAAGATAACCTTTGGAAGCAATTTCTTAGCCTCCGAGCCCATTTTGAACATTTTGCAGCTAGTGAGAAAATGTAAGAATAGAAAGCTGTGGGACCTCGTAGGGTTGCCAAATCACCCTAAAAACATTTAAACACATGTAAATAACTATTTAAAACACTATAATGAAACTTGTTGTGTGTATTAGAACTTTTGACCAAAGTGGTGTTTTCTCTCTCTTCCCTTCTCTTTCTCTCTCCTGGGTTACAAAAGAAGCAAAATGAAATGTAATGAATACATGTCTCTAAACCTTTTTGTTTCGATTGCTAATTGTAATTTTTTATCTTATGTAAATGGGAAAACTGAAAAATGACAATTATGATTGATTAGGGTGGATGCCATGCCAGCGAATTATCACTGATATCATGCTCACGTGGGTTTTGCAGGATGGAAGAATGATGACGAAAAAGGCGATGTGAAATTTAATTATTATTATTGTAATTTTTATAGGTCATTGTAAAATGAATAACTATGTATTGTAGTCTCTTGTTACCAAAAAGTTATAATTGAGATTTGTTAACATGCATGATATGCTAGTTTTAGGGATAACTTAGGAAATGTGCATCTAATCACCGGTTCAATTTGATTCTTAGTTGTGTATGGAAAAAAAGGGGTTTGATTTATATAAAGTAAATTTGAAATTGAAGTTAATATATTGTAGTACCTTCTCAGTATTCAATAAATGATTAAATTAATTTCTGGGTTATCTTCTTACCTTGCAAACATAATAAAGAGTTTTAATGGGAACACTCAACTTTAATAAAATATTCGTGCATAACTTGCTTGCATGTGTGATCCTTTTTACCATATAAGAAATTTAAGACCGTAGAATGAACTTAAGCTTTGCACTCGATGAGATCCCTAGGTTAGGTAAATAAAACCCCTAGTTGGAGTTTACCGTCATAGTCTTTATGTCTAGCGACATTGTCGTGAACCCATATTTAGGAATGTCATGGTCCAACCTATCCCGAGTATGCGGTTTCCTTCTAGATTTGGTAATCACGAGAAGAATGTCCTCTCTTCAGGTCCGACACCAGGCTGAGTGGTGAAGATCACCTTGGAAGTCACCTTATGAGTCCTTGTTAGAAGGAATCACGAACCTTCCCATCCGTGAAGTAGTTGTTCTTTGTCTTGCATTCTTACGTTAGATCTGAACCCTTTTAAAATCCTTGTCCCAAATGACCTAAATAAATGTCTTGTCTTGGGCTTTTTTGTCCCTTGAAAAAATTTAGTGCCTTGATCTTCCACGAAAGGATTATAGGGTAAATACCTTTTTACCTTAATCACACCTATAATAGAGATTGAAGCCTTGGGAGAAACTAGAATTAAGCTTAACCATGTGCTTCTTTAATATGTCAAACAAGTACTATCGTAACTCTTATGTTTAAAATGATAGTAATCATGAGACCCTAGTGCGACGCAAAAGTAAATCATATGAGAGTAAAACCAAAATTTGAGGTTAGGAATAATGACTGGGAGTCCTTATGACTTAATTTAAAACATATTCATGTGTTACAAAGAATATACATTGCCTTGGTGTGACCAAACGTCGAAAAAACAAAAGATATACCTATAAAAATCAAATTTGGAATTTAACAAGCTATTGTACTATAATAATTATGGTAGTGAAATAACTATTCCGTGATCGATGGATGTTCTTGGGGAAAAAAGCTATTTCAATCTATGTCTTCCTTAATCCCAAGATTTCATCCTAACATCACGTTATTTTCACTTGTGTAACAAGGTTAAATTCTAAACTTTGAATAAGCGTATTAGGAAGCCTAATCTTAACACAAGAATGAGAGAGTTAGAATTTTGTATAGAATTTGAAATATGGAAAATACTTATGTAAGTATGAAGATTGTCATAAGGGTAAAGAGCAAAATTAACTGGTCGAACAATAAGTGAAACGTGAAATGAATTTTCGGGACATGGAGGTGGAAAAGGGAGAATAGTTATGCTTACATAATAATGTTATTGGATGCTTAACGTACTCTAGATGTAACCATGGTAATGTTGTGTTGTGGTTGTCAATCCTCAAGTCCCTTTTATTGTGGCCATGTTATTGCTAGTATTCATTTGTTGGAAGTGTGCATGTGTCTATGTGAGTCGATGACTTATGTGATTGACGCATGTGAGTTGTTGAGTTTTGTACTTGGAGTCCTTACGGTGTTGTGTGTAGTGAGCAATGTAAGTCAAAATAAAAATAAAAAATTATCCTAGTATTTTACTGTTGTATTTGGGTGTGTAGAATGTGGGCACTACAATAACTCTATTGACATTTTTGGATTTTATACAATGACTCATAATAATAACTTGAATTTTTGACTTCAAGACAATAAACTATTTTATTTTATTTTTGACATAAAAATGACTCTATTTTTTTTAAATACAATGACTAATAGAAAAAAATTGACAAAGATTAATATAACTAAAACTTTATTGACTAAATTATACTCACATGTTATGAACATCACTTAAAATTTTGACAACTTATTCGTAAAAAGACTCAAAGATAATGAAACTCAATAAACACCAAACCAAAAACAATACTCCCCCACTTAGATTAACTCACAAAGTTTTTCTTATTTTCCTTTGAGCCTATGAGGTGTGGAACTCATGGACGTGGCTAGTTGTTCCAATGCACTGTGGCCTAGAGCATGTAGGCACATCCTATCCCAGCATTGAAATATACCAACCATAGAATCTGTTTATGCGTCCATATTTTTCAGACAAATTCTCAGTGTCTAAAAATGGAACGGACGACACTAATTGGGCGAGTGCAATCCAAGACACCTGAAATTATATTGAAAACCAATATTTCAATCAAACGTTATAACCACCAATTGGTTTCTGATCACATTATTTGTGATAGGTATTTATTTGCTGGGGATTGCGTTGCTTCTTTTGCTCGATTTGCCGTGGGAGCAGTTATCTACATCAGAATGCACTGTTCTACAATTGCAAATGTGGAGGCGTCCAGGTCAGTGGAAATTCGATACCTATGTGAAAATTGATTTCATGCATGAAAATTTCAACGTTGGATTGAACGATATTAATGCAAAGCACAATGACCAATACACAGGGCCGCCATATGAAATCTAGGATAGAATACAATGTAAACGGTATGTAGGAATCACTGCAGATTTAGCACACAGCTAAATGAAAATGTACACCCAAAGATCTTGAGCGTACACAACAAATAAATCTTCTCATAATACCTTAATTTCTAAGAAGCATAAAAATATTTCTATAGACTCTCATGGTTGGATCGATGTCACTCTGATACCAAATATTAGAGGAGCATATTTATACTAAGAAAACTAATCAATTCTTCTCCATTAATCATATGGGAATTACTTACAAAATAAATAGCTGACAGTATTCCTACAAACAAGGAACTAGAACAAACTAAATCAACCCCTATTATCTCTAAGCCTATTTATATGTGTGGTTATACCAATCACTATTCACGTAAATCATATAACTCATTATACAACAACCCTCACTAATTTATTAATGCATATAAATGGAGCACTAACAATTAATTTCCTAACACCTTCCACAATATCATATTTATATGGTTACATATTTATTGTATTCATATTTCATTATTAGCCTTCTCGGTTTGAAGAGCACTTAACATGCAAACCTATGATCTCATTCACAATGCTACAAATTATTCATTTCATTTCAGATTTAACTTATAACAAGTACACTTAATTGGGTTCTTTTCTCTATTACTATCATTTCCATAACTCAATATTAGATTGAAACTTTTAACGCACTTGTGAGAGTCTCCTAGCTCTTGGTCTCAAACTAGAGTTTCGTTTCACCTAAAATCACATTTACTGGACATTTTTAGTTTTTAATTCAATAATTGGTTAGAGTCACTTTAACAATTGCATGTCAAGAGTTTCGTCTTCCAAAGCTTAAAATCACATGGTGAAATTCATCACATAATTAACCGCACAAAAGGAGTTAACATTGGTCTTACGGGATCGGAATCCATTTTTTGTTTTACTCAAAAAGTCAACATCTTAGGGACACCTTTTTGATAGAAAGTTGACTAAAGGTTTTAAACATCATTAGCATAAAAAGGTCTTAGGTTTAATTTACTTTTGTTTGCACTCAAGGACTCTACGTCCAACTAAAAGTCATTTTTGGAGTGGTTCAAACATCTTTATCTCACAAACCTCCAAGTTTTAATTTCTTTCAAAAACCGACACCTCAAGAATACACGTTAAATTCTAAAAGTTATTAAGCTGATTCAGGAGGATCTATATTGAGAAATGCCGATCTATTATTCTAATTCAATTGTAAATAATTTTGTTGCATAGAGCCCTTCGAGAGATTTGACGGTGTGTAGAGCGTGAAAAATGGAGGCCGTATGTGAAAGATATCATCTGCTAAAAATTTGGCCCAGCTTGGTACAAAAATAAAACATGCAGAATGCGGTGATGTGGACACATGCACGATTGCCAAGTGGACCAATCGAATTATGACAAGTGAAAAATGGAAAAAAACAAGGTTTTGTTTTCTCTTTTGGTTTTCGACACTCGTGTTCGAGACAAATGGATCCTGCTATTTACTAGACGAGGATCCTCATCCAAGTTTGACACACTCATTTTGAGGAGGGGTGCCTTGGCCTCCTTACTTCACTATTACTTGCAAGCCACATTTATTTTATATGCCAATTTCTCCCACCCAATGTGCATGTGGGATTAATATTCCACATTATTTTAAACTATGTAATTATTTAATTTTCCACATACCATATGCCAACTCGCCACATTCCAAGTCAACAAACTCGCCCAACACACGGCCAACTCACCCAACACACAAGCCAACTTGCCTAAATGCACACATGTCAACTCGCTAGGCTATGTGCATTGCACATGTCACCTACCTACCAACATCGGTGCCCACATTCTAACCCTAATGTATTATTCCTCCAACAAAAGTGGCTCATAAGCTAATACACATATGCCACTTGAACATTCTTTTTAAACAAATAATTCCTTCCCCACGCGCCCAACTGGGATATAGTTTCTAAACATGGAATATGGATATACATGGGGCGCTCCATATGGGATTTGATTCCATGACACGTGAGGTAAAAGTATATGTACCCCACCAATGCACCCATGGTTATGAAATGAGATAAGAGGGGTTACGTAGTATTTAAGGGGTAGTGGTTTTAGGACCATGGAGTGAAAAAGGAGACTTATGGTGGAATTTTGCATTGTAAATCCATTTCAAAGGATTTTTTTCGAGCTTGATTATAGAATGGAGACTCCTAAGAATAAAGGAGATTATTTAAAATTGTGGAACCTCATTGTAATGTATTAAATTGTAATTTTTAATGGACCCGTATTTTTGGAGGACATGGAGATGTAGGCACACTGCTAAACTCCGTTATCAACTTGCATGTTCATGGAGTTATGATTTATCTCTTGATTCTAGATTTTATACAATCTTTTAAATGCGATTGAAATGTTTCTAATTTTAGGAAAAATGTGTTTTATTTTAATCATCTGTTTTTAATTGTTTAAAGTGTAAATTTGTGGGTTTTTCATGATTTAATAGTTACATACACTTACGTATTAGTTTGGTATCAAATATTGATTTAGCGACCAGTTTAACAAATATTTTGGATTGCAAGTGTTTGGTGTATGCTAATAAGGTCATGTTTAAGGTGTGGTGAAGGAACCTTAACAGAGTTTTATTCTAAAATTGGATCGAGGTGTCCATGGCATATAAATATGGACGAAGAACATGAAGATGAATTTTGTCGACCCTTCATGTGGATGAAAGAAATGGTGGAGGAATTATAATGTGATTGAAGAAGACAGTTGGAGAAAGAAGCTACATGGGTAAAAAACTTGAAAAAGGACAACCTTCTCCATCTGAATATGGTTCTCCCTCTTCCAAGGATGGTATAAAAATTATGATTTTCTTCCTTCGCTGAAATTGGATATTAAGTTTGAATTTCCAATTGGAGAGCTTAATGTAGAGAAATCATATAACTAAACCAAGCAAATTGAAGTAAATTATAGGGTTCAAAAAATGGTTGATGATGAGGAAAAAATTCACTTGGCTACTCTTTGATTGGGTGGTACAACACTCATTTGGTGGGAGAGTAAGCTACAAGAGATTACGAGAAAACAAAAGGTAAAACAATTTCTACTTGGAGCGAATTTGTTTCGTATTAAGACAATAATTTTATCCTTTGGGTTATATACAACAAGCTATGATGTATTGAATTTTTTTAAGGAAAACTAAGGGGCGAAATGTTTAGGATTATACACAAGAGTTTATAAAAGGGATCTTATTTTCGGCATTTCTTTCCATAATAAAGAAACACTGTTGCAATATATTGGTGGGTTTCATAGCTATTTGAGACATATGATTCTCATGCTTAATCCTACTAATCTTGATGTGGTGTGTACACAAGCTACTCATTTATAAGCAAAGGGGAAAATGTCAAAAGAGTCATTTTATAAGAGAAAAAACAAGCAATACGAAAGTAAAGAGAAAAATTTGAAAGGAAAAAGTTCATGAAAGGATAAAAAAACTACTTCTACTATATATTTCTATGGCCCACGAGAGAACATTAAAACGAATATGAGATGCCTATTTCTAAACATTGTCAAAAAAATCACGATGTGTCTAAGTGTTGGAAATTACATCCGAATTTAAACCAAAAATTTCATGAATAAGAAGGTAAATGCCATGGTTGAACAAGATCTTGGACCAGATTCTACGATGAAAAAAAAATCACCGCCATGGGTTTACAAGGTTGTACTTCTTCTTCCTCTTCTAACACTAGCTCATCTATTGTTGCTTCTTCATCTAAGAAAAAATCTATACATGATGAGAAAAAAGAAATGAGTTGTTCCACATTAGAGTTATTTCTAAGCATACTAAGATTGATACTCTATTTGATAGTGGATCTCAAGATAACTTGATTTCAGAGGAGGTTGTTAAGAAATTGGGGCTTCAAACTAAGCCACATCCTAAGCCTTATCCATTAGGATGGGTTTGTGATGATGCCAAGTTTTAGATAACAAAAACTTATAAATTAAGATTTGCCATCACTGACAAGTTTGTTGATGAGGTAGACTTGGATGTTGTTCCTTTGGATATTTGTGGTATGGTTTTGGGAAGTCCTTATCTTTATGATAGAAAAACAATATTCTATAGGGAGGAAAATAAATATGTGCTTGTGAAAGATGGAGTTGAATATATCGTAAGTTCTTACTATATAAAAAAACATATCTCTTATTTCGCAGACAAATGAAAAGGCTTGTGAATTCAAGCAAGTCTTTTGTACTCATGGTTGTAAAATCCAAGGAAAAATAAAATATAAGGAATTTGAGGATTGTGATCCTAAACATAGAGATGATTTGATTAAAATTGTTTCTAATTATGATGATGTGTTTCAGGATCCACAAGGATTACCTCATAAACAAGGAGTACAACATGAGATACATTTACTACAGGATGCTCCACTCCCTAATATATATACAGTATAAATTGTCTATGGTTGAGAATAATGATATAAAAATAAGGTGATGGAATTGTTGGAAAAAGGAGTTATTCGTCCAAGCTCATCTCCTTGTGGTTCACCTATTATCTTGGTGCCAAAGAAAGATGACACATGGCAGATGTGTGTTGATTTTCCTGCTTTGAATAAGATCACGGTTAAAAATCAATACCCTCTTCCTCGCATTGATGATTTACTGGATCAGTTGAAAAATGCAATTTATTTTACTAAGTTAGACTTGAGAAGTAGTTATCATCAAGTTAGAATTAATGAAGGTGATATTTGGAAAACTGATTTTAAAACAAAACAAGGATTGTTTGAATGGATTGTTATGCCTTTTGGATTGTGCAATGCCCGACTACATTCATGTGTGTGATGAATGATGTTTTTAGTCCATTCATTAATGATTTTGTTATAGTCTACTTAGATGACATTTTGATATTTAGTAAAAGATGAGAAGTTCATGTTTTCATATTCAAAAAGTTATGAATGCTTTATGAAAGGAGAAATTATATCTGAAGATGTTGAAATGTGAATTTGGCAAAACATCTTTAGTTTATTTGGGATGTATTGTAGAACATGGCGAATTGAAAATTGATCCTACAAAATTATAGGTCATTATGAATTGGCCTAATCCAAATAATGTTACAGAGGTTAGAATATTTCTTGGTGCAATACAATATTAGAGAAATTTATTGGTAAATTTTTGTTCATTTCATCTCCTTTGCATTCATTGACTAGTATAAAATAGGTCTTTTAGTGGGGAGGAAAGCATAAAAATCCTTTGATACGTTGAAAGAAAAGATTAGTACCGCTCTTATCCTGGCACTTCCAGATTTGTAACAACCATTTGAGATTGAGATGGATGCAAGTGATTATGTTATGGGGGTTGTCTTGATGCAAAGAAGAAAACTTGTTTGTTATCATTATGAAACCTTCACTAGTGTAGTAAAAAATTATCCAACTTATGATAAAGAGTTGTATGCTTTGGTTCAAAGTGTGAAAAAGTGGAAACATTACTTGATGGGAAAGGAAACCATTATTCATATAGATCATCAGCCCCTCTAGTATCTACAATCATAGTCCAAGCTACAACAATATAGACACTTTCGTTGGATGGGTTTCTTACAGTAATTTCATTTGGTGATCAAGTATAAGAAAGGTATACAAAATAAGGTTGCTGACATGTTATCTAGACCTCCTATTTTTGTTGCATCTATCTCTTTTCAACATAATTATTTGCTTTATGAGAGTTATAAAGAACAATATGCTAATGATGCTTATTTTAAGGATGTGTATAAACACTTGATGAGTGGTAAAAAGTAGAAGAATTCGAATATCATATGAAAAATGAACTCTTATATCACCTTATTAAAATTTGTATTCATCAGAATGAAAGAGTGCATGTGATTAGGGAAGTTCATACTTCTCTTATTTCTGGTCATTTTGGTGTTGGTAAGCTAGTTGCACATTTACAAATGTATTGCTATTGGCCTCAAATGTAGGAAAATGTTACCTTATATACTAAAGGATGTGTTCTTTATGCCACAAGAAAGCCTAGTAACAGGAATTTGGGGCTTTACACTCTCTCTGTATCCCTACCCATCCTTGGGAAAGTATTTCCATGGAATTTGTAGGAGGCTTGCCTATATCACGAAGAAAAAATGATTATTTATACGTGGTGATGAATAAATTTAGCAAGATGTTTATGATAATTCCTTGTACTAAAACTATTACCGATGAAGGTACTCGCACATTTTTTCTTTCAAAATGTATGGGTTCATTTTGGTTTACCCACTTCTATTATATATGATCGAGATTCTTGTTTTCTTAGAGAATTTTTGTCAACTTTGTGGGAATTTATGGACACCAACCTTAAGAAGAGCACTACATTTCATCCATAAACCGATGGTCAAATTGAGGTCGTCAACTTGATAGTGGTATATCTTCTTCGAGGATATTGGGCCGAACACCCCAAGTTATGGGTTGAACATTTTTACTATGTGCAACATGCCTAAAATCGAGCACTTCATTCTTATACTATGTAGTCTCATTTTGAGACTTGTTATGGGTATATGCCTAAATATCCCTTGGATTTGTCTTTAGGATAGGAATTTGTTGTTGATGGATGCAATGATATTGATAAATCCATAAATTTTGTGCAAAAAAATGTAGTTAGTTCATCGGTTTTTCCGAGAGAAATTAGTGAAACGTTAAGAAAAATACAAGGTTAGGAATGCTAAACATGGAGTTGATCACCAATTCCAAGTGGGTGATCTAGTTTGGATTCACATCAACAAAGAATGGATGAAAGGTGAATGAAAGAAGGTGAAACCAATATGATAATAATGCTTTTTGGTTAAATTACCACCTTACATGTAGATTTATTCAGTTGTGAATGTTGAAAATCTAAAATTGTATAAGCCACCAATGATTATTGATCATAATGAAAGTATACCTATGCTTTCCGTTGAAAAAATTTCTCCCGAGTATCTTAGAGAGTTGCATGAAGATACAATGCTTGACAGGAAGGTGCAAATGTCATGAAGAGGAGATGTTGAATATATTCGTGTGGATATAAAATGGATGCACCAAAATAAGGGAAAATGATTGGAAATCGAAAATATGAGAGAGAAATACCCTCACCTCATTACAAATTGAAAATCCTTTTGGAGGTCCAAAATTTTCTTAGTGGGGAGGTGTGATCTAGGAGGATCTTTCTTTGAGAAATGTTGATCTATTATTAAAATTTAGTTTTAAATATTATTTTTGCATTGAGACCATTAAGAGCTTTCTAACGGTATGTGGAACATGAAAATGGAGGTTATATGTGAAATATATCGTTTTCTGAAATTTTGACCCAACTGGTGAAAAATATAAAACACACAGGTCTAGAGTGATGGGGACACGTGCATTATTTCCAGTGTGGACCTATTAGCTTTGCATGACAAAGTGGAAACATGGAGAAACGCAAGGTTTTCTTTTTCTCCTCCGCACTTCAATGCTCATGTTCAGAAAAATGGACCCCACTATTTACTAGCTAGGTCCCTCATCTAGGTTCGACACACTCGGTTTGAGGAGGGGTGCCTTGGCCTCCTTACTTCACTATTACTTGAGCCACAATTCTTTTATATGCCAATTTATTCACCACAATGTGCATGTGGTATCAATATTCCACATTATTTTAAACTATGTAATTATTTATTTTTTCCATAAAGCATATGCTAACTCGCCACATTCAAAGTCAACCAACTCGAAAGCGGGACACGGGCCAACTCTTCCAACACCCATGTCAACTCACCTAGACCATGCACATTGCACATGCCACCTACCTACCAGCATTGATGCCCACATTCTAGCCATGGTGCATTATTCCATCCAATGAAAGTGGCTCATAAGACAATACACATATGCAATTTCATTCTATTTAATCAACTAATTCTTCTCCCATGTGCCCAATGTGGGATATAGTTTCTAAACATGGAATATGGATATACATGGGATGCTCCATATGGGATTTTATTCCATTACTTGTAGGGTAAAAGTATATGCACCCCACCAATGTGCCCATGGTTATGAAATGATATAATAGGGGTTGTGTAGTATTTAAGGGGTAGTGGTATTAGGACCGTGGATTGAAAAAGGAGACTTATGGTGGAATTTTGCATTGAAAATATATTTCAAAAGATTTTATTTCATAGATTGATCATAGAGTAGAGACTCTTAAGTAGGTTGGAGATTAATTAAAATTATTGAACCTCATTGTAAGGTATTATTATAATTTTTTTAATAGATCGTTCTTTTTGAAAGAACCCGGGAGGCGTGAGCACACTACCAAATTCCGTTATTAACTTGCATGTTCATGGAGTTCTGATTTCTCTCTTAGTTATGGATTTAATACAATTTTTTAAATACAGATTGAAATGTTTCTAATTTCTGGAAAAATTCATTTATTTTAATCATCCCTTTTAAATTATTTAAAGTGCAAATTTACGGGTTTTTCATGATTTACTAATTACATACGATTACGAGATCATTAACTAATTCATTCACATTTCACTCTTGTTGTTGTAATCGAGAAAAAAACTTGGACAACGAGATCTATTCAAAGATCTCATTCATAACTAAACATTCTAAGAGATTTATCAACCAACATCTCTTACCTGAGTCACCCTAGAATTTCCAAAACACTCATGTATAAGAATTAATTGGTCTGTATTTAATTTGAGCCAAGATTCTTTTGAGGTAAAAACAAGATGAGTGAGCCACCACACTTTGCGGTTTACCAAAGTTTTCTTGATCACACTACAAGGAATGATAATTACCTTCTTAATTTTCCCTTATGATCCCATACACATAAGTTGATTAGCCCTTCCAGAGAGGCTTAACATAAAATACAACCATCTAAAAATGTTGATAAACATTACATCAATCATGTCACAAAGTGACATTGCACCCTTAACTATAATAACATGCATACTTCCATGAGCACAAGAAACCCTTTACGATGAATGACACACGAGTAAACACAATGCTAAAGGAATCTACAACTTGATACAATATAACATTAGATAAATTTAACCTCCCATAGATAAATTAGATGTGAGATGGGTTAATGGAGTCAAACATGAGGATTTGATGCGAAGGTAAACAAGTATTGACTTCACTCACGACGCTTAGATCTCACAATGAGATCATTCAAAGGTGAAAGGAAAGAAATGACATGTGATAGGTTTAAGTCTTTTCTAAAATGATAGGGGTATTGTAAAACTATACAAGACTCGTTTAAGAGAGAGATACACAATAAGGGTTAAGAGCACGGTTCCTTTTGATAGTTTAGGAATATAAAGTTTCTACCATCAACATAAGTATTAAGGGAGAAAACAATAATTAACATTATAGAAGATTGTTTCAAAACATCTAAACCATAGAACAACATACAAACTCATAATCAAGATCACACCCAAATAGAATGTATGTTTTTCCAATACACCAATGTGCTACAATTCCTTACACATCATAGAAAAATCCATAAATAACATTCATGTTTATAAACATAGTGCTGATATACATCCATTTAATATTACATGTATTTCAAGGATAACCCATTATTAAAAAAGCGTATAGAATGCTAAAATTTTCTTCATGTCCCGCATACCTACAACCCACCATTTGGTTAGCACAAATGCTGACATGACATCTAAATTCAATAAAGCATGCTTTACGATTGCATAATTTTCCAATAATAATGAAATAATACCTAACACACTTTTAAGGAGAGTAAGAATACAAATGCCATTTCATTTCATTTCTAAAGCCAAAGATAAGGTTAGAGAGAGGAGAGAGAAAAACATCATTTCTTTTCACATTCAATATATTTTAAAAAAGCATCAAAATGGTTTCCTACAGTCATGTATTTGTGTTTAC
Source organism: Taxus wallichiana var. yunnanensis (assembly GCA_018340775.1). Classification (NCBI taxonomy): domain Eukaryota; kingdom Viridiplantae; phylum Streptophyta; class Pinopsida; order Cupressales; family Taxaceae; genus Taxus; species Taxus wallichiana. The sequence continues at coordinate 113,414,396 of CM031244.1, read as the reverse complement.
AAGGTTTCCCAATCGTTATTTTTCTTGGATAAGGTCATATGATAGTTTTCTCCATTTGGTTACAAGTTTCCAAAAAGTGTCAAATTTAGGCAAGCTGCTCAAAAATCAGCATTCAAAAACTATCTTTGAGACTCAAAAAAACAAGGGAAAAATTCCTACCTAATTCCCTATATACAAGGAAATACTTAGAGTTGATGAGAACCCTTAATTGGATAACATGGTTAAAATGAATTTCATCTTTCCGAGCTACCGATCATAAATGCACTCAAATGGCCTTGTCACCCAATGACTAGAGACCTATAAAACATATATGGAAAACTAGCTTGCATGATGTCTTTTAAAAACGAGGTTAGTAGTGGCTTTCTAGATTGGAGCATCAAGAACAAATCGAAAATCTATGCACATCAAGCATGATCGCACTTCAATGGAGTCATGAATGCTTCATGCAATAAGCAAGAAATCGAATCAAAGCAAGAATCTAGTAGAGAAAGACAACAAAGTGTCTGACATGCTCATAAATAAAAAAGGGGTACATATAGGAGTGTTGTGTAACTCCTATGCATGACACGTGTACACAACCCTATTGACCTATTCAACATATGACCTTTTCAACCTATGACCTATTCTCACTAAGTGAGATGACTAACCAACTAGGTGGACAAGACGTCAAATGATGAAAAGTATAGTCATATACACCAACACCCCGCTTCATCGAAGTTGAGGTAGAGGTAATGGAAAGTCAAAAATGGAGGACAAACTCCCTTAGAAAACTAAGAAAGATGTGTGAATGGGGCCTGGCTACTACACCTGATAAGGTACCCTTGTACAAACAAAAACTTTCTAGAAAAGAGAAAGAGGAGAAGAATGGGTCCTGACAATGAGGTTTGATAAGGTACCCATGTACAATAAGGATCTCAAGTAATGGAGGAAAAACCCCTAAGGGAAAACATCCAATTACAAGAGATAAAAGACACCCCTAAACAACCTAAGAAAGATGCGTCAAATGAGTCCCGACAACTAAAGGCCTATAATATACTCATGTACAAACACAATATTTCTAAAAGAAGAGAAGAGATGAAGAATGTTATCCAGCCTCCCAAGACGAAGAACGTGTTGAAGACCACCCTATATCAAGTGAAGAAGAAGATCCTCGAAGTGACAAAGTGTGGTTCCTATCTAAGGAACGATGCTCCATATGTGATGTGGAAGTGTTAACTACTCCATGAAGGGATGGTGAATCTGAAGTAATGACAAAGAAGGAAGGTGGAATATCCTGCAACTGTATAGAAGAGTGCCCAATGTCCGATGAGTCTGAATCAAAGTACCTACTCCCTGAAAAGTCTGTAAAGGACTAGAAGTAGGTGGATCAAGAAATAACTCCTCAATATGTGGTAGATGATAAGTGGATGGTGGAGGTGGGTCCCCATCACTATGGCAATCAACCAAGCTAGAAGAGAAGTCATCATCATCAGAAGTGAGCTCAGAAATATCATCAAGTCTAGGTGAATCCGATGAAGAATCCGAAGGAGGAACAAAGTGAGAAAAAGAGTAAAGTTGAGTGTGATGATCAACTGTACCAACTACAATAATCTTGTCACTGTGAAGCTCTCTAACATAAACAAAATCTAGAGTGAACTCAACCCACATGCCTTGACTGAGGTGAGTGATCTGATATATTGAAAGGAGATTAGTTGAAAGTGAAGGAACATTAAGCACATTGTTGAAAGTTCCACCATTCACTTCAACAGAACCTCTCCCAAAATCGGTGTAGAAGTGTTGTCACCAAGCCGAATAGAAGACATATCACATGGCTCTAATGAAGTAAATTCAATGTCAAATGAGGCCATATGATGAGATGCACCCAAATCAAGCACCCATATAGGAGTAGGTGACATATCTGCAACTAAATATATTGCTTTTGTTATTTCCTTAGTTGATTCTTTTTCTTTTTAATTTCTTGCGCTTTCCCTTTCCATTATCTCTGTTCCTTAAAAATTTCATGAGTTGATGATGAAGATGGCTTGAGATAATCATGAACTCCGATGTTGTTCTTCTTTAGAAGACTCGTGAGGAGGTCAATCTTCTTATTCAAACATTTTTCTTCTTTATGTTTACCACTGCAGTACCCACATTTGATTCGTTCTTTAGAATTTTTAGAACTAGAAGAGGAAGTGGAAAAGTTTGATTTTGTGGTGGATTGGTCCTTTATAATCTCATGATCCTTATTGTTCTGCTTTCTTCTCTTTTGAAACCCTAGGTTTTTCTTCAAAGCAATAATGAGAATATGGGATTTTTTGGATCTAAGGGTAACCATCTGAATTATCTTATCTTGTTCTCTAGTCAAATCAACGATAAAATCATCAAAGGATGCCATAGTCCAACTTGCAACAAGTGTTATTTTTGTAGCATGGAAGGTAGACATGAAAAACGAATAGTATGGACCAAGTTTTGCAAGGATAGAAAAAAATGCGCTGTGAGTCCTTTTCAATTCCACAATTTTTCAATTGCAATATAAGAGATTTGAGTTTGGTGAAAAAGTCTTGGAGAGTGTCAAAACTGCTAGGGCTAAGACTAATTAACTCATTTTTCAGTTCATGCCCTTTCATTTCATCTTGTTTCCCAAAACGTTTATCTAAGGCATCTCATACTTCCTTGGGAGATTTGATAGTATTTATATGAAAGCATAGTTCTGGTGATACAAAAAGACACAACAGTCCAAAGGCTTCATCACATTTTTCAAACCACTTTTCTTTCTTTATGTCTTCTTTAGGTTCAGTTTGCAATCCCATAGTTATCCGAAACAATTTTTGTTTTCTCAAAGTGAGAGACATAACATATTTCCATTTTTGATAGTTAAATGGGGTAAGCAAAGGAAAAAATTTAGGATCTATAACGAGCAAAGAAAATAGTGAAAAGCAAAGAACCACACACAATGAATACCCCCGATTGTGGCACTTTCTAAGTAGTACGTTGATTACACCCAAGTGTTCATGCGATGTGAGACAATCGATAACTCAACTTGTGATTAGCGAAATAACACACAAGTGTGAAGACCAAAATATGCTCAATCGTGTGTAACAAAACAAGTGAACATACACAAAAAGTAGGCAAGAAGGAAAGGAAGCTCTCTTGCCACAAGGGTGTGGCAAATGCGCTCACTAACCCGCAAGTTAAGAAGATCAATTACAATGTGAAAAATGCTTTAAAAAGAGTCAAACAGCTTCCAGGATGCAACAAAGGCTCTAGAAGGTGAAAGAATGCTAAGATGGATGATACACACTCAACAAACAGATTAGTAGGAAAAAACGTCTAGTAATGCTATAAATTGTACTTTTGAAAAATGCTAGTAAGCTTTGTTTAATAAAACCGCAAAAGCGTCATAAAAAGATAATAACACTAATTTAGTTTGACGAAAAATAATACTACTAATTAAAATTAGAGGAACTTAACTAAAAATAATACACTTTAAAAATATAATTAAAAAACTAATTAAATCTAATTAAGATCTAACTAAAATAAATAAAATGCACCCCTTTTAATAAAATTCCAACTAATATAAAAGACACCTTACCTTTATTAAACACATCCATACTTAAATATGCACCCCACATTTAAAAAAGAATACATACACTTACATTTTAAAAGTGATGTACTCGGTTTGGGGAACTCTGTCATGGAGGTTTGTCAAGAGTTGGCTCGGTGGAGTTGATTTCAATCCATGAGTAAGCGACCGAGTTAATGTGGGTGCAGGAAAGTCACTTATTGTAAGAGCTCAATGGGAAATCAGGCGAGCTCGGTGATGAATAACTCAGCCAATGTAGAGATAGCCGAGCTCGTAAGTTTAGGTGAGCTCATGAGCAAGGAGGTATTCAATGGGCAATAGAACTCACATGCTTAGGTCGTTGAAGCCATAGGATAAGCTCGCAGTTCATATCTTGGAGACCAAAGGATGAACGTCATTGTCGAGCTCAAAACATCACAAGGAGTTAAGAGGGTTTGGCTAGTGTCATCAACTCGGTGAAATACTCAAATGTGAGCTCAATATCATACAAGAAGGCTGAGTTGTTGTATTAGCTCGAGCAAGCTCGTGGATGGCTCGGTGAGTCAGGATGGTCACTACTCAAAGACAAAGTTGGTGGAAAATCCGGTGTGTGGATGTCAATCTTGGAAAAAGAAAGTTTTGTAAACAAGTTTTGGTGAGCTCCCATAAAGCATGGTAAAAACAAGACCGAGTTTCGTAAGTTTAGGTGAGCTTGACTATGAAAAGCTTAGTCGTTGCAGAAATAGTCGAGCTCAGAGCTCACTCAAGGAATTCCTATCCCGTCACAATGGTGTGATGGTAATTTTTAAGGTACGAGATGGGTTATATTAGTAAAACCAGATTCCATGAGTTCGACTTGTGCCAAGGATGGTAGTCATGGATGTTGGAAGGATCTCCGCCATGCTTAGCATTTGTAATGTGTAGAGAGCCAATCCATTATGAATGATGAGCATTGGCGAAGGAGGAGAGCTCAAGACGTGGTCAAAACTCTACCACGTTGAATATTTTCCGTAAGTCAATCTAATGATAGGTAGTCAACACAGATGAGCTCGTATGGAGTGAGCTAGTTGAGAATGTTTTGTGTCATTAGGAGCTGACTCGGCATATCAACTTGTAGAAATGAATTTTTGGCTCATGAGAATAGAAGAAAAGAGGTTCATGATTAGGTCCATGTATAGCTTGACAATCTAACACGATTTAGGATAAGCTCGAATACCATGAATGTTTCGATCCAAGATGATGGAGATGAGCTTAAAGGAGATACATAGAGTATGAATTAAAATGTCGTGGAAAAGCTCAAGTTGAGTGTAGTTTTGGAAGGTTCATGATTGGATTGGCGTGCACAACTCGGTGTGTAACTCAGGAGTCATCAACGGGATAGATTTGGAAGAGTTCGGGAGCTTGGAATGGGCCAAGGAAAGAGTCAAGGAAATAATACGGATTTGGGTCTGAATCATTACTCAATAATGCAGCCATAACAAGCTTAGGAGCCACCGAACAGGTGAAGGAATTACTTATGATCGAGCCAACACGTAGAGAATTGGCTGAGTTAGGGCGCTAATTCGAGATGTCTTGATGAAATTTGGGCTCGTCCATTTTCGTATTTTGAAGAGGGTGGTTTCGAATTTGAAGGTGATTGTTTTGGGGTTTTCCTTCGGGTTTGAGTGGTGATTCATCTTTGAAATTGAGGGCTCGGGAACTTTTAAGCGAGATAGCTCAAAACCCTGAAGCATACACTCCGATCACAATATTCAAAATATCCGTTGAGTTGGCACATTGAAGGTCGAGCTGGAAGGATGGAGCATTAGTTGTGGAGGAGATCACATTCCTTGGCTCGATGGGTATGCCTAGGTGTGTTGGGCAATTGAGTTTTGAAGGGATCTATAATAGCATTATTTAGCTCACCGGATGTCACATAGGGAGGATGCTTTGAGCCGGTCAAAGTATTAATATGGTGCCAAATAAGAACTTGTGGCTGAAAAAATGAGTAACTCACTGAGTTAAGTGGAGGTTGACATTGAAGAGCGAGTCTAATGCCAAGCCATTGTAGTGGTTGATGGTTAATGCAAATGTGGGAGTTCAGTCTATGTGTTGGGTCATTGGTGTTGGTGGGGTCAAAGTGCCATCCAATATAGATACGTGGTGGGTAAGTGCAAAGGTGGTCGGAGGCATTAAAATGTGAGTTAACTCAGTCATTAGGAAGTTGGCAAGATTTATATGAAGGAACCTAACAAATAAAATTCGAACGAGCTATTTTCAAAACCCAATGTGGTCACGAAGGTGGTTAGGATGTTGTTGGATGAAAAATTCAAGGGAGAATTGATCAATGCAACTTGTGGAAAATGAACAACTCGGTGGTTAGGGTGGTTGTTTGTGAGTGAATACATGGGTGCTGGGGTATTTTCCAGTTTGGTGTGTAAAATGTAAATGCCGACCAAGACATAACAAGGATAGTAGGAATCAGGGAAGCTTGATTGATACAAAATATCCGATCTGGGCTTGGTCATCAATTAAAAGTGAGGAATCCCACTAAGAAAATCATGAGCGGTCAACCAAGTAAGAGTAATGAGTTAGTGAAGGGCGAGCTCACTAAGCAATGCAAGGAGAAAGCTCACCAACTTGGCAAGCTGTCGGTTGGCGAGCCATTTGTCTAATATACACTCAAGTCCTCCAATGCGCTTTTTATCGGAGGGCCTACTTGGGGATTGAATGATGAATTCCAAAATTTATTAAAATATTATTTTACAATTTAAGGATTTTAATTATTATATTTTAATTAAAAAGAGGTTAATTCAAAATTGGAGTTTTCGAGGTCATTATCAACAAGTTGGTTAGAGATGATACTAAGATGCCCTAAAAGTGAATTTTTCTCATAAGACCACAACTTTTTCCCTGATTACGCATTTTTAACAAAATTACAGTCGTTGGAATCAAGAGAACAAGAGCTATGCGGTGAAATCATTAGGATATAGATTTTTGGAAGTTTTTTTCCAAAATTATAGGTTTTACTCATTCCTTGAGTGGTGCCCAGAAAGGTGGAGGTGCGATAAATGAGCAAACATGGCCAACAACAGTGATAAATTATTTCCTACATTCTAGCATAGATTATAGGATTTCTTCCTTCTTTCTCTAAATCACTCAGGGTTTTCTATAAATGTAAAAGGGATGTTTATTCAAAAAAAATTTAGACACTTTCCAAGCTTTCCCTCTCTTCAAGAGCTGAAATGTTGTGAATTTGTAGGATCTCAAGCCTTTCTTCTCAAATTGTAATAACATCCTATGCCTTTTCCCCATTGTAATGATGCACTATGCAAGTGCTTGAAGTAATGAAAATTATGTTTTGTGATGAGTTATAGTCCTTTCATGATTTTGTTGCTTCTATTTTCCTCTCTCATGTTTATAGGTGAACTGTGAAACCAAGGTTTCTTTTGCAAGTTTTGGAGGTCATCATACTTATCAAAGATTGAAGTATTGTATATAAAGTGGGTTTGCAATGCATGCCATTCTTTCTCATGATAATATCTCTTCATCGGAAAACCATAATTTTGTCTAGCAACACCCTTTCTTAGTGCATCACCACTTCTAGTTTAGGTTTTATTTGTTGCGAGATATCTCTCCTAATCTCTTTGAAATGTTAGCATAGGTCTAGTTATCCATTTTTATTGCATTATGAGTAGTGTAGTGATTAGTTTAGGAAGAGGAAGATGAACTTCTCTGGAGGTTCACCTCGATCCCAAGTCCCACAACTTGAGAGGTGATCCCATTTTTCCTAATCACACCGAATGTCGTGTTCACCTTCAGGCCATTCGGGGTGAAATGATTTGGCGATAATAATTTTTGCACTTTGGTGGGACCACAAGAGTCATACCTTTCACATGTGTGTGTATTTGTGTTCACTTCATTTCATTAAGTTGTTGTGCTCTTAATGAAATTTCATCTTTAGGAGGTAAACCTAAGCACAACTGGTGACTCCATTGGTCTAAGTCTTGCGCACTCTGTGTTGCGAGATCTTCAATTTTACCCATTTCCATCTAGTTTTCTTCTATATCTTTCCATTTTTTCTCCCATTCATGAAGTTGTGCAATCATGGCTTTGTTTCTATAGTTGAGTTCCCACTTGCACCATCAACAATACTTTCAATATTCAAGCTATTTTAACCCACCTCCAGCTCCATTTTATGATGAGCATCAACAACATGCATACCCCTCTAAGAATAGTCATGATCAGTTCAATTTTTCACCTAACTATGTAACTTTTCAAGAACATGAACATGCAGATGATGGAGGCTATCTTGCAGATGATGGAGGCTATCTTACAGATGAAGATGTAAAGTTGCAACTTAAGATGTAGAAATTGTAGGCGTGCATGGTACAATCTAGAGCCACATCACAAATGAAGGCATTCAAAATTGGCTTCAGGATACCTTGTCCGTGGGTTGGCCCTATGCCAAAGTTTGATAACCTGCAGGAAAAATTTGCTTTTATGACTGAAATATTGCCTCAGCTTGAAGGTTGGATTGAAGAAATAGAGGCCTATGAGTTTGATGCAATGCAATCTTGTCGATGGATTGATTCTGTACCACCACCTCAGCGTCCTTTCCTAATTTCCGATCAATGTCATTTAAGTCTAAAATTCAAATTCCAATCTTTTCACCATCTTCAAATTCTGAGAGTTCCATTCCTTCATTTCCATCCCATCATGAATCTTTTGTTCCTCACCCTTCCAAAGTTCCTTCATTTTTGCAAAATCCACCAAGTCAAGGAGATGCACCTCTTCCGCTATCTCAAATAGTGAGGGAGGTCGTTGAATCCTAACCCACCCCTCTTTTTATAGTTCCAAATCCATTTTAGGAAGAATATGATTATACTAAAGATGGATAGGGGAATGTTCAGGAGCTTAATAAATATGAACTTTCAAAAGATCCAAAAAATTGGGCTGCAATATTGAATGTCAAGTAAGTGCCCCTCATAACTCAGCCTCTATCCAAGGTTGAGATTGAAGATCATTTAGTGGAAACTAAAATTTCACAAGAACAAGTATGAGAGGATGATGAACATCAGTTTATAGGTTCGAATGCAACATATATGTTTGCACTACGTTTGTGGAGACGACTAGTTCCCCACCAATTGCAAAGTTGGTTGAAGAAGAGAATGTGCAAGTGAAGAAGGATTCTCGAGTGTACAAGGTGGCTTTTATGAGTGCAATGATCCAAATTTTCAAGCATGTCAAGAACTTTCTACATTTATGAAACATTATACTAACTTGCCGCTATCCTCATCGAATGCAACAACTAATCATAGTGGGATTCTTTCCATGGTAGATTTAGAAGTTTCAAGTGTAGATTATACCATGCAGGAAGTTTCAAATTCTTCCCTTTCTTCATCTTTTCAAAACTCTATTTTCTTAGATGAATTTGATCTTGCAAATTTTATGTTTGAAGATGAGGAAGGTCATGGAGAATCAACTGCTAATTCAGGAAACATCATAAGGGAGGTTGAACCCTTTGCACAGTTAGAGAACAAAGAAGCAAATTGTCTGCATCAGATTTGGAGGGGTATTTGGATACAAAAGAGCCTATAGAAATACCCATTTCTGTTGTTCCATTATCTAACTTTCAATGCAAGTTGGCTAGTGCCATGCAAGGAAATACTCAAGAACCATGTATAGTTTCCAGTTATCTTCTTGAATTTGAATTGGAGGAATTGGATCTTCTACAACATTCATTGAAAGAAGAAAGAGAGGAGCATGCAGGAGAAACTAAGTCAACTTTTAAGGTTTTGGGAGAAGATGACATCATTGAGAGTTTATTGCTTTAAATTGTGGAGTTATATTTGTTTGATGAACAAGTAATGGTGGAAGAAAACCAAGGAGGTCTTGTTTCCCTTAATTGTCTTGAAACATCATGTGAAAGAATTTGATCATGCATGTTTCATGTGGGATGAGGAGGTTAAAGATGCAGAATAACTTTGTCTTCAGATGAAAGTAGAACTCCTATATGAGTAATACTCTTCAAACACTTGCAGTGAATTTCTAATAAATTCATTTGAGGTTGCAAAAAAATCCAAATAAGTTACATGTCATGGAGGAACTCCTCGTTGACAAGGAAGGAAAAGGAAATGAAGAAGATATCACTTTTAGACCATTCATCCATAAGGAGGATCGGTTGCTTGTAGATGTTAAGTAGGAGAAAATTCATCTCATGGATCATCATTCTTTTCGAGGAAGTCTTCCAATGAGACTTTCTTGTCAAAGTTGAATTTTAGAGTAGAAGACATATTCAAAGGGTCAAAGCATGTCCCACAAGGTATTTGACTTCTTTGAAGACAAATGAACAATCATAGTTCAGTTCACATTCATTTCAGAATGTGAGGACGAATTTCATAGCCCCATGAATCAATTGTTATGCCTCTACAATAAAAATATAGAGAAAATAAAAGAGGCATATTTTCTCTTTCCAGTTGATGCCTTAGTGGACCAGGTGAAGAATTGGGCTTGCTTTAGTTTTTCACTTTTAGTTTCAGCCATGTCCGTTATCACATCATCTTCATGGCTGCCCATTGTAAGGACATGAAGTTATTTTGCACAACCAGTTGCAGGGTTTGTTTAGCTCACATGTGCTTCCGGTTAGTGTAGGGTAGTAATAGGTTTGCTTTCAATAGAATAAGTGCATTGCACACTCTGCATGTTTCATTTGAAGCATGTATGGTTTTCAGTTTTTGTGTGTTTTGTTTTATCATTGCTCTTGCACAACGTGTTGAAGGTGAAATTTTCAAAAAGGAAAAGAATCAATACTCCACAAAGCTCCATAATGTTCTAATTTAGCAGATGTTTCATTCAAGACTTCACAATGTGTTTTGTCAGCTAGGAAATCACTAGATTCAATGTGTTTTGCACTTGCAATATTATGTTCCAGAAAAGTTCATTTATTATCCTTCATTCTGTGGTGGTCATTCTAATTTTAGGATGTAGGATGCAACAATGTTCAGGTATTTGGATGTCAGGAGTTTCATGGTTCATTATTAGGTTTCAGATTGACAGTTATGACTCCATGCCCAATGGATAGAAAAGGCTACTAAAACCATGCTTAGTAGGCAAGCATCCCCAAGAGGTCACCAAAAATGTTGTCAATTTTCACCCTCTTGGATAAAAATGGACAATGGCGGTAAAATTGCATCTTGAGACCCCTAAGTGCTTTCATGGGAAGTATGAGGTCATTACGGTTAAATTTTACGTTTAAGGAGGATTTACGGTATCACGGGAAAAGTTTATGATCATCTTGGATTATTTTCCCCATTTCCAGGTCTTGGAGGTTCAAGTTTTTCTTGGAATGAGGAATTTTGTCCTTGGGGGCTCATTTCCAGTCAAAATCAGTAGAAACAACCCAAATAGGAAAGTGAGTTAAACATCCCACTAACCAAGCTCGATGAGCTGGTAGACAAGTTGGTTGATGATTACGATGAAATTGGAGGCAATGTGATTTTAATAGCTCATGCGAGCATCATGCATGGCTCGGTGAGCTAAGGTTAACATAACTTGAGAGTATATTTGGTGCACAACTCAATTCATGGTGACAACTCGGTTTGGGGAACTCTGTCATGGAGGTTTTCTAGGAACCACTTGGTGGAGTTGATTTCTATCCATGAGTAGCGGCTGAGTTAATGTGGGTGCAGGAAAGTCACTTATTATAAGAGCTCAATGGGAAATCAGGCGAGCTCGATGATGAATAACTCAGCTAGCGTAGAGATAGCCGAGCTCGTAAGTTTAGGTGAGCTCACGAGCAAGGAGGTATTTAATGGGTGATAGAACTCACATGCTTAGGTTGTCAAAGCCATAGAATAAGCTTGTAGTTCGTATCTCGAGACTAGAGGATGAACACCGTTGTCGAGCTCACACCATCACAGGGAGTTAGAGGATTTGGCTAGTGTCATTGACTCGGTGAAATACTCAAATGTGAGCTCGATATCATACAAGAAGGCTGAGTTTTATTAGCTCGGGAAAGCTCGTGGATGGCTTGGTGAGTTAGGATGGTCACTACTCATAGACAAATTTGGTGGAAAACCCGGTGTGTGGATGTCAATCCTAGAAAAAAAAATTTTGTAAACAAGTTTTGGTGAGCTCCCATAAAGCATGGTAAAAACAAGATCGAGTTTTGTAAGTTTAGGTAAGCTTGACTATGAATAGTTTAGTCATTGCAGAAATAGTCGAGTGAAAAGCTCACTTAAGGAATTCATGTCCTATCATGATGGTGCAATGGTAATTTTTTAAGGCACATATGGGTTATATTAGCAAAGCCATATTCCATGAGCTCGACTTGTGCCAAGGACGGTAGTCATGGATATCGGAAGGGATCTTGGCCGTGCTCGGCATTTGTAATGTGCAGAGAGCCAGTCCATTATGAATGATGAGTATTGGGAGAAGGAGGAGAGCTCGGGACGTGGTCAAAACTCTACCATATTGAATATTTTTCGCAAGTCAATCTAATGATAGGTAGTCAACTTGGTAGCTCGTATGGAGTGAGCTGGTTGAGAATGTTTGGTGTAGTTAGGAGCCGACCTGACATATCACTACAGAAATGAATTTTGGGCTCATGAGAATAGAAGTGAAGAGGTTTGGGATTAGCTCCATGTATAGCTCGATAGTCTAGCATGATTCGGGATAATCTTGAATACCATGAATTTTTCGATTCGAGATGATGGAGATGAGCTCAAAGGAGATGCATAGAGTATGAATTAAAATGTCTGTGGAAAATCTCAAGTTGAGTGTAGTTCTGGAAGATTCATGATTGGCTCGGCAGTGCACAACTCGGTGTGTAACTCATAAGTCATAAACGGGATAGCTCTGGAAGAGTTTGGGAGCTTGGAATGGGCCAAGGAACGAGTCAAGGAAATAATACGAAACTGGGTTAGAAGCATTACTCAATAATACGGCCATGACAAGCTTAGGAGCCACCGAGCAGGTTAAGGAATTACTTGTGATCGAGTCAACATGCAAAGAATTGGCTGAGTTAGGGTGCTAATCGAAGATGACTTGATGAAATTCGGGCTCCTCCTTTTTGGGGATTTGGAAGAAGGTGGTTTCAGAATTCGGACATGATTGTTTTCGGGGTTTTCCTTCAGGTTTGAGCGGTGATTCATCTCCGAAATTGAGGGCTCAGGAACTCCAAAGCAGATAGTTCCAAAACCTTGAAGCATACACTCTTGTCACAATATTCAAAACGGCCATCGAGTTGGCACATTAAAGGACTAGCTGGCAGGATGGAGCAGGAGATCATGTGCCTTAGCTCGATGGGTATGCCTTGGTGTGTTGGGCAATTGAGTTTTGAAGGGCTCGGTGGTACCATTAGTTAGCTCACCAGATGTCACGTAGGGAGGATGCTGAGCCAATCAAAGTATTAATATATGGAACCAAATAAGAACTTGTGGCGTAAAAAATGAGTAAATCGCTGAGTTAAGTGGATGTTGACATTGAAGAGTGAGTTTAATGCAAATGTGGGAGTTCAGTCTACATGTCGGGTCATTGGTGTTGGTGGGGTCAAAGTGCCGTCCAATATAGATACGTGGCGGGTAAGTGCAAAGGTGTTTAGAGGCATTAAAAGGCTAGTCAACTTAGTCATTAGGAAGTTGGCGAGATTTATATGAAGGAGCCTAACAAATAAAATTCCGAATGAGCTATTTTCGAAATCCAATGTGGTCACAAAGGCGGTTAGGAGGTTGATGGCCACAAAATTCAAGGGAGACTTGATCAATGCAACTTGTGGAAAATAAACAACTCAATGGTTAGGGTGGTTGTTTGTGAGTGAATACATGGGTGCCGGGGTATTTTCCAGTTTGGTGTGTAAAATGTAAAGCCGACCAAGACATAACAAGGATCATGGGAATCGAGGAAGCCTGATCAATACAAAACATCCAAGTATGGCTTGGTCATCAATTAAAAGCAAGGCAACTTGCTAAGAAAATCATGAGCATCGACCAATTAAGAGCGATGAGTTGGTGAAGGAAGATCTCACTAAGCAATGTAAAGGACAAATCACCACCGGCCCAAATTCGGTGAGTCAAGCAGCCATTTGGGTAATATACACTTAAGTCCTCCAATGCGCTTTGTTGTCAGGGCCTACTCGAGGATTGAATGATGAATTCCAAATTTTATTAAAATATTATTTTGCAATTTAGTGATTTTAATTATTATATTTTAATTAAAAGGAGATTAATTCAAAATTGGAGTTTTCGAGGTCATTATCAACAAGTTGGTTAGAGATGATACTAAGATGCCCTAAAATGTGACTTTTTCTCAAAAGACCACAAATTTCTCCCGATTGCCCGTTTTAAAAAAAATTACGATTGTTGGAATTGGGAGAACAATAGCTATGCACTTAAATCATCGAATATGGATTTTTGGAAGTTTTTTTCCAAAATTACAGGATTTACTCGTTCCTTGAGTGGTGCCTCAAAGGTGAAGGTGTGATAAATGAGCAAACATGGCCAACAATGGTGATCAATTATTTCCTACATTATAGCCTAGATTCTAGGATTTATTCCTTCTTTCTCTCAACCACTCAATGTTTTCTATAAATGTAAAAGGGATTTTTATTCCAAAAAAGTTAGACACTTTCCAAGCTTCCCCTCTCTTCACAAGCTGAAATGCTATGAATTTGTAGGCTCTCAAGCCTTTCTTCTCAAATTGTAATGACAGCCTATGCCTTTCCCCCATGTAATGATGCACTTGCAAGTGCTTGAAGTAATGAAAATTATGTTTTGTGATTAGTTATATGTCCTTTCATGATTTTGTTGCTTCTATTTTCCTCTCTCATGTTTGCAGGTGAACTGTGCAACCAAGGTTTCTTTTGCAAGTTTTGGAGGTCATTGTGCTTATCAAAGATTGAAGTATTGTATGTAAAGTGGGTTTGTAATGCATGCCATTCTTTCTCATGATTATCTCTCTTCATCGACAAGCCAGAATTTTGTCTAGCAACACCCTTTCTTGGTGCATCACCACTTCTAGTTTAGTTTTTATTTCTTGCATATATCTCTCCCTAATCCCTTTGAAATGTTAGCATAGGTCTAGCTAGCCATTTTTATTGCATTATGAGTAGTGTAGTGCTTAGTTTAGGAAGAGGAAGTTGGCCTTCTCTAGAGGTTCACCTCAAGCCTAAGTCCCACAGCTTGAGAGGTGATCTCATGTTTCCCAATCACACCGAATGTCATGTTCACCTTCAGGCCATTCAGGGGGTGCAATGATTTGGCTATAAAAATAAGAAAGAAATTGAATCAAAGTGAGAATCCAATAGAGAAATAAAACGAGTGTCGACATGCTCATAAATAAAAAATAAGGGATACATATAGGAGTGTTGTGTAACTTCTGTGCATGACATGTGTACAAAACCTTATTGACCTATTCACCTATGACCTATTATCACCAAGTGAGATGACTAACTAACTAAGTGGAAAATATGTTGAATGATGAAAAGTATAGTCATATACACCAATATGGTTGTCATAGAGAAATACTAGAGGTATGCGAAGCCAAATCTCATTTCTACACCCAAGACCAAAGCTGCGGTCAAAACCAAACTGTATTTTTAACTCTCAGGAGCTGTTTAAAGTTAGGAGCTAGCCCGCGAGGATCCTAGATGCGTGAAAAACAAGGTTAAATGAACATCTGAGGGAAAACCCAAGTTTCGGTTGAATACTCAAAGTGACAAGGTACATGAAAAAATCTTGATTTTCTCATTTTAGGGTTTATAGGGATATTTTACACCTCAATGAAACCAAGTTTTATTTAGATTTTACAAGATCGCCAAGGAGTAGTTTCAATCTAACATTAAAGTTTAAATATGCAAACTACGTGGCTTAAGTAAGTGATACTTGATATCAAAGTTTTTCTAACAATCCATTAGCTAAATGGGAGTAGCATTTACATTTGTGGTCAATTGTCTAGTTTCATACAATAACAAAGACATAATTCTCTATAAAATAATATGTCCTATTTAATTCACCTAAGGTTTATTTTTTAGATTGATTTACAACTCTATTAACATTAAGAAAAATAGAAATGTTAATAGTTATGCAAGGATAGAGTAAGATGGCCATGTCTATGTGAGAATTAAAGCGATATGAGGGAACTCCAAGCGTTTCACAAACATGATCCACAAAACCATGCAATTGAAGAGGATTTTCGTTAAACGGTTCATGTGCCTTGTCTAAGATTTCACATTTTTCATACCAATCTTACACATATTCCAAAACATTGCAATCCCACCAAGATTATTTCTCTCAAACATTTTTCCAACTATTCACATGCCTTTCTAGGATCCCAAATTTTGCATACATGTCAAACTAGGAAACGATAACACACACACACACACACACACACACACACACACACACACACACACACACACACACACACACACACACACACATAGATTTACCCAATATTTGATGGGTTCCAGTGATGTTCTCATTTTCCATCATGACACAAGATAGGAAGGTAACAACAAAGGTTGAGGGGTATGGCTTCAAAGTATCCAACCATATTTTTCTTGAAGGTATCCAAAGCCTATTCAATGAACCCATTTAGTGTATACCCAACAACCGTGCATCCCATGAAAAAAATATCCTTGAGGAATTATGGAAACAACTCATGGGCTTGGCTGCAAAATATACCAAATGCATTTTCTTCATAGTTTCTAAAGTATCTTTAGTGCACCCAATTTGAGTAAATCATGCAATCATTTATGTCCCGAATGTCACTTCCATTTGAGGTATTTTATCAAACAATTAATGTCTTGCACTGGAAATGCTAATCTTATCTACTCCACACCTCCCATTGGCACATGTAAGGGTAGACTATTAAAGGTAGAGGTGTTTGTATTTAAGGGTTCTAAAGGGTTCCTCTACGAAAGGACAAATTCAAAACTATCCTTATTATTTTATTATCGCAATTTCTTCATTACTATTTTATTTTACGATCACCTCACATGTGGTCAAAATGACAACCCGACATGAGCCAAAAATTTAACGACCATCTTGTAGTCCCTAGGGAAAGGATTTTAAACACTTATAAATGACAACCGGGAGAGAATTATCTAAAAGTCCATGGCACACGGGACAAAAAAACAACACGGGTAATTTTTCAAACATCATCGCAACTCCGTTAAAGCCAAATTAAGGAAAATTTAATAAGAGCTAGAGGGGAATTTTATATGTAAAAATTGGGTATTGTGAATTGTTGAGTGCTTAAAGTAAGTAAGTACCTAAGGCGCAAATCCTTGTGGTGCACGTAAGTAGGGTGCGAAGGCACACACATAATTAATTATGGGAGAGGTGCGAAGGCTCGTTCTAGGAAGGATGGATTCGGGACTTAGTGAGTTTTGGACAACAGGAAAAGACACGCATAGGGAGCAATCGGAAAAGTGACCGGATCTGATACAAATGTGGATAAGTCATGGAGACTTGTAACTCAAGGAAAGGATATTCCAGGGCATCAATATGGTTATCATGAAAGGATAAGGAGTCGAGGTTGTTAAGGATTAACTGGAACATGCATGCTAAAAGGCACTCGATTGAGGGAAATGCATGGTGACACTTGGCAGATTCCTGGGTAGTGGTAGAGAAATCATAAAATGATTCCTTTAGGATTTCACAGTGATAATGATGAGCGGTTAAGAGGGAAGGAGGATGATTATTATAGAAGAATGGATGGATTTAGCGAGAAAAAAGGAGAGATATAACGATATTTTGTAATGTGTAATGGCAAGCTCTGTGATGTAAAGAAAGCTCTGCTAGTGTGAACATTTCCATGAATGGGACTCTTTTGATGTAATCTTGGCTACCATATTTTGGCTAATAAATATAATGAAGTGATTCTGAAACACTCATGTGATGGATCTTGATCTGTGCATTTTCCTTATGTTCATATGTGTGTTATGGGTTTTCTTGATGTTATTTCATGGTTGATTCTACTTTCATTGAGTTGATCATGTTGTTCTATGCTTGGGTGCATTAGGTTAGGAGTTAATGCTTACATCTTAAATTCCATGAATAGATGTACTTATTTTCTGGTTGTATTACATCCTCGTGTTAAGAAAGAACATTCTCATGAAGCTCTCATAAAGGAGGAGCTTAGTGCCCGCAGCACACCTCGGGTGTCGATTCTAGGTTAAAAGTGGATGATATGCTTTGACATGTTTGGGAATAGTTGTTGAGGAAAGAAATTATTAGAGACTACATTTTGTTCCATTGTTAGGATCTCTTTTCAAATTTGTTGTGAGAATGGTATGTGATGACAAATTTCTTGACATTGGAAATTGTCAAAGCATGGTTTAAAAGCACGAAGGATGAGTGTGCTAAGAGATTTAATAATGGACCTGATTTTGATGCACGTAAATGGGTAGAATAGTAACTATATCATGAGCTATATGAGACCTTATTTTGTTGCTTTCTAGTGGAGTTGTATGAATGGATTTCAACATACGTGTCTAGGTTGATTTGGTAGTATAGACCCCGTGTATGGACCCAAGATGAGTATTAGAAGCTACATGATGATGCCAATCCATTATGACCTGGACCCATGTTGTTGACCACTGGTGGAAAAGAGTGTTGACTAGTTATACCCTGGAATACACCATTTCTATGTATTCCTATCCAGAGATTGTTGAGTTTGAGTTCTTGAAGAAGCCAAGAAGGTCATTCTTGCATGCTATCCCTTTAGTTATAAAGATCCTAATCATTACACTAAGTTTAGAAGCATTTCCTTGGGCCAACTAAGCATTTTTTGAGCACTAGGTGAGGAAGCTAGAGTGGAGAAAGATGACGGACCTTGCGGTTGAAACAAAGAGGGAAGAGAGATGGCTCAAGTACAATGAAGCTCGTGAAATGGATTTAGGAAGAAATCATGAATGCAAGAGCAATGAAACTATGGAGGAAATCATTACGGAAAGGATTTGAGGTTCATGTGGAAGACGTGGAACCTTAGTAGTCTGTGGTACCCCATCTTGGAAAGCATAAGAGAGAAAACCCTTTAGTTTCTGATGAGAGCACATCACTTGGAGGAAAAAGAGCCATTGGTGCACATCTGAATCCACCTAGTGACCAACCCTTGATGCATAGTTTTCCAAATCCAAAGATAAGTATTACTAACCTAGTTGGTATTGGTAGAGGTAATCGATCAACACCTAGGAGGTATAAATTTTCATTTGGCACATCTATGACTGCACAATCATTTCCTGTGTTTGGAGGTATATTGTTTAGAACGAAATTTGGGAAAAGTATGGGTACACAAAGTTTGGGTATCACGTCTGGAAGTGGCGCGGGGCACACATATGATAGCGGTGCAATATCACAAATTATCGGCATGCACTTTAGCATGAAAGTAGGGACACAAGGCACGACCACTTCAGGACCCTTTCCAACTATGGGAGGTGGATCTGGTGGGTCAGGTGGAGTAAGAGCTAGCGGACTTGGTAGATCTAGAGGATTTGGTGGGTCAAGAGGAACATGCACTGGTGGATTTGGTGGTGGAGGCAACACCGGAGGGAATCAATGTTCTGGATTAGGTGGGCAAGGGCCTCAACCGCCTCAAGCAAGTATTTTTGAAATGTATTTGCATCTACCAGATTACAAAGGTGTTGAAGATTTTGCAAAACATGTACACAAATGTGAGCTGCTATAGCGTGTGAAGGGGATCACTACCCCAGAATGGAAGGCAAGTCAGTTTGTAACAACATTGCAAGGGCACGTGCATAGTTGGTACCGGAAGTATGACCCCACCAGATAGTAGTAGATTATACCGTGCTTTGTGTAATGCCTTCTTAATGAATTCTATATTCCTAAGTTTGAACTTGAAGAGCATTAGCATGCTAAAGGAGATTCAACAAGGTATGACAGAGAGTGTGTGAGAGTATGATGCACATTTTAAAACTCTCTTATCAAAACTGTCTTATGATATTCATCCTTCTCAACATTCTCAATGGTTCGTTGGAGGACTAATAACACCCTTTAGGAGAATGCTTTCGCATTAGACTTTCATAGACTGCGAGGCCTTGGAGGTTTCCCTGTGCATTGAGGCTATGGGAAGCGTGGATACTGGTGTTAGTCCTTTTCTTGAAGCTCAAATATTTGCCATGGAAAAGCAACCAGAAAATCTATTTGTGAACTCGACACATGAGACTCACGGTGTCCTATGCTGCATGGATTGTGGGGTAGAGGGGCATATAAAGGAAAATTGTCTTTAGAGATCGATATGCATGATAACGGTAGACTGAGATTTGTAATGGGGATCATGGTGCAAGTAGGTGTCCATTTGCTACAACACGTGATCCGTAAGAACGTGTCTTTCTATTGCAAGATTTGCACCTCTACTACTCAAGAAACCAAATATTATAGATTGATTTACCGATACATGATGCCATTGATATTGGTGTGTGATATACCATCACCGCAAAAATTCAAAGGATTATGGTTGTCACTATGAAGAGCGCGCGAGATGGAGGAGCTCAAGGTCGGGGAAATTGCGGAGTTGGAAGAAGTGAATTTCCTCATGGGACCTGTTATAACTATGGGTCCATAGAACACTACAAGCGTGAATTCCCTGACCTATTACAGTACTCTTGGTGTGGAAAGAAGCAAAAGTATGAGGAGTTCCCAGAGTTATTTGAGCACATGAGCTAGCAACAATGGAAGGATAAAGTTACATGTATGGTAAGCATGAAGAAGGCTGACTCGAAATGGATGCCAAGGGTGGCGCATAAGTCGAGTTAGAATCTATCTTTGGTGACAAGATGAGCTAAGGCTACACATGTCAGGGAAATACCAAATCAGAGACCACTGGTCACAAGAGAAGATGTGGTGCACGGAAGTATTCGGATCTTGCTCATCAAAAATAGGTTTATCAAGAATTCATGGATGTGATTCAAAGCCTATAAGGAGAGATTCAATGCCTAAATGAGCATTCACGGAAGTTAGAGTAATGGAAATGCAATGAGGCTCCACAAAAGGATTTGGATGAAGTCAAGGAAGTATGCAAAATGATGAGGCAAGAGAATATCATCCCTTTGTTAGGGGAATGGTTACGGGAGAAATTACTGCACACTAGAGGAGAGCGTAAGCAACAAGTCTTACACACTAACCTTCCCCCTCACACCATTTACTATGATAAGGAGATTACCTTGAATGCAGTAGTTGATGGATGGCTCCTAAGAAATATTCTGATAGACACGAAAGTGGAGGTTAATGTTCTCACCCTAGATGCATGACATCAAATGGGAAGGCCCCCATTACAACCATCCTCAAATGTGCTATATATGGCTAACAAGACAAAGGTGATGCCCATTGGTGTCTTGAAGGACGCTACTATCACTATCCAAGGGGAAATTCACTGGAGAATTTGAAGTCTTGATGCTAGCTAAGGCGGACAACTTTCCAACATTACTTGGGTGCCCTTGGTGCTATAAGAATAATGCGGACCTAAGGTTCAATAAGGGATACATAAGTTTTGAGAATAAGGAAGAACATGTTATCATCCCCTTGACCGATGGGAAGTCAACAACCTATACTTGAGCCCTTGGGAGAAGAAGCCCTTGATAAAATCTATGTGCATGGTATCACGGACCCTGAGGTGATACACCCTATGGAAGGATTTATTCAGTGGGAAGATGTTCAATCTATGAGTGATACCACTAGTGTAGCATGTGACAATTGGGTGCATGGGACATATGAGTTAATTGGGAGACAATTGCGAGGCTCTTTTACAAAGGTGACAAAGGCGTACACACTTAGGCGTTTAAAAGGAAACTAGTTTCTGAGCTACACTGGGAAGGAAACCCCGATGTTTTTGTGAGCCATGGAATCCCAATGGAGATGCGAGATCAAAATGCAAAGCATGATTATCTACATGTTGTGTGGGATGGAAAAAAATGGTTGGCGACACACCGACAATCTTCTAAAATGGTGTGAGGTGACGAACACACTCTCTATTAGATTCTCTCGATAAATGTGCCTACTAAAATATGTGGCTATGATGGATGGGCACCCGCCTCAGAACATGTCCAAGAATGTGGATGGGAGGTGTGGAATCTTTACCCCCTTCCCTCTGGGTACACAATTTTTATTTTACACTATAGGGCTATGCACACACATGGTACGTTTATTCAGAATTATTCCATCAAATAGGGAAATGACGGGAGTTAACAAATGACTTGATTCAAACCTTTGAATATCAAATTACTAAGCCATTGGTGAATGAGGCATTGCAGGTTGTTAAGTGCCTAACTATGGGAGATAGTGCCATGGTTGAGGATAGAATTTTGGAATTATTGGGAGAACCTGATTTGGAGGTGTGTTTTGATGTGGAGGAACCAAAGGAACTACAACTTGAGCATGCCTACATGGAGAAAGAGAAGGGAAAGTTGTTTATGTGATAGATGGTGAGGAAGTGGAGAACTTGGATGTTAACCATACTATGGGTACACGTGAGGTAACAGATAGTTCGATGAGAAAGCATGCACCTACCATGAACCTCTCAAAACAAATAAGGTTAACATTGACTCAAGTATGGAACCTAAGGAGGATATTATCGAGGATTAATGGTTAGAAAAGGAGGTTTAAAATATCATTGATCTATTGCGTGAGTTTCAAAATTTATTTCCGCATGGGTACCATGAGCTTAAGGGAGTTCACCACTCTTTAGGGAGATGCAAATCAAACTAAAGGAGGGAGTGTGCCTGATTCGAAGAGACATTACCGAATGAATCCAAATCTATGCATTCGGGTCAAGGAAGAGATAGACAAGATGATCACTTCAGGTATCATTGAAGCTATTGAGGAATTAGAATGGATAATCCCAATGGTCATTAACATTAAAAAGGATGGGAGGATAAGGATTTGTGTTGATTACAGGGATTTGAATGCGGTATGTGTCATTGATCCCTTTCCAACCCCTTTCACCGAGGAGATCCTAGAAGGAGTAGTTAGGCATGAGATCTATTCATTCATGGATGGCTTCTCGTGGATATCATCAAGTTAGGATTGCAAAGGAGGACCAAGAAAATACAAATTTCGCTATTGAATGGGGAATTTTTTCCTACACGGTCATGCCTTTTAGATTGAAGAATGCACCTACTATGTTTTCATGCATTGTGGTGCAGGCATTTCAAGACTTCATCCATAAGTTTCTTCAAGTCTACCTTGATGACTGGACAGTGTATAGACTAGTGAAGGACCATTGTAACAATTTGTGATTGATGTTCGAGAGATGCTGATAGTTGTGCATATCCCTCAATATCAAGAAATGTCTCTTTACTACTCCATTTGGAACCTTGTTGGGGCATATCATATGTAAGGAAGGCTTGCTGGTGGATCCTGCCAAAGTTTCCATTATTGTAGGATTGGAAGAACCCATCAGCTAGAGCACAATGTGTAGATTCCTTGGACATACGGGATACTACCCAAAGTTTATTACGGGTATACCAAAATTGCTGCACCACTGGAGGGATTTCTAAAGCACAGATGTACATTCCATTTGGGGGAGGCACAAAATATGGAGTTTGAAACATTAAAGAATAGGCTTATCACTGCGCCTAGATTACACTTTCCTTCCTCGGATAAGCCTTTTCATGTGCATGTCGATGCCTCGGGGATGGCCATCAGAGAAGTGTTGGCACACCCTAGTGAAGGGATTGTTGATCACCCTCTTTTTTTTTTTTTTTTTTTTGCAAGTAGGAACTTAACACCAGCAGAGTAGAACTATACTACTTCCCAAAGACGAGACATTATCAATGATCTACGCGCTACACAAATTTAGGTAGTATCTCGTTGACAAATCCCTTTATATTCTACTCAGACCACATAGCGTTGAATTACTTGGTAAACAAGTCCATTTTACAAGGGTGCATATGCAGATGGGTCCTATTATTTCAAGAATTTGAGTTTACGGTTGTTGTAAAACTAGGTAAGAGTAACTTGGGACCTGACCATTTATCAAGAATTGACTCAGGGGAGGATGCAGAAAGCATTAAGGATACAATGTTGGATGCACAACTGTTTAGGTTACAACGCGCACCCTTTGAATTAGAGGATATTGTTTTGTTTCTCAAAAAAGTATGGCGCCAAAGAAAATGAAGATGTTGGAAAGAAAACAATTGGTTGTACGTGTCATGCCCTACATATTAATTGGTGGAGATTTATAAAAGTTAGGTGGTGATGATATTCTACGCTGGTGCATGTTAGAACATGAGCACGTTGCAATCATGGAGGAAGCACATGGTGGGATTGCATGAGGACACTATGCAGGGAATGCCACCACGTGGAAGATTCTACTGGCATGAATTTGGTGGGAAATCATCTACCAGGATTGTATTGAGTTTTGCAAGGCATGTGACCATTTCCAGTGTCTTGGAAAACTAGGAAGAAGAGATGAAATCCCCTTGAGAACGATAGCTAGTGCAAAACCATTTGAGAAGCGGGAAATTGATTTTGCGGACTCGACTGATTTCACTTGCACGCGTGAAGAAGCTGTTAGCGCTATATCATTACTTATATTGATTACTTAACAAGGTGAGTGGAGGCAACACCTACGAATGATTGCACAATGACCACAACAACAAGATTCTTGTGGAAAAACATAATCAACAGGCCTAGGTGTCCTTTAAGATTGACTAGTGACAGAGGCACACACTTTTTGAATGATACGGTTAAGATTTTGTTAGAAGAGTTCATGGTGGCCCATCACAAGACCACCTCATATCACCCTTAAGCTAATGGAACTATTGAGGCATTTAACAAGATATTGAGTCACATGTTGACTAAAATTTGTGATGTGGGAAGACAAGATTGGGATGAAAAATTCTCAGTCATACTATGGGCGTATATGAAAACCTACAAGAGATTGAACAAGGCCACACCATTTCAATTGGTGTTTGGCGCAGAATCTATTTTACTAGTAGAATTTATGCTACCATCTCTACAAATAGCGTGCGCATGAGGATTAGCTAACGAGAAACAACTACAAGAGTGCATGGAGAAGTTAATGTAGTTTTATGAAAGGTGATCACTTGCTAGGTGGATTCAAAATACTTGAGAAGGTTATAGTTATAAAGCATGAGGGAAGTCGTGAAAGTTGATTTAAGTGAAATAAAGTGACTTATCAATAAATGACACTAGGACACGTGGTTAAAGGAACTCTAAGGCATCGATAAATTATAAATAAGAGGTAAGAATAATCATTTCAACTACTTTTCTTTAAGATAATTACTTTTGTGCTCCTAAGCTCGAAGTATAATGAGAGTTTTGCGAAGAAGAACAACGCAAAGCACGATCATGAACCAGTGGACTTGTGCAAGTTGTAGTTTAATCTTGCGGTGCAACAAGGAGGAGAGAAGACATCAAAGAAGGAAGTAGGTTGCTCGAAAGAGAAGTGGGGAAGCTATTGAGTTAGGGAAGACAAAAGAGTGGATCAACACACCTTAATGCAACCTAGAATCTACTGTAGAAAACCCAGGCGCTAGCACATCACTCAATATAAGCTGAATGCTTAGCCAAAGTGCATAAAGGTACCAGTCCCCTCTTTAGATTTGGTTGTGCGGGATGTTAGTGTGATGATGACAATACATATTCAGATCCATAACTAATCATAAACATTTCATAGTGAATACACCAGATCTAGATCTTAAAGAATCATGAACTAAAAATAACTATAATAAGGCTACCCATACAAGAACTAGATTCAGTTATGTCTATCACCATTATCCAGCCAATATACTCTATTGCATTAAACATTGTAAAAACCAGAAGCTTCTTACACTATAAAGTATCTCCATGAGTCATGTGCGTATTAAGATCAAAATCATAACTCTACTGATTAATTCAGTCTCTCTTAAACTACACACGATTCAATACATATTTATAGAGGTGAGGACTTTCCCTTCACTGCCCATGCACTTCTCAAAATAGGTCACATGCGGATAATACCCATTCACCTTTACAATGGCATGCAAAATATGTAAGTGTTCTAATAATAGATGTCATATAGTTAACTCTAAGAAGAAATCCTTTTATTAGATTGAACTATGCATGGTGCTTATCAGCCACTTGTTCCCAAAATACCATTGTGTGTAGCACAAGTCTTCATCTCTATGTGTGTTCCACACGCTATCTCCAAAAATAGCTCTTATCCATAAAAACAGCTAAGTCTCGAGCCAAAGTGTTATGGTGCGTGTTTCCTTCCCTATCTTCCCGTGCTTTCAAATGCACCTTGTTCTCGTGTGTGCATATTTTGTGTGTCTTCTCCTTAGAGAAAGATTCTGTCTACTCAACATTACCCCACACTAAAGTACATTACCATCCCGACAATGGGAATTCTTTCTGATGTTCCCAATAATAAAGAATAAAGAATGAAATAATTAATGAAACACTATACAAAAGAATGAATTTTCACTTTACAACACCCTCTTCTTCAACTAGGAGGATTAGCTCTGGATATTCATTTTTTATTTCAGCCTCCAATGTCTGCTAGTCACTTAGCGCGGTCCTTGTCTTCTCTGGAATATCTATGGCTATGACATCCAGTTCATCCTGAGTAATCTTTTCTTTCTCATTTTGTAGTACCCAAAAACATTGGCCATACCTAACATCATTCCTTCCAGGAGGTCCATCTTTTATGCTATGAGCTTCTCAATCTCATCAATCCTCTCTTTGTGTGGATCTTGGGATGCTTTGCGAGGGCCTCACGCTTTTGTTTCATCAATGCCCATCTTTATGCGTGCCCTAGTGTCTCATCTTTCATTGCTGCCAGAACTTCATTATCTTCAACTAGAGTTCTGGTCCTTATTACTGCTTCTAGTGCCGCACATAAATTGAGAGCTTGGTCAGCTTTCTTCATCTCATCCTTCAAATTTTGGAGTAATGCCTCGTAAGTTGAAATTTTCCTAACCATAGAGGCCCTTTCTCTCTCTACCTCTTGTTCAGAATATTTTGGTGCGGGCATCTGAATTGGTCCATCATCTAACACCAAATCGACCAAAGTGTGCACATAATGCATAGCAGAAGGAAAATTTTCTAGAACCTGAGATTCGAGATGAGGCCTTGTTTTAAGGATGTGATCACCAATTTCCTCTGCCATGCTAACAAAGGCCTCATTATTTTCCTATTCTCGTTCCTTCTCTTCCTTTAAATGCACTATCTCTGTAGTTTTAGCCTTGTTATCTTCAAGCAACGCTCAAATGGTGGTGGCCTTATCAATGTTTCTCCGCGCCACCTCAACAGATACTTTGACCATTGCATTGCTAACCTACTCATCAGACATTAGAGTAGGTTTTATTGTCATGTGTTTACTTTGGGGTGCCTTCTTCACTCTTTGTGAGACACATGACTCCTCGCACATGTCAAAATATAGTTCATCCATATGAGTCTGCATGGACTAGGATAATTGCTTCCTTGTGCACATAGTGGCCATATCTAGATCCATCAGCTCCCACCCATATAACTCCTTAAGGCCCACAATGCTCTAAAACCGGGTGTGGACGATTTTTCTTGTGTCCTCAGTATAGCCCATACTAGGGAAAACATACTCTTCACTTGCTCTTTCTCTTTTTGTTCTTGGCCCCTTAAGAACCTGGGCACCAAGGTCTGAAGTTGGCCCTTCTCCTACCTGAGTCATAATGGGCGTGTTGGGTTGTTCTTACACAATTTATTCTGCCTCTTTCACCCCTTCCTCTTCATCTCTCATTTCTTCATCCCGGGGTTCCTCCACATCTTCGATGAACTAAAGTTTAAGCGCACTCTCTTCGGACTCCTCCTCCTCCTCATTAAGCTTCAAATTTCTTCTTCTTTTTCCCTCGTGTGATTATTTTTGAGGGGAGAGTCGAGGTGACCTTTGTAAAGGTTGAGATGTTCCTGTGCCTTGGGTTCTAGTTATCTGGAACACCTTTTTAAATTGGTATTCCTCATGGACTATACCCACATCCAAGTCTTCCTCTCCTCCTTGCATCTGTGGGGGAGTATCTATGTGCTCACTCTCCACTCTATTTGTGGGCTTCCTCCGGCCTCTATGGTCCAATCCTCCACTATCCTCATCAAGCTCTTCTTCCTCATCTCCTTCTACAGTCAAGGCAGGATTTGAAGCTACCCCATTTTCAACTGTGTGTTTGCCCTTAGGCAGCCACAGGAGCATAAACTCATTTTCTACATACTTTCCCTTTTCAATTCTAGGCTTGAGATGAAGATAGATAAGTGTGGCTCCACTGTCCCCAATAGCCAAACTTGTAGACTTCATGCTTATAACATTAGAAATAAGCCTCTTGATATAGGCAGACAAACTGGATAAACATATGTTTTCCTTAGAGTATGGTAGTCATAGTCTACCTTGTCCGCATTATAGCTCAATCGGCACATATTAGTAAACATATGTACTGCTTCCTAGAAATAACGCACTGTGAAGGTGAATGGTAGTTTACACTAGGGAATCCATGTCCCATCCTTCATTTTGAACTACGCGCAATGCAAAAATATTGATACACCGTGTGAACTGCATTGCCTTGCCCACTACTGAGGGTAACTCCTTTGGAATGTGCCATTCCTCCTCAAAGGCTGCACAAATTCGATCATACCATAGTTCTTCCCTTTTTTTGAATGGGCCACTCATTGTTCCTTCACACAAATACTTCTCAAACCTCTCTGTGAGGGACTTCTTTTCTACGGGGTATTCCCAAATTTTGTTATTTGGCCCATCGGGCACTCTAATTTCTACAAATAGAAGAGATAACATGATAACACCAAAAAAATTTCTCATCTGTGCGTGCTTCCTCAATAATTTTTTCTACTATGTAGCCAACTAAGTTGTACATTTCTCCTTGTGACATTTTCTTCACAATATGTAGCCACATGGTATTTACTTGTGACCATCTCTCCTAATCATTCAACTTAGTGAGAAGATGCACGACTGCCTACACCATAGGGTACTTCCTTAATCTGTAGATGTCCATTCCATGCAGACCCTTGGTGTATCCTAACTCCTTGCTTGTGGCTATAACAACTGCCTTATCAGTCAAATCATTACTAACATCTGTCCCTGTGCCCTTCAGCCTTTTCAATGTAGCAATCAAAGGCGCGGTGATCCTTACCCACCGTCCAACAAAATAGAAGAAGTCCTCATGGACTCTACTCATAAGCCATTGGTATAAAATTTCTGGTTTTCCAAAATATGGGAGTTCATACAACTTGATACACCCCTACCTTCTTGAGAAACTTCTCCCTAACATTGTCATATACTGGACATGTCATCCACCATGTGCTTGTTGGTATTCTTATTCAACAATGTGTCCAACTCTCCCTTGTTGTCGGTGGTGTGGTGGTTGTAGTCACTTACTTTACATCTGCGGATATGGGAATCCCAATCTCGTCTGATGATCACTCCTTCTAGATACTGCATTTCTAAAAAATTTCTCTTGGGAGCATCTTTAACCTTGATTTCCACCTTTTTCTTCCCCTTCGTTCCTGCTCTAGGTGCTTTCCTTGGTGCCATGGTAAAAATCTCACCTTTTTTCCTCTATTGAGTAAGCTCTCATGCCTAGCTTGAAACCGTGTGCCCTAGCTCCTTCTCAATGCTTATGCTTTGCTCAAACCCTTCTCTAATGGGGATGTAAGCCACTTCTATGCACAAATATTCTCTCCACGTTTGGTTTTGTAACTCTCCACACCTCAACACATTTTGCTTGGTTTGGTCGCAACTAGCTCGCTCGAATACTTGTGATCAAAAAGGTAGAAATAAACCCACATCACATCTTTATATAGAGTTGTTAAAAGTTATTACATTTATTGATCCTTTACCTACCACCGATCCTCTTATTAATTGACCATTTTCCTAATTTCTGTGATACACCTACACACCATAGCTATAACATTGCAACACGCCTTCTTACTTTCTAGCTCTAGGCCTCCTTTTGCGCGTGTCCATGTGCCAAAGTACCTTGCCATTGTGCCTTCCTCTAGTAGTTTCTATGGCCACCGCTTACCTTGTGTTATACTGTTCATTCATTTATTTCTAGCTATGGTCTTCCTTAAGAGAAATCTTCTTTCTAGCAGCTCCCTTCCATTTTTGAATAACACCTATAACAATATGTTCTCATGTGTACCCATTTTTGAATAAAAACCACCCCACACCAATGGTATGTGTAGTCCTCTGCGCATAAAAATACTTCAGATTGTAATTAGCTTCCAGTACGCAAATGTGCTTATTACACAAAACACCGAACTAAATTGACAAAGCATAGTGACGAAGAAGGAAATACATTTAAAATAAATATAGAAAGGTAAATCTATACTAAATGGAAATACCCTTATTACAAACACCAAGAAGACTTATTTATAGTATGGTTTCAACCTACTCTCATTGAAGTAACTTGGTAACCACATTCCATCAAGCACCTCTAACTGACAAGCACCTGATTCAAGGATGTGAGTGATAACATAGGGTCCCAACTAATGTACCTTAAGTTTTCCTAGATGGCGTAGAAACTTGGAATAATAAAGAAGTACCACCTTTCCAACCTCAAGATTTTTATCCTTGATGTGTTTGTCATGTCATGCATTATGCCCGACTGTTCCTACTTCGACTCTTACGTGCTATGACGCACCTCTCATCTAGCTATATTAATCTTGGTCAATTCTTTCTTCTAATGTTTTCTCATCATTAGACCTCCGTGTACACAATAAAGAAATAAGGTAACATGAATTCCATGGGAAGATATACTTTTGCACCAAACACTAACTAAAATGGTGTGGCCTTATTTACCCTTTTGTAATTTTTCTATATGTCCAAAGTATAACAAGAACTTTATCATCCCAATATTTCCTTCCAACATCACGGTTTTGTTAAGATCCAACTCAATATCTTGTTGAAGGCCTCAACAATCCCATTTGCTTGAGGGTGATAAGGTGTAGTCTTGTGGTGCATGACCATAAATTCATCCAACGATATTATGATAATTTGATTCAAGAAGTGTGTGCCCCTATCACTTGTTAAACTCAATGGACATCCATACCTAGTAAGAATATTTTCCCATAAGAACCTTGTTCTATACAATCCTTTATAGGTTTTGCTTATGTCCATTTTGCAAGCTAATTTGTACAAGTGATGATGTAGAGCAATCTGGTTCTACGCACGACTGGGGAAATAGGACCCATAAAGTCTATTACCCATTTTTCAAATGGCTTTGCACTATTAATAGGACTCAAAGGCATTTCATCTCTTCGTTTAGGTTTGCCAAGGCGATGTCAGTGATCACATGCCTTACAATACTCTTTACAATCCTTTTACATAGTCTCCCACCACAATCCAATGATTAAAATATTACACGTGGTGGCTTCACCTGCATAATGCCCACCTGTAATACTGCCATGAGACTCTTCCATGATATCCATGCGCTCATGTTCTAATACACACCGGTGCAATAATTCATCTCAACCTAGTTTGTATAAGTCACCACTGATCAACATGAAGGTGTAACACGAATTGCAAGTTATTTCTTCTCTAAGGATTTCATTCCTTCTGGTACCATACTTGTACATAAAAAGACAACAATATCCTCAAATTCTAGAGGCACACGATGTAACTTTGTAAAAATGTGCATCCGACATTGTAACTTCAATTATTTGTGCATCCTCTCTTGATAGAATTCTTGATAAATGGTCTGGGCCAGAATTACTTTTACTTGGTTTTACCACAACTGTGAAGTCAAATTCTTGGAATAAGAGAACCCATTGACATATGTGCCCTTATAAAACAAGCTTATTTACCAAGTATTTCAATGCCATGTGATTTGTATAAAATATAAAAGGTGTTGCTTGAAGTACTATATGAACTTATGCAACACGTAAATCATCGACAAAGCCTTGCACTCTGTAGTTGTATAATTATGTTTTGCAGGAGTCAACTTTCTACTAGCAGAACAAATAGGATGATCTATAATACCTTCTCCGGACTCACTAACACTGCACCAATGGTCATACCAGAGGCATCCACATGTACATGAAATGGTTGGTTTCAAGATGGAAAACACATAATAGGTGTTGTAGTAAGTCTCTCTTTCAATTCCTCAAATGCATGCTACTAGGGTTCTCTCTAGTAGAATGTCCCTTTTCCCTTTAGTAACTCCTCTAGGGGCACAAAAATCTTCACATATCCTTTGATAAATTTTTTGTAATACCCTGTATGGCCCAAGAATCCATGCACCTCACTCTGACTGGTAGGCTCCTCTAAGCCTACAATAACTGCAACCTTATCTGGATCTACTAACAAACCTTCCTTACAGATGATATGCCCTAGAAGAGTTCCAAAAGGTGTAGAAAATACACACTTCTTGATGTTTAAAGAGATGCTTAACTATTTGCATCTTTCAAACATTAAGTGCAAGTTGTCACAATGATCCTTAACAAGCCCATATACCATCTAATCATCCAAGTAAACCTGTAAGAATTTGTGAATAAAATCCTAGAATTCTTGAACTATGAGTAAAAATACGGTAGGCACATTCTTCAAACAAAATGGGCATCACTTTGTATATGCAAATAATCCCCATTCAAAGGGTGAAAATTGTCTTCTCTTAATCCTCTCGTGAGTTTGTTACTTGATGATACCCAAAGAATCCATCTATAAAAGAGTAAATTTCGCACCCTGCAACACCTTCTAATATTTCCTTAGTGAAAGGCATAGGAAAATGATCAATCACACATGCAACATTTAGCTCCTTGTAATCCACACAAATCATAATCAGCCCATCTTTATTTATACTTGATTACCATGGGGCTAACCCACTCTGATTCTTCTAGGGGCTTAATGATGCTAGATTTCAGCATTTTGTCAATTTATTCTTTAACTTTTATGCATAGGTTAGGGTTCATCTTGTAAGGTCTCTTCCTAACTAGGCACACACCTTCCTTTAACTTAAAATTCATCTCACCTAATGAATCATACACCCCGTTTAACTCATAGTAGCCCCTAGGAAATAAGTCCTGGAAATCACGTAGTAACTCAATTATCTTCTCCACTTCAAAATTAGACCAATAATTTCCAATTATGGCCTCCTTAAGTTCAACATCCATACTAATGTTCACTTTCTTGGTCTTCATAGGTTCATGATAGGCACGCGCATTGTTATCTGAACTATCTAAATCCTTGCGCGTACCTTCAGAATGATCAATGTCTAAATTTTCTACTTCTTCATCATCCGTTATGTACACCATCTTTCCTTTCTCCTTCTCAAAGCAAGTGCACTTAAATAGTTCAACATATGTCTCATCAATTTTATCAAAACATTCTCTTGGTTCTTCCTCACCAAATAACTCCTGAATGAGTTCTTCAGCCTTTGCACTATCTCCCATAGTCAAGCGTTCCATAACCCATAATGCCTCTCTCACCGGAGGTTTAGTAGAGAAGTAGTCAAAAGTTTGGACCATTCCTGTAATCAAGTCCTACCAATTTCTAGTCTCCCTATGCAATTCCACATAAACATACCAAATGCATGCACAACATCGCAAAGTGGAATTAAGTTTTTGAACCCAAAGTGAAGGTGGTAAAGCTTCCTACCCCTCTATCTAGAGTCTCTCAAACTACTAAACGTGGTGCTGAATAGGTTGATTACCATGATATATGTAGATCTGAGTAGGTGCATTGCTCTTGAGAAATTGGGTTGTTAGAGCAATTATTACTTCATTCCATTCTATGAGATTATCCCTGTGAACCATCCACCAACACATTGCCATCCCGCGTAGGGTATACACTAACATATTTCTTCTCTCCACTTGATCCATCCACTACTCCTCCATGGCGCACAAGAATATTGTAGGATCTCCTTCTCCAGTGTACCGGGGTACAAAGTTGTTACCTATCCACCTAATACAATGAGGTTTTCTCCTCTGTGCAAATGCACTTCTTACTTTGTGCCCAATCGTCACAAGAAATACTTGTAGTATCACTAATAGACTATGCATCTTCCCACTGGAGGATTCCTTCCTTAGATGGCTCAAGTACTTCTAGATCTTGAATGACGTACACATAAATTCTGTTCAAATCTTCCTCACTCAAAGGTTTAACATAAGGTGCAGATTTTCCATCTATTAAAGGGATAATAAAATGTTATTCCTTGTTCTCAAAACTTATATACCCCTTGTTGAACCGTAGATCAACATTACCAAGGGCACCCAGTAGAGTGGGAAGTTGTGCCTTACTGCAAGTGCCAAAACCTCAAAGTCCCTAGTGAACTTGGCCCTTGTATAGTAATGGATGCATCCTTTAAAACTCCGATTGGAGTGGCATTAGTCTGATTAGCCATAAACAATACATTAGAGGATGGTTGTAATGGAGGTTTTCCTATCTGTACTCATGCATCTAAAGTAAACACATTCACTTCCACACCTACGTCCAATCAATATATTGCTCAAAAGTCACCCATCCAAAACAATATTCGAGTGATTTCCTTATCATAATCCAAGCTATGAGGGGGAAGATTAACATGTAGGATCTACCCTCCATTCTCGGTGCTGTGTGCGAGTGTTTTCCTTTAACTAGTTCCTAGTAATGGAATAATATTCTCCTGGCGAAGCATCTTGCATACCTCTTTTAAATCATCAACATCTCGGTCAGTCTTGTCTCATTGCCTTCTTTTGTTCCAAATTCCACAACTACTCCTTTAAACACTATATTTCACCTTGAAGATTTATGAGTACCTCCATGGTCTCCTGATAAACCTCCTTTTGATGTGTAGGATCTAGGTATCTTGCATGTAAAACCTCCTCCTTAGTAATGGCAGGATTTTTTTGTAACATTTCTCTAGTGCGCATAGCTTCATCACATGTAGTAATCTTCATAGGTACTATCGCAGTTACGTGCCAACTTCAACATCCATTGATTTTCCATAACGTGATGTATTGTAACCATCCTTGCACCCTTGTGCTCATGTTTATGTTGCTTGCTAAGATGGTCATATAAGTCTGGGCATTCCTCATAGTTATGATTCTTCTCACAAAAAGAACAAGTAATATTATGAGGGAATTCACACCTGTAGTGGTCAAGGGATCCGCATATATAAAATTTTCCATGAGGAAACTCACCTCTTTCACCATCACGAACTCTACCCTCGAATCCACCATGGTATCCTCATCCTCTGCCATGACTTCCTTCAAAGCGTCCCTCATTCCGATCATAGCGCCCTTGGGTGTGATCACGATCATGGTGCTTGCTTTTAATTTTAGGTTTATTCGATACCCCTTTCTGTCACACACCAATATTGATGGCATCATGGATCTGACCAATCAACCTGTAGTCTTTTGTATTGTGAGTCGTGGACTAGAAAATATTACAATAAAAGATACGGTCTTTGTGATCACCGTTGTAATAATGAGCAAAGTGGCTTACATCATGGTCTAAATGACATATCTCGTAGTCTAGAAATAATGAACGTATTGACCTATGGGGACAATTATCCTTAGTGTGCCCTTCCACTTCACAATCTGTACACCAAATCCCAGTGTGTGTCTCGTGTGTTGGATTGGCCGATAGTTTCTCCAACTGCTTCGCCATAGCTGTAATTTGTGCTTCTAGGAATGGGATCACTCCAGTGTCATACTTCCGATCGCTTGATTCGTGATGTTGCTTCAAGTGCTTCACGTGGGTTTGTATATGTCTTATGTGACAACACCCTCCTAAACGGTGTGATCAAGCCCCCAACAAACCACTATGCATGTTAGCTTGCATGGATATCATATGAAATCTTAGACAAAAGTGTTTTGAAATGAGCATCATATTCCCAAATGCTCTGAGTAGTGCATTGCTTAATAACCTTGAGCATGCTTATACTTTTTTTCTCTAACTCGGGATATAAAACTCCTTAAGGAAAGCATCTCATAGTCTTTGCATAATCTATGCAAGTCTCGATTAGGTCAAACTTCCCGTACAAACCGTGAGCACATCTTTGCACCGTAGTTGCAAAATAACTTTCCTTATGATCAGAACTTAGCTACCTTTGGGAAAGAGTAATTAGAAATTGAGTACTCCAAAATATAGCTATTCAGAACAACACATAACCAAGTGTCCACAATGCATGTCCAAATCAAATCAGAATCATAGAGGGCCTGAAATTCTTCCCGCTTCTAGACACATGTGAGATACCTCTAATTCATTTTAGATGCATAAGTAACCAGCCACTCATACAACTCTATCGGAAAGATAACAAAGAAACTCTCATATAAACAGTTGTACAAGTTCTGCTCCACCCATGAACGCGTCCAAACTCAAATCCAATGTTGAACCTTTGAGCGTATTCTTCTTCTAGATCTATTATCCACTCCTCAATACTTTCTAGGGTCAACCGGTATGTCTTCATCATGAAACATCCTGAAATAAGTGAAAAAGAGGTCCTGGAAATGAAACCAATGATGTAGCCTAGAATCTCTTGTAGAAAAGTCAGCACGCTGACACATCACTCGACCTAAGCCGAGTGCTGACCCCAAGTGCACAAAGGTACTAGACCCCTCTTTAGAGTTGCTTGTGCAAGATGTTAGTGTGATGATGATAATACATATTCAGATCCATAACTAATCATAAACATTTCACAGTGCATAAACCAGATCTAGATCTTAAAGAATCATGAACTAAACAATAACTATAATAAAGCTACCCATATAAGAACCAGATTTAGTTATGTCTATCACCATTATCTAGCGAATATACTCTATCATATTAAACACTGTAAAAACTAGAGGCTTCTTACACTATAAAGTATCTCCACGAGTCATGTGCATATTAAGATCAACATCATAACTCTATAATAATTCAGTCTCTCTTAAACTACACAATTCAATACATATTTATAGAGGTGGGAAATTTCCCTTCACTTTGCCCATGCACTTCTCAAAATAGGTCGCATTCGATAATAACCATGCGCTTTATAATGGAATGCACAACATGTAAGCATTCTAATAATAGATGTCATATAGTTAACTCTAAGAATAAATATTTTTATTAGCTTGAACTATGCATGGTGCTTATCACCCGCTTGTTCCCAAAATACCATTACGTGTCACAAAAGTCTTCATCACTATGTGTTCTCCACACGCTATCTCTAAAAATAACCCTTATCTATAAAAAACGGCTAAGTCCTGAGCCAAAGTGTTCTGACATGCGTTTCCTTCCCTATCTTCCCACGCCTTTAAATGCACCTTGTTCCCGCGTACACATCCTTTGTGTGTCTTTGCCTTAGAACAACATTCTATCTGCTCAACACACCTAGGGAATGAGAGAAAGAAGGAGGAAGATGGCACCAAAGAAGGCTCGAACAAAGAGATCGGTGGTGGAAAAGGAGGATCTCATGGAAATTTACTCAAATGCAAGTACCCTCATGGAGTTATCAAGGCATAAAAGTGGAGCTCAAAGTTATACAAATGCAAGATCAACGAATACAACCACAGAACATCTGATAATGAAAATTTGATGCGGGTGGACCTAGTATCGAAACTCTTATGGTGGACGAGATTAGAAACCCTAAGGTCGATGACTCGGTGAAAAAGGAGCTACAAAAGACTGGAGTTTTGTAGCTATGAGATACCTTTCTTTTCCAAACCTGCCCCACCTTTGTTTAGGTGGTTAATGTCATGGGTACATGAAGAATTCTTCTACTTTGTGGGAAGAAGAATGAGGATCACATGCCATTTGATTCAGATGGTTACATGCCTGTGGAACACTTTGGAGAGGATATGACACTTGATTTATGTGCCATTGCCAAGATTGAGGAGCTGGCGAAGAAATTAAACTACAAGAAGGGAGGTAGGACACGGTAATTGCAGATCTTCTAGACACAACATTAAGATTCACCTCTTGAATCATTAGTTGCAAATTGGGTGCATCAGAAAGGTGGACATATATTAACTGGAGGTTTTGTACATGGCCTATAGGGTGTCTAAGAGGGCACACTACAATTTTTCCCAATTTATTGCAAATGGCATTATCGAAGAGGCGCAGTGCAAAATGAGGTAGGAGCAAAGATCACATGGGGATCCATCTTTCTATTGATCATGTTTTGGGAGATTGGTGTCCCGATGGACCAGATGGGAGCATTTTGGTTAACCCACCTGTGCACATGTCCCCTGCAATCTAATTCATGAAGTTCACCTGTAATGGGACCATCTCGAGCACTTATAAGGCTTGGATGAACATGTGGTTCGAGCGATTGTGTGGAGATTTTGAGAATGAGTGGCACATTCCCCATGAGTTACCACAAGTTGTTGGGGACCAAGTAAAATTTTCTGTTACACAACATTTTTGTCTAGCAAATTTTATGATGGCCAAGGGAGAGATGGGGCCATGGTGCAAGCTCCCCTTCACTTTCATGACCAAATATATGAAGTACACCATCAACTTTGGATCAAGGATGTGTAAAATTTGATTTTTGATGTAGACAAGGTGGATGTTGATGTCCACACGTTGCACGCTACATACAAGTATGGCACTCGACCTGCCTATATCAAAGTTTTAGAGCTAGACCTTATGGACTTGGACCCCCAGGTCAGTGTTACCATCACTGGATATGTCTATCAAGTGTTCATACAATTGCGCCCCAAAACACATGGGGAATTGAGGTGGAGGTTATGGACTCCCCCTTTCCAAAGCCATGGGGAATGCCAATCCCACCCATGAAAGCAATACATGAAGAAGAAGAAGAAGAATATGAGCAGGATGAAGGGAAGTTAGATACTTCTAGGAAGAGGAAGTACTACACACGATAGAATGGTAGCAAGGGTGCCAACAATTTGGTATAGGGTGGTGCCAAGGCCTCATTGCCATGGTGCGAGAGAGAGAAGGAAGGGAAGGAAGAGCCTGAAGAAAAGAGACAAAAGAAACAAGATGCATGAAGCCCCATGAAAAGCTTAGATGAAGGAGAGGAAGAAGACCCCACCAATTTTAAGGCAGAATTAGAAGCAGAGATAGAGGGGTAGGAAGCTGAGGTGGAGGCTACGGATGCGGTTAAAGCATGAGAAGAAGGGGAGGAATATGCTACAGGGGTGGAGAATATTTCAACACGTGAGGCCTCTACACCTCATACCACCAACCCAAGGGGAGATAAAGGGGACTCCTTTACCATAAAGGAGGATAAGGGATTCACCCCTAGGGCGAAGAAATAGAGGACAAAGTGTAAAGCTACAAGGAAGAGGTGGACACCTATGTCCCCACATATGGACTTCATGGATGACCCCATGAAGGTCCTACATGCGAGATTCTAGGCCACCCTCCCACCAGAGAAACTTTATGGATGGGATTTGATGGATCAAGAAGGGGTGTGCCTAGAACTAGAAAGATGCTTAGTTAGAGCATGCACTGCCACTCAAGAGCTTGAGTTTGAGGTCAACGATCATGCGATCGAGACCATTCATTTGAAGAAGAAGGGAGGAGAAGTATATAAAGTGGTGGATCCTAACTGTAATGCCTTGATTTTTGTAAGTTATCATGGTAATTACTTTTCTCGATGTTATAACTGCAGAAATGAAGATAAATATGTTAAGATATATCTTTGATCTTATAAGGGATGTGTTGCTAATCTGACCCTTGTTTGCCGTAATTTGTTTACTTGGGACAAAAGTTATTATTTCTTGTATGATTGCTAATGAGACAACAGACTTGTCGTATGCTTGATGAACTCTTTTCGCTAATTGACAGCACACCTTGAATCAATTCCATTGATCCAAGGTATGTTGTGGCCTTCTTGTGATCGCTTTGTCGATTTACTTCTAAACCAGACTGAAGGTTGATATAAATGTTGCAGCACCTGATTTTAGGGATGAATATCTAGTACATAGATGCCAATGAAAAAGGTTTGATTCTCGAACCACACACTATTGTAATGCTAGACAACGTAAGACGATAAGGGCCTAGATGCGAGGGGCACAGGTATGTGGAACATAGGATGAAACGTCCTGCATTGTGTTGA
This sequence comes from Taxus wallichiana var. yunnanensis, assembly GCA_018340775.1. Lineage (NCBI taxonomy): Eukaryota > Viridiplantae > Streptophyta > Pinopsida > Cupressales > Taxaceae > Taxus > Taxus wallichiana. The sequence goes on along the minus strand of CM031244.1, from coordinate 113,374,890 downwards.
ATATGACTGTCGGCGAGAAAGACTTGATTGGAAACTAATTAATTAAATATTAGGGGATTAAACCCTAACCTACCCCTAAGTTTTATCCTATACCCTAACTACTACCCTATATGGATTTTAAACTTCATAAGGATGAAAATAGATGTAAATTCTATTAACCTATGAACTAGGTGAATAACCTAGATATGGACTATTAAAAATCCTAAACTATTCCTAACCTATGGAAGGGGACGTATGGACCCATGTGGATGGAAAGGATAAGGAGGGAAGGTTAGAAATTTAATGGGACAGTAAATGAAGTCCTTACATGTGCAGCGCCAAGTTTGGCGGGAACATGGAAAAGTTGGAGGCGTCCAACTAGCTATGAAGCTAAACTATGATTACATGCAAAAATTTGAAATTGGAAACTCGCCAACTTGAGTCGGCGGTGGCATGAGGAATAAGGAAAAAGAAATGCATTCAATGCATTAATGATCTTGGTCTTAGCGACCAGCTTGCCTTGGAAAGAGGATAGAGGAAATTTGTTTGTTATTGTGTGCAATCGGATTTTAGTTGCTCTGCATTTTGTTCTTCCATGGTTCTGTCGAACCTGCTGTTATTTTTGGTTATTGTTGTTGTTGTTTGGAGTAGCCACGGCTATTTTTGAGCCTGAGGAAGTTAGTGGATTGTTTGGAAAGCTTTACTGCTATCGCCGTGGAGAAGAATAGCTCCTGTGGGCGTGGTTTTCTTCGAGCCACAAGAAAAATTAACAGGCATGTTGAGCCCTTCTCCTTAAATCGTTTTGCTCTTGTTTAAGCGTCTCATTAAAACAACTCTGCTCTTATGATTGGGTGTTTTTGAAAAATGGAATGGTTGATTTAGTTAATGTGATTTTCGGGTTGAAATGTCTGTTGAGAAAGAATTCGAATTGGGTATTTCTTTGCAAATGGGTAAATCGAATGAATTTGTTCATGCTGTGTGAGTTTGTTTTGACAGTGTTGGACATTCGTTCTATTACCCAATATGGGTTTGAGTTGTTGAATGTATTAGCTATGCGTGTATTATTTTCTGAGTTCTGTGCTTTTTTTGTAAATATGGAAGGATAAAATGATTCGTATGACCTCTGGTTTGAGCTGTCATTATAAAACGAACTCGACTTGGGTATTCTTGTTGCGTTTTGAAGAAAATGAGTGTTTTTCTTACTGAAATAATTAATGGAATGAATTTTTCTCTTTCTACTGTTTTGAATTCTGGAAATAATGGCAATAGGGCTTCACTGTGCATTACGGGTCGAACTTGTTGTAGGTAACAGCAATGTGCAAATTGTTATCTATGATTTGTGTGCGTTAATGGATATGGAAAGCCATAAAAATATTTGACAAGACTACTTTGTATAATCTGTTCCTCTGGTTATAATACAGTGTATGAGGTATGAATCCTTCTAGTAACAGTAAGAGCATAGTAGCATCTTTACATTGTTTGCTCTAGTTGGATACGATGTTCTACCTACTTGTTCTTGGTATTCGTATATGCCTGTTTGAAAGGAAGTTCTGATCTGAATGGGAATAGGATAGCCAGTCTATAGAATGGACTGGGTAGAACATGCAAATTATACACTGCGTCTTGTTGAACTCAATATATATATATTTATATATATAATTTACGGATTGTAAATTCTTCATTGTTTTCATTAAAACGGAATATGAGTGGATTTCTTACTTGCTGTTTGGAAAGTGAATTCTCTTATCATTTAAATGAAAGCATGATTTGTTGTTGCTGTACACTTTTATTCGATATTTCTGGACGAGAATGTCCGTTGAGTGAAATATTTCAAAGGAATGATTGTATTTAGAGGTACCTTTGATACTAATGCTTACGAACCCGTGCAATGAACTCTGGTCAACTTTTTGGGAAAGGAAATTAGTAGTTTTGAATACTGATATATATATTTCAGATTGAATTATACTCTTGGATTATGACTGTTCTAAATAGTGGATATTTGGTTAGACAATAAGAAGAGGTAATATGATCCTCCTTTAATTGGTTATTGAATTTGTCTACTTCTCTATGGGCTGTTATCATTGATTGATATTACGTCCGGATTGAATTATTTAGTTCAGTTATGATGAAAGGAAAGAAAGTGTAGGATAAGTAATTAGGAGTAATGATCAATTCTTTCTTACACAGCTGAAATTCTATACTTGTTATGAAATGAATTTTGTACTGTCTAAGGCGTAAGCATTTGCATTTAATTGCTGTTTACTTTCTTCTGAATTGAAAGAAGTATTATCCTGTTGTTGAATTTTGAAGATTGTCACCAACGAGTTCATGGTGAATGACTACTTTTCTCTTCACATTTGATGGATGGGAATTAGACAAGTAGTATGAAAGGAAAGGAAAATGGTTCTGCTGGAAGTCTTATTTAAAATCTTATTGTGAATCTTTTCTCTAACTAATGTAAGGGAATGGAATTGATAGCATTTATGTTAGAACAACAGTTTGCATAATTGTGTTTTTAGTTCTTACAGATGTTTGTAATCTGGAACTATTTGAAGGAAATTACTTCTTGTAATAATTAATTGGGAAAGAGGGCAGTAATCCTTGTCTGATTGGGATGGTAATTAGATAATCGGGTTGTTATGTTGTTCATCCTTATCGGTACTTAATTCTAGGATGATGTTCATTTTAACGTTTCATAAAAGTAGGGTTCTTTTATTGAGACAGTTAATTAAGAGCACCTCATTTTAATGGTAAGTGCTTAATATGCTCAGTTCAATGAACTGACCCGTGCAAGTAAATTTTGCAGATGGTCCTTTGAGTAAAATGAAGACATGGTTGTTTTCTGATGCTTCTTCTGAGTAGCTAAGGATGGATCGTATTTGATAGTTATTATTCCTCTACGAGGAAATGGGAAAAGAAGAAGTTACATTCTTCTTCCCTTATGTGTTGAAATGTTGTTTGATATAAACGAAGTCCAGTTGTTTGGACTGGCAATTGTATAGATTGTAAATCTTATGGATGAATACAAGGAAAAGTGTGATATTTTAATGGCTGTATCAATTGATATTGTTGAATAAGATTGAGAATATAATATTATTCATTGATTGGGAATTATTCAAATGATAGTGGATAGATTTTAAAAGGACATAATATCTATTCTTTACTGGAATACAACTTTTTAAGTTGGAATGTGCAATTAATTCATACTTGGGTTAAGTTGAATTTTAAATTGACATTGAAAAGGATTTAGGTAAACATGATCTCTTAATTGAAAGGTATTCGGGATTAGCTTAAAAGCTAAGGAATATCAAATAACTTAGGAGCAGCCGAACTTTGTATTCAAACTCCGTTAATAGCCTCGAATGTTTAAATTCAGAAAATATAGATATGGGAAAACATATCTATTGTTAACAGACCTTAACTGAAGTAAGGTTAAGGAGAATAAATGAATAAATTCATTTAGAATTAGACCTCATTTAAATGATGTCTAATAAGATGGAATTCTGAATTTGATTACAGTTGTGGATAAAACTTGGTTAAGTTTAATAGGTTGAACTTACTACCTTAAGCTGTAGTGGACTATTAGTCCGAAGCTTAAAGTAAAGAACCAAGATGGAATTATGCAATCCTTCGGTATGGAGGAGTAAACATATATTAAGCTATAAGACAAATTGAGTCTCTCTTAGCTATATACAACTGTAACGAACAATGAGGTTAAAGGATCAGCACGGTTGCTGAAAGTTGATCTTAAATATTTAAGATTAAATCCAATCACACTCAAGCTGGATGTGTATTCCTTGATGAGAGGATTCCGTAGGACCTTGGCACACGTCAGCTGCAATATGGTGTCTTCATGAAGGCGGGGCCTTCATGATGACACAATGTTGTAGCTGACATGTTACAATGCCCTCCCGAATCGAATCATCAAGATTACATAAGCTGGATCCAAGTTACTAGACGATGATAGGAATGTGACCGCGTATACGGGGTGACTCCTGAGGACTAAAGGTAACTAGACACACACAGTCGTCTAGGGTCGACATGGTATGTCTGCATACCTTTAGTCATCGCGAGTGTCTTCCTATACTCTTTCATATTGCTAGTAGGGGTTAGAGCTTAACCTTGGATAGAAGGACTGACAGGTCAGAAAAGACCATTCTAGATAACAGATGAAGTGAGGTGAAGGACATATTCCATTGAGGCGTATAACATCTGGGAATATGATCATGCAAAGCATGTGAAAATCTTTGGCCAAAGTATCGCAAGTGCTGGTTGCGTTGTCCTAATCACCTAGTTTAAGATGCAGGATGTCAGATGAATATCAGTAACATATATTCAGATAGGCTTCTTAAATGGATCACTTCGATAACCGGAAACGGTAAAAGAACCTGGTATATTTATTATACATTGCATGGATTAACATGAAGGATCGGTAAGTCGCCGAGTCATGAAATGAGAGATCGCTGAAACTCCGAGCCATAAAATGGGAGATCGGTAGTTCTTTGAGTCATTTACAATAGCATATGGTATCTGTTATATGATTGAATGACACTGAATGTGTGTTCCATATTGCAAATATGCGAACAGAGAACATTGGTTTTAAAAAGAAATTGTGTGATCCAAATTGCATTAATTGGACAGAGAACAATTATTAAAACTTGAACATGTGTTTGAATTGTATAATTCAATACAGAGAACGTTGCATAAAATTTTTTTCCCTTGTTCTAGTGTCTTAAAATGGGGATGTTACACTAACCACCTAACATATGAAGGCATGCAATGCATTGTAGAATATTTCATTAGAGGTGATTTGGTGCAGTTTGGATGTAGGGGCCACTACTTGGACCCTGATCACAAAGAAGAAAAGCAAGGAGAAATAAATAGATAGATTGTGCCAAGGGTTAAGGGGAGAACATGTGCAAACAAAGGATGTATATGACTGAGTTGGTGCCCTCGTAAATAGAATCCTGGGACAATTTTTGACATTGGTTAGCCAAGCCAAGACCGATTACAAGGATGAAATGGAGTACCTCGAGGACCTCGTAGGGATATTACTTATTAACATCAAGGATGGCACAAGCCCCAAAAATGCAAAGTTCACATAGATAAAAGAATAGAACAAGGTCTCCATTGAAGCCTGGATATTGAGTTCGATGACTTGCTCTACCAACTCAAGGAGGCAAATATACTAGTAAATAGGGGCTTCAATAGCTATAGAAAATGTGAGCCAATCATCGACATACGGGTAATAGAGGAAGAGGAAGCCCTCAAAGTTTTGTAGGAGACCATCCCCACCAACAAGGTGGAGTGCACATAATTATTCATTAACACCACGTTCCAAAAGGAGAAAATTAAGAAAAAATGCAAGAAGTTGGACTTCCGAATCAACGAAATGCAAAACTCCATCACTGAATGGATGGATGAGTTCGAGGGTGTCTGTGTGGAGTTAGGGGTGGATATCAACACGCTGAAGGGGAGGGTGGAATAAATCATCCTAGACCAAGTACCAAGTGTCGTAAGTGAAGCTCTAGGGGAAGGCCTTATCAAAATTGAAGGCCAGGAGAAATTGAAGGACAAGATAGATGTGGAATTCCCCAAACTCCTCTAATTGGCCACGTAGCATCCCCCCTGTTCCTCAACTCTTTATTCATATTCTGTCTTTATCACTATTCTTTATTATTTGGAGGAGTATTCTGGTTGACAATATTTTTTTTCAAGAAGCACGGAGGATTATCGGGGCGACAACCAGTTTAGTGTGGGGTGATGTTGGGCTCCTAAAGTAACTAAGTACCTAAGGCATGAAGCCTTGTGGCATGCAGAAGTAGGGCATGAAGGCATGTGTAGAAGTAATTTTGGGAGAGGTGCAAAGGCTCACACCCATGCATGATGGATTTGGGACTTAGTGAGTTTTGGACAACAAGAAAAGACATGCGTAGGGAGAAAATGAAAAAGGGACCAGATATAGACGTGGATAAGCCATAAAGACTTGTGTCTCACGGAAAGGATATTCCATGGCATCAATACAATTATCGTGAAAGGATAAGGAGTCGAGGTTGTTAAGGATTAGCTGGCACATGCATGCTAAAAGGAACTCGATTGAGGCAAATACATGGTGACACCTGCATATTCTTGTGTAGTGGTAGACCAATCATAAACCGTTTTCTTGAGCTTTCACAGGTGATAATGATGAGTGGTTAAGAGGGAAGGGAGAGGATTATTCTAGAAGAATGGATGGATTTAGTAGAGAAAAAGGAAAGATATAGCGATATTTGGGTAATGTGTAATGACGAGCTTTGTGATGTAAAAAAATCTTTGCTAGTGTGAACATTTCCATGAATGGGTCTCTTTTGATGTAATCTTGGATACCATATTTTGGATACTAAATATAATGAAGTGATTCTGAAACACTCACATGATGGGTCTTGATCTGATGCATTTTCCTTATGTTCATATGCGTGATACGGGTTTTCTTGATGTTATTTTATGGTTGATTCTAGTTTCATTGAGTTGATCATGTTGTTCTATGCTCATGTGCATTAGGCTAGGAGTTAATGGTTACATCTTAAATTCCATGAATGTATACACTTATTTTCTAGTTGTATTAGATCCTCATGTTAAGAAAGACCATTCTCATGAAGCTCACATAACGGAGGGGCTTAGTGCTTACGCACGCCTTAGGTAAGCTTCTAGGTTAAAATGGATGATATGCTGACGCATTTGGGAATAGTTGTTGAGTAAATTAGTGATTAGAGACTACATGAATACTCACTTGATGAATATTTTGAAGAAACCATGTATAATAAATCTTGTGCAATATTCACTCTCTCATAAATGAAGAAAAAAACGTCTTCTTCCGCTGACCAAGAAAATCATTTGAATCTTCAAATGGCGACTCTACAAAAAAAATAAAAAAAGGAGGATTATCATTTCCCACTTCCATGTGATTAACCAAGAAGAATTCCAAGATTACCTCATTCAAGACTCCATTTTCCTCTTTAAGTAAGTCTCTTTCATCTCCTCTTGTCAAATCGGTTTACGCTTCATTGTTCTGATAATATAAATCCTAATCATGTTAATGCTTCCATAATTCCTGATGTACTTACCACTACTTCACCTTTTGCCATTATTGACCATGTCAAGAAATCTAAAATTCAAATATATGAGTCAGAGTACTTGAAAACTCACCCAAGCAATTTGATAAACTTGTCTAGTTTATCAAAGGAAGTAGTTCAAATCCATGTCCCAAAAATGTCAACATCAAAGAAACACCATTGTAGTCTTTGTTTTATGTAAAAATACATATGTGCACTAAAACCTCTTCTAGACAAGTCTGAAGCTCACCCGAAGTGCGCACAACCGCCAAGTCCCTCCTTTGTTATTCTTATCAAGATATTAGTGTAGACATCTACAATATCGACATAATTAATATCGATTAATTTTTCCCGTAAACATCCTAACATTATCATTATCAATTATTAATCCCTTTTATCACATTTTCCCTTATCCTAAATTTTTTCATCATCTGATTATTATATCCTACAATTCCCATTTTAACTCTATAATAATTAATCACAAAATTAATTATTAATAACCTCTTTCCTAAACTCATTTAATTTTTTTAGGAATTTAATATTCCTACACTCACCTACCCACCTACTCTACACCTACCCTACACCTAGCCTCTCCATGTAATCACATCCCTAATCATATTTTATTAATCTAATATAATCTAATCCTAAACTAATCACATCCTCCACCTCTAAATATAGAGGCTTCTATTTCTAGAAGCCTCTCTAAACTTCTCCTTCCATTGAATTTTAAATTCAATAGAAGATTCTTCCCTCCATGGAATTTTGAATTAAAATTATATAATTATCCATTCTATAATCCTCCAATCCTCTCATGTAACAACAACCATTGATCTTCCATCTACTTGGCAAGAAGCTAACCCTCCATTTTATATTCCTCCAACTATTAATTTAGTTATCATCCTCCATGAGAAAGGAGATGGAAAATCTTGTAAGTCTGTAACAAAGCTCTTATTTTATCCTCTTCAATCATCTAATATATCATTCATTAATCCTTCTTCAAGCATCAATAAATCCAAGAAAATCAAGGGGAGGTGTTACCCAAGTGTCTCCATAAAATTTGAAGCAATCAACATCATCCATAAGAGAATCCAACATGACAAATGAGGAACATTGTATCTTCTTGGTAAGTGTATGTATTGATTCTCTCCCCTTTCCATCTCTTTCTCAATCTGAGGTATTGTTGGAAGGATTAGCATAGGAGAATAATTTGTTTGTTTTCTTATATTCACAAACTAATATTTTCTAACATATACATTTCTCGGTTCATATGACTTTGTCTATTAGCACGTATGTTGCACAAAATGGCTCATATTACCTCGAATTAGTGCCTATGCCCTAGTTTGGTGCATATGCTTTGCATACTTCAACTCCTATAATTTAGTCTTGAAATCTATGTGATTTCATTTTCCCCATTTTTAGAACTTTTCCCATACATCGTGCCTTTGTGATATGTATTGGTTTCTTTTCCATACTTTGGCACCTTTTCCCTACTTTGGAACTTTTTCCCTCTTGTGGCACATATGACCCGACAATCATCGCCTTTTCCAAATCATTGTTTTTTCTTACAACTAACAGCCTATCCCTGTTTCCAAGTGTTCTTAGTGGTTGTTTGTAGGTTTAGAATTTTGTTTTCACAGGGATTATCACGAGAGAAGGGGAGATTCTATCCATTTTGACATTCATCTTGTTTCATCTAACCTTTTTTTGTGATTGTAGGATTTCACTTAATTGAAAACTACCAATCCTTTGGTTTTGTAGCCCGATCGGTAAAAAATATTAGGTTTAAATATAAAACTACTAACCTTTGTTTTGTAGGCCCTCCTTTTGAAGACCCAATCTTATAATATTTATTGTTAATTTCTAATTATCTTGCATTTATCACCCTTCTTGTGTGTTTTCACGTCATTGCTTGTTTGACCTGAAAGAAAAACTATGTATGCTCTCCTCTCGCATCCTAGGATGATCTTAAGGATGAAAACGACTAGTTTTCCCCTTTTTCTTTTATAGGGGAAACGTGATGTGGAATTGACATCTAGACACTTTCCATAGTCCTAGGGGTCTTGAGACCATTGACTTCATCTCCACGCACATAAACGTACCCTATGTTTTAGATGGGTATATAAATTCTTGGAGAGATGTCGTTATTGGATAATCACTTTCTTATTTTAAGAAGGATGTGAAGTGAGGGGATTTCACATCCTAATACCCAGTCCTTAGACAACATCCTTGTAACATGGAATTGGGCCTCACATACCACGAGGTATATAAGAGATTCCCTTAGTGAGCTTGTATATCCTATCTTAGGAAACCTTTTGGCCGTATATCAAACTATAATGCATGGAGGATGTACTCCCAAAGATCACTCATTGCCAATCCCATATTGACACATATGTGGAGAGCTAGTTTGTGGCACCATCATCGGTGTGTGGTATTAAAAAGTGGGATATAGTTTGATTGCAATCCCACTTGACTAGTTAGGGTATGTGTTGCATGTTTGTTGCTTGCTTGTGAACACCCTTAACCATCCTATCACCTTAAAATTTTAATCAATCAAACATCATCATAATCAACCATCCTTAATCACACAATCCCAATCTAAATCCCATCACCATCCTTAATCAACCAACCTAATCCAAATATAATCACCTGCACATCCTATCAAACCATGGCATTTGATCCTTAATCCCCATCCTCTCTAAACCAACATCCAAACCCCTACCTCTTTTCTAAATCCATCAACCAAGCTATCCCATCATCCCCCACCCATCAAAGTCAACCATCTTGCTTTGATCATGAAATCCCACACACTATCTAACACCTTAATAAAAAATATCAAATATCACATCCTACCTCAACCAATCCCCTCCTCTCCATCCAAATCAACCATCCCATGTTGATCCTAACATCCTAAAAACCATCCAAAAATCAATCAACAAATATCTGATCTTAAATCATGTATCAACCAATCACCTCCTAAACCATCATCTCCCAACCAACCCCATCCAAAATTTCCCCTTCTAATATTCCTACCCCTCACCCCATTGAATTCCTCTTCGAGGAACCCAAATCATCTCAATCCACACCTTGACCTAATCAACATAAACCACTATCCCCACAAGCCAATTACATCGACTTTGAAAACCTCACTAAATTTGACCTAGACCAAGAGGACCTCTTTTATGTCCTTGATAATATAGGTAAAAATCCAAAGACCACCACAACCATCCAAAATACCAACATATAAATACCCTATTAATCATTATGACCTACACTTTCCTCCCATAAAAATCATGCGAGATAATACTCTACCATCTAAAATCTCAACTCCTAAATCTAGTCATCGTAAAACCTATAATCATGTCCCATTCACATATCCAAAAAATCCCAATAACTTAACCCAAAATTATTATCCCCCACATCTCATCTTAGTCCTCCATTCTTGTCATCTTCATCATCCCAATCCAATCCTACGGACTTTCTCCTAGATAGTTCCACATCCCCTAACCCACCATCAAATTCAGCTCTAAGACTATTTCATCCCTTCCATCACGTAAGCCTAATCATATCTCATCCACCATGAATTTCAATTCACCATCATCCCTTTCTACCCCAAATCCTAAACCATCTAATGTCTATCCTATGCCACCCTCATCCTCTTCATCCACACCTAATCATAATCCACCCCCTTCATCACCTAAATCTAACACTATCCTATCCTCTAATCCTATTTCAAATCCACCATCCCCTAATATTAATACATCTAACGTGAATCCTAAGTGTCTAACTCCTAAACCTTAAAAATCCAATCCCAATCCTTTCCACACCCCATCTCCTACCCAATCTAATGAGTATCCTATGCCACATTCATCGAAATCATCCCTAAATTGACCAAATCTAATGTGGTTCCTACACCACACCCATATCTCAAATCTCCTTCATCCCCAACATCACCCAAATCTACTATGACCCCATATCATGCCCTTCCTCTCCATATAAATCTACCCCATCCCCTTCATCTAAAAATTCCAAACAATCTAATCTTGAGCCAAAACCATCTACCTCAAAACCACATAGTCTAACCAATCAAAAATAAACTAAATCTACTTTGGCCTTCAAGGCCAAACCATCCACTTTAGGCCCCGGGCCTAATCCATCCCCTTCATCTTCTAAGAAAAATAATATAATCCAAATCGTAAATCCAAATCAACCAAAACATCTCATAATCCATCTAATCCTACACCTTTACTCCCTACTCCCCCAAAACTATTTAATGTAAACCAATTCACTCATTTAGGAGAATCCTTGACCACCATATTCCATTGTCTAAAAACCTTCAACATGATCATCCATCCCCTAATAAAATCACATGATCAAAAAATTCCTACACCATCTTGGTATCAAGAACACTATTATTGTGATTTCCATCACACCCATGGACATTTGACCAATCGTTGCATGAAATTTACGTCTTATGTTCAAAACCTCATTAACCAAGGGATTCCTTTCCCTGTACCTCTTTATCCACCACCTTTCCATCCCAATACTCTCCCTAAAAATCGTCCACCATGCAAATCCCACTCAACACCCAAACATATTCAATCATCCAAATCTCATCGTACATCCAAACATCCCTCACCAACCAAAAACCAAAACACATCTCACCTCTCATCCTTTGTTAAGTCAACTATCTTAGTTGATAACAAAACTACAACCCCGAGTCTCATGATGACCACAAGGAATAATCTTCCCCACCCACTTCATACTCTATAGCCAAATATATGTTTGCCAATATGAAACATCGAGGCAAAGGCTTAAACATCCATGAATAAGGCATTCATGAACCCATCTCCCTTCAACAAAATATAGAACATTTAAGCTTATGATATAAATCTAACACTAATAACGTACCTCTCACTACTCCATCACAACCCATTTCTACAACACCTCTTATTGATCCTACCATCCCAACCACTCAACCCGATCGAAATCATTTAATCCCCTTACAAACACCAAACAGTAAAAATGGATTGAGTACATAATTTTCCATCTCGCACATGTATTGAAAGGTGAATTTACCAATTTTTCAGAACTGAATTTTCACCCACTTTTTTTGAGTTAGAGAGACTAGAGTTGCAGAGACACGTTATGCGTTGACATTGACGCGTCGTGGTTGTGTCACATCAACAAGCCTTGTTGATGCACATCAATAAGACTTCTTGACATGCATCAACAAGGCTTATTGATGCATGCATAAAGCCTTGTTGACACGCATCACATCAACAAGGCTTGTTGACGCATGCACAAACGCGAGCCTTGTTGACACCAACAAGGCTTCAAACCCTTTTTGTCCTATAAATACCCTCCCGCCAGTCATTTTCACATTTACACTTTCCGATCTCAAATTTTCTTGTATACAGAATCCATTATCCAGTTAGGTACAATCAAGCTCAAGGACAACTACAATGGCGACTACAAGTGCATCCCAAGCTCAAGAAAAAATCAAGAGGAAAATCCAATCAACCCACAAGCCCTATCCATGGGCAAAGATACTCTACAGAACCCTTTGTGCCCCCACATCCAGACTATTTTACAAATGAATTCGGAATACAAGGATTTGATCGATGCATGTGAGTTTGGTGGGCTCATTAAGATGCCCCATTTCAAAATAGACCATGATATTTTGAACTACCTTCTCTCCTCGTACAATACTAGAGGATGACCTGTTTAATGTTACTTATGGATGACAACCGATTGTTTTCAATTCGGTATCGACCCAATTGATATTCATCGGTTTATAGGCCTCCCATTCAAAAATTTACCCATTGTTACAATGAAGGCAACACTCATCGAAGATGATAAGAAATATCTCGAATCGACTTTTGGTTTCCATGTTGATTGTAAGTGTAAATTGTTTTCATTCGTCATTTTGTATTCAGTTTTTTATTTTGATACAATTCAAATTTATATTAATTCCAACGGTTTTTTGGCATTTGCAGCTCATGTCAATAAATCCAGACATGGTGTGGATACGCAAGGAATTGCACACCACTTTCTTGTTGCTATGATTTCCTTCTTTCAATCCAGAATAGTTTTGCAGGGTCGGAAAATAGATATACCAAACTGGGCCATTGCATACATTCTTGCAACTATCGCAAAGCAAAAATTTGATTGGTGCACCTTTTTATCAAAAAAATAAGAACTGACATTACAAATGCAAAGCTTTTAGAAAAACCAGTCATTCACACCACAAACTATCTCCTTGGCCTTTATTACGAGGCTCTTTTAAATTTAAAAGACAAACCAATTCCCACTTGCATGGATGAGGCGTTGATGAATTTGTCAATTCCATTTGAAGAACAACATGTATAAACTATAAAGTTTGTATTTTGACATTAGACTGACAACAGGTATTAACTATTTACTATTTGCAGAAGAAGATTTTTGGAGGCCCTTCCCCAAAAAAGGTGGCATCAAGAGGAAGAGGCCAACAACACGCTGAGGCATCGGGAGATTCACAATCTGAAATGGAAGCTCACTCATCTCCAACCCCAACCATTTGAATTCGTTAAATGCCAGAGAAGTAATACCCTTACATGTATTATTTACAAATTCCAAATTTGTATTTTCATTTTCCCATTTAAATTTTACCATATTGAATTGACATACAATCGTATGTTGATGACATTGTAGGGACTTTGGACCATACACGTGCTTCTCAAAGTCAACCATCTTCCCCAACTCACTCAGTTCAGTCACATGCATTTGTGTCTTCTCAACAACCACCTCAGCAATCCCAACAATAGACAACTCAAAAACCACCAATTACTACTCCAACACGGCCACCTCAAGCACCGCGACAAGCTACCCCTCAACAACAAGGTACAAGTTTTGAATAGTACTTCATTTAATTTCATAGTTTTTGCATAGTTTTCTAGTTTTTCATATGATTTTTCTTGAACTTTTCAGCACATTGCAGTCCTCCTCCTTCTGTACAAACAACGTGCACCACCCCCTCCTCCACCAATAATATTCAAAATGCCAACCAGAGGATCAGGAAAAAGAACATTGGTAAACATGCCAATTCCTCCGGCCCCTAGTGGGACACTAAACATTGCCTCCTCATTTTGAATTCCAACCCTCTCACTTGGTGGCTTGCCCAATGCAACGGGCATATCGGTTTTAAATAATATAAATTTAGATGAAGATTACTTGGGCATTGATAGCAATGACCCAACATGATTTTTCAATACACGTGAGATGATTCAAGGCCAACAGGTATACTTCTATTTCAACATAATTTATTCAACTTTCAATTACATTTCACTTTAGATTTATTTGTTTGAATATTGATTTATTTTATCACAAATAGGATCAGGCCACCCAAAGGTAGAAACAAGTAGCATTTGATCAACCCGAAAGCCCCCATACCTCTCCAACTGAGATCATCTTCTTCAGATACAGATGGTGAACAGTTGTTACCTTTTCCTTTAGAGAACTTAATTGGTTATGATTGTCAATCCCATGTCGATGAGTTTATTCTACCTCATATCAGTCAGCTCATAGAATGGGAGAGAAGGGCTAAAGTACTTATCAATGAGATAATAAGTCATTATGAAAATTATTGGCAAAGGGATAGTTTATACGTTGTAGTCCAAAATCAACTTGCGAAAGATGGATTCCTTACTTACCCAAGTAAGAAGTGGGACTGTCACGTATAACAACAACTATAAAGATGACATTTTGGATAAGACATTAAACAAATTGGAAAATATTAGTGTTGAGGCCCAGGCATATTTTAACAAATGGTCTAAGGACAAGGATCTGGTAGCAATTGCAAATGCCGAGAGAGATAGAGCGGTCGTAAGTATTATCACTTTCAAACAATATTTTTTGTTAATTTGAAGTTTTCTTATTTTAGTAATATGTTGAATTGACATCACTTTTTTGTGCAGTTGAAATATGAAAATTTGAAGAGTCAAGCAAAGGTTTTCCAAGTTCACTTGGAAACCACGAAGAACAGTTTATCCATGAAAAGAATTTGAAGGAAAATATTGTTTTGGTTAACAAACAAAACAATACACTGAAGCGGATAATTAAAGAGCATGGCTTCAACCCTAAAATTTTATTCAAAACCAAGGCAACTGCTGATCCAAATTTGCTATCCCATGGAGATGCGACAAAGCAAGAAGAAATGAATTTTAAAAATCTAGACAATGTTGCGGAAGATCTCATAAGTTCTGGGATTATTTCTGCCATTGGGGAAAGGGGTACATGCGGAGAAGCCATTGGGGAAAGGAGTACATGAGTGGAAAGGGGTACAAAAATTGAGGGTTGAAAATTTTCATTATTGAGTGTGGAAACTTGAAAAATAGAATCTATATTTGAAAATTTGAAACATTGAATGTGATGGTCATGGCATTTGAATTTTATTATCTGGATTTGAAATTTGAAACTTGAATTTGATAGCCTTTGAAAATTTGAAATACTATATAATCTTTAATTTTATAACTTCCTATATATTATGTATAGAATTTCTAGATTGTATATGGTGTTTATGTTTCTTCTCTACTTGTAATGATGATTGCATTAGATGTGGATGATGACATTACAATAGAATCATAGTCTCATAGATATGGATTATCATGAATTGTATGTGGACGTAGATTTAGCTTCAAGCACGATCATGGAATCTGGATGATGATAATGGATAATTGTTTTAAGAAAATTTGGAATGTAGTACGACAGAGACATTTAAATGTTCTCAAAATCTTCTTCTCTATACTTGTAATGATATGATGACATTAGAATGGATATAGATGATGATGAATGATGATAATGGATAATTGTTTTAAAAAAATGGAATGTGTTAGGACAGAGACATTTTTGCACATTTAAAATAGATAAATAATTGTTTTAATAATAATTGGAGTGTCAGGATTATGATAATGATATGATGAATTTAATAATAATTGGAGTGTCAGGATTATGATATGATATGATATGATATATATGATATATATGGATGATGATGAATTTTATGTGGACGTAGATTTAGCTTCAAGCATGATCGTGGATGATGAATTGTATAATGGATCGTGGATTATGAATTGTATAATATGGAAAAATCTTCCTCTTTGTAAAATTTGATTGTGTGATTTTATCCCACAAAGTTTAAAAATATATCAAAGCATTTTGCAAATATAAAAATAAATTAAACATAATTGTAAAAAATCAAGAAATGTCATATGATAGGGTTTAAGTTACCTCTAGTGTTTTAGATGGTTGTGAAATCATCCTTCGTAGTGTGCTAGATCTTTGATTTAAGAAAACTCAACACGAGAAATGGATTAGTAGATAGATGGGTGAGTTGCCTGACATTGTCAGTCCCGAGAAGTGTGAGCTTCCTCGGATGGATGTCAACCCACGTTTTCAAAAAAAAGATGAAATAATTGTATTTAAATAAATGTAAATATATATACCTGTAACATCTTTAATGATAACAAGAGCTGAAACAAAATTTAAGGTGACAAACAATAAAAGTAAGGTGAAGGAGATACCTATTTAAAGTTGAAACAATCCATTATCAATAGCTTCTTCAAACTCGATGTTCTCTTTTGTAGAGTGTGACGATGCACCAATTCCACTCTCATCATTGGGAACAATTGTACTTGTAGCTGTATTATTCACACCTCTTCTTTTGCAAAGGGAATTCCAATGCGCAATTGCTCTGTCGAAAAGGAAAGGTTTCCATGGAGTAGCGAGATACATAACACCTCATGCAACTTTCCATATTTTTATCCAACTTGTTTCTCAGTTTTGATTTTATAAATGATAAAGCACTAAAACCCTTTCATCCTCCACAGACCCCAAAATCATTGTTTGGCATAACTCATATAATCTGAAATATTCATTGATGTCTTCTTGTAAGATAGAACTTTGATAGATTCCTCGCCACAACCTTGTAATAGCACCACTTTCAGAAGGTTCGTCTAAATTTTTATATTGGTTCCTCATTGTTGTTGTAAAATTTGTTGATTGAAACTTTAATAAATCAACATTCAATATACCTTTGATTTCCATACCCTTGAACTCTAAAGTCTTTGTGAAATGTTCCATTATTGTACCCATGGATTTATGGAAATGCTTTCTTACAAAGTCTGCACGACCACCTTCAGTATTCCAAAAATTAGGATTCATCACACCCATTGCTTCAAGAATTTTATCTTTGGAGAAACGTTCTCTAATTTCTGATGATAAGGATTCTAAATTTTTTAAGCTTTATTCTTGTTTCAACTATAACAGACTCAAAGAGATTACGTGTCATGGGAACATCTTCTCATTTCGATCCTGTAATATCTTGACATTTTTGCAAAATGTGCAGTGGTATGTCCCTCCCATTAACAATGATGCAGAGGTGATCATGGATATTAAATCTCAAATAGTTACTGGGATTTTTAAGATCTAATAAAGCTTTCCAATTCTCAAAAACAGGTGTATCAAAACTATCTTGGGAACAATACAAGATATCAAGACTTTGACATACCATTTTTCTCATCCATATAAAATCCACAATATAGATTAATCTCCCTGTGCATGCTTCATCAGTGTATTGATCTCCTGCAACATTGGAAGAATACCAACCAATGTAAGCAATGTCTCCAAATCAGTTAAACGGAACAACAAGTCCCTCACCCTATCAACTTCATGATGATATTTGTGCATGAAACCAACCAACGAAGGATACTCCTCACGAACTCTACATGCAGGTTCATACAAAGAGATCCATCTCATCTCAACATCTTTCAAGAAGTTTTTTTCCATCTGTAATTCCAATTGTGAATTTCTGGAACTCAAGAAATCACTTTGGGCTACTTTCCATATAGGCATGAAGTTCTCTTATAAGGTCTTCTAATTTAGCAACATTTTCATAGTTGCTTACCATTTTATATGCTAAATTCATTATGTGAGCCATATAGTGAATTGGTAGCATATATGGGGCCACTATTGTTTGTAATCTAACACACAACCTGTTGTGACCCTGCATGACTGATGCACCATCTGCTCCGACATACATACCAACTTCATAGCAATTTCATAATCAGTCATTCCAACAATATCTTTCAAATGAGAAACAACTATTTTATGTAGGTTTTCGGCATTACAGTTTTCAACCATTTTCATAACACCCAATAGATGAGGTGTCCTTATATGATTTTCTAAAGTATAGACGTGGATACATACCCATGCAGTGTTGTCGACTGTTGTCACTTCATCAATTGAAAGAGAGATAAACTTTGATTTTTTACATTCTCTTTCAAATCTTCCTTCTCTATCATCGAAAGGCATTTTTCCATTTCCCATCCACTACTTTCAGACCAATGAGACTGAGGTACATTCGACATTCCATTATATTGATACAAAACTTTGAAATCGAGGAAATCTAAATCGGTCTTCCTTTCTTTAGTATGTGAAATAAAGTAGAGAACTATATGAGTTTTGCATGTAGATTTGTTTGATTCATCTTACCAATTTGTGATGTGATCGTTCCTCCCTTTTCCACGAGATGTCTACATTTTTTCTACTCTGCTTCATAATCCACTTGCGTATTTAACATGCATGCATTCTTTTTTAGTTTTCCACCTGTGTGTTTTGATTTTCTGCCATCCGCCCCATTATAGTCAAATATTGTTTTCCACAATGTTTTTCTATAGTGTCCAGCTTCATTTGCATTTTTGTTGCTTTCCCAATTTCCACGTACATATTGTACATGTACATTCAGATGGGATCTCTTCTAAATTAGATGATTGTATAGGTTCGATAAATGGAAAATTTGGCAGCCCAATCAAACTTGTATGTCCTCCCAATGGTCCACATATTCTTGTTCGTTTTCAATGTTTTACTTTTTTGAGTAGAATTTTGAGCAATATCACAATCACCTAGGTTTCCTCTTTCATGAACCAAAATTTGAATTTGATTTTTGTGTTCCATTTTGTTGAGTATTTGTATGTGTGATATCTTGATGCACTCCTGGTTGCACCCCAACAGAAGAATATCTTTAGGATCTGGCATCTCAACAGTTATATCTTCAAGATCTAGCATATTATCGTAGGTGTCATTTGTTTGATACTATGCAGAATGCATGTCCACCTCAATATTACCTTCCACACAGTCAATATTCTGATTCTTTCTGGTGGCAGCTATATGGTTGTTGGTAGTTGCAATATCTATATCAATAGAGTTTCCAAAATACTTGAACAGGGACTTCTGAGATTTCTTAGTTACTTTTAGGGTCTTCACATTATGAGGACTAGCACCTTCCATTATTTTGAATAGAGTCCTGTGTCAAAAAAAGAACCAAGTTACGCATCAGAGATAAAATTCTTGTCACACATCTGTAATACCTCCTTGTCACACATCAACAACTAACCCCCTTGTCACATCTAACTACTTATCCTGTCACATCATAACCCCATTGTCCCTCATGCGCATCAACATATCGCGTCATCGTCAACTATGTCACTAACACTTCCCGTCAACAACAATGTCAACTATATCCCTATCACATGTCAACTATATCCCCCTATCATATGCAACATCAACAACTAACCCCCTTGTCATGCACATCTACAATACCTCCTTGTCGCACGTCAACAACAAACCCCCTTGTCATGCATCTCAACAATACCTCTTTGTCACGTGTCACAATACCTCCTTGTCATGCATCAACATATATCCCATTTATCCCTATCACGTATCAATCAACTAACCCCTTTGTGTGTCAACAAATTCAATGGGTCACATGTTAGCAAATATCATTTGTCACCTAACTCTAAACTACTAACAGGCTAACAACAATCTCTGGTGCTTAGAGTATGCGAGTTCACGGTATTGGTAAGCTACTTGTGGTAGTACCGTAGTATACTACCCAACGAATCACCTAGGTTTTTATAGGAGATGTTTTCAAATGTAGGTGAAGCCGACCCCAAAAAATATATATACTTGTAAATTTTAGGCGAACAGACACCGACCCGCTCCGAAAAAATTACCTTTTCAAATTTTCCTAAAATGAAATTTTCACCATATTATGAATATTCACCACTAAAATTATCATATGGACACCTATATGGAAGTATAGAAATGTTGTGATAAGAATCATATGCATCTCCATCGGGATATAGATGCCTAGTTGACATGAAGAAATGCACAAATTAGCCTTCCATTCACCCTCCATCCATCTATTTGACTTAAATCACTACCTATACATTAGATAGTCTTTCTTCACATACTACCCATTAAGTCATCACTTAAAATGGTAATTAACCATCACAATCACACACACTTTGTTCTCACAGAGACATAGGGTTCATATGTTGTCAAGTATTATTTAGACTTTGGTCACACTTCTATTTTAGTCTAAATCTTGCCTTATAATATGTGTTGTTAGGCTCATCTTTTGTTCATCACTAATGTCATTTTCCTTTCATCCATCACACCCACATCCTTTTTCCCTTGGATAAAACATATGTGGGAAGATGACGATTTTTTTTTTTTTTCATTCATTCGTCCTCATGTCCCTTTTCAAATGTTATCATCATGACCGGGGCAACCTTACTACCATACACAGGGGGCAACCTTACTACCATACACTGGGGCCAACCTTACTACCATCCACTAGGGAAGCCTTACTACCATCCACTGGGGGAATTATCCATTTTAGATACCTCTCATTTTCCATCCTACCATACACATGGGGGAAAATTTAACCCATCCATCCATCCGCACATGCCACCCTACTTTACATTTGGGGGAACACCACATCTATCCCTCAATCCATCTCCCCTATACCTGGTGCATATCTTATCATCTTCTATATCCCCCATCTTATCTTATACCACATCCCTCATCCTATATATCTATCTCCAATCCCACATCCCATCTAATCTTAACTTATTAATCAATCCATATCCTATCCAACCTATCCAACTTCCTCAATCCTTCCCTTCCATCCTACCCAAACATACTTTGGGACTTATAGGAGAAATTCACATCCCACCTTACATCCATTCCTATTATCCCATGAGCCATCCCATCTTGAATCCTTTCATCTTACCTATCCTCAACAATTCCCCAACCAAATCCAAAATCTCAACACCTAACATCAAATAATCTTTTATCCAAAATCCAAAGTCTAAAAATTAAAAAATTAAAAAAATCCATAAAAAAATAACAAAATTACACAAAAATACAAAAATGCAATGTGTGTGTTTTTTTTGTGTGTTTGCTTTCTTGTCTACATTTACATTTTGGCCGATGATATGAGGCCCCTTTTGTTTCTTTTTCTTTTTACATGAATCCAATGATATGAGGACTATATTTTTTATATTAATTTGTCTAATGATATGAGGACTAGGGAATTAGGCAATACAATCATCATGGTATTTATACCTTGGTGAATTTTTATTTATGCCACATCCATAACATTGCTAATGATGAAAACAATGGGCACTTTATGGTAGCACACCCCCTTTATCATCATCTTTTATCCTTATTGATGGAGATTAACAAATATTATTCACAAATTTATCTCATGCAATGGTGCCAAATACAAAAAACAAACAAATATTTTAATCACAAGTGCACATATTTTATATTCAATATCTTTATTACAATCTTTATATATATATATATAGGGAATCATATCATATATATAGGATATGATTTCCTATAATGTAGGAAACCATACTTGTTCCTATGCGAGTTTGGTTACAACTACCAAACCTCACGCTATTAATAACAACAACATAGGTTATAACGATATAACCACATAACCATATAATCACCATTTTACCTTTTAATATATGGTAAACAATTAATTACCATGGAACACTATATTCATAACATCCCCCCCTTAGTGTGAATATGGTAGGAAAACAATCACACTTTCTTTGCAGCTTGTCATTCTGTGCGTGCTCATGATCTAGATTATTTTTAGGAGAGCCAAGAACCTTCAAGGATTGTTTTCCAAGAACAACCAACAACCTGCAAGGATGGTTTTATAGAAAAACCAATAAGCCAAAACATACAGATGGTTTTACAGAAAACCAACAACCCAAATATCATGATGCTACTTTTTCTCTGTGCTTTCATCTTTTCCACTATGTTTTTCCTTTAGGGAATTATGTAGGAAACATTGCTCACTTTGAATAAGAATTATATTCAAACATATCACAAAAATCAATTGAAATTTTGAAACAGAACACACATTAAAAAAGTACTCGAAAAATTAAGCACACTTTAAACCAACTAAAAGAAAACTCACACCACAAAATGTCACCACAGCTCAGTGTGGCCCCGTCTATGGTGGTGACGAGAGGTAACTGATTGACCTCCAGCCTCTTGTTCCTTTTTCCTCTAGTGGATGATGTTTCTAGCTCAGTGGAATGTGATCATGTCACTCAATGATATCCACATTTTTTTATTATTCTGTTCTCTCCCCTAAAAATGTGAAATTTCTTATTTTCAAGACGTTGGGTAACACAGAAAATGTGTATTTATGGCAAAAAAATTTTTCAAATTTATCCAAATAATTTACGATAGACTCAACTAATAATATTTTTTTAAAAACACTTTGTATTTTGGACAATTTTGACACAAAAATGACTAAATCTAAAGAACACTAAATTTCTACCTATAGACTAGAAAGTAATATTTAATTACTTTCTACCAACTATAATAATATGAATCAAAGATTAAATACAACTAAAGACCATCAAATCTATACTCTTTAAAAAACTCTAATTATACATAAACTACCTAAACAAATACCACTAAATAATAGACAAAACCACCAATTTGGAGAAAACTTAAAACAAATAAGCTCCTAACCCGTTGTTTTGTGGAGTGGAAATCGTGGGTAGAGAGTAGTTTTGGAGGATTGAATTGTATTTGTGTGGAGCTTGATTGTGAAGTATGACGTGCCACATTGTATGGAGAAACTTTATTATTATGTGTTCTATATTTCCTCCAAAACTGCTACACTAAGACGTCTTATATGGTTCTATTTTCACACTCGTATGTAAATTTGTGCCCTTGTTTGTTGACCACTGTCCTTGACTTTCAGTGAACTGCACAAGGATTTAACATCACAATTTTAAATTTGTCAAGTTGATCAACAATTCAGCAATAAAAACTACGTCATCTAACAATCCGAGTAACCAAGAATTTTGAATGCAAATGCAGGTGCTCTGGCGCCAATACGCTCTCCACCAATCACGAACAAGACAATGTAAAATCAATACTTGTAGATTTGGTGGTGATAACAGAACGGATCTGAGGAGACTACAATTTTGGCAAATTTGTTGGAGATCTCCAAGGCAGCTAGACTGTCACAATACTGACAGTAGTCGATTTACCATACGCTAATCTGACTGTTGTCTATATGAGCCATGGTAGAGACGTCTAAGATTTAGTCCGAGATTAAAATGAAACATAATAAAATACCCTATCATATGAATGTACACAATGTAGATCCTCAAAATTGTGTTAGGAAACGACAAATGCAATGTCAATTTCTTATGATCATGATATATCTACATCAAATGTCTATACGAGATAAAATATTGTGAACATATACATGAATTCACACTTTGAGTCAAAGTGAGCAACCATGTTCTCTTGGTATATGCAAATATATTATGGACTAGCTAAATCTCTAATTTACAAAATGAATAACATATTTCGGGACAAATAAAATCTCATCTCTCGCCCCTTAGAACCTCTTATTCTTCCATCACAGACAAGATTCCACCATCTCTAATACAACCGATAGAGATTAGTGGATCTTATTCTTAGATTTACCTCATGCAACAGAGCCAAACATAGAAAATAAACTAATATTTTAATCACACCGCACATATATTATATTCAACATCTATATTACAAGATTTACACATATATATGATATGATTTCCTATAATATAGGAAACCATACTTGTTCCTACATGATTTTGGTTACAATTACCAAACCTCACGCTATTAATAACAACAACATAGGCTATAACCCTTTTACCTTTTACTATATGGCAAACAATTAATTACCATAGAAAACTATATTCCTAACACTTATCATCATCCTCACCTAATCATCATCATCATCTAACTAACTATTAAACCTCTTCATCATCCTATCTTATCAATCAATCAATATCCACATCCAAATCTTATCATCTCACATCAAACCCCCTTGCCAGGACCTCTTCTAACACCCTCTTATTAATCAAACTTGAATATTATTTCTCATTGATTCATCAATCATCATCCCAATCCTCTCCTCATCAATTTCATATCATCCAAATTGATCCAAAAACCACTCCTTATTCTCTCATCCAAAAATCCTCAATATTATAAGCCTCCAAATCCAACATTATATACCCTATCCACTCAATCAAACCTCAAATATAACATCCTCAACTCCCACATCATGACATATAACATCGTCAAATCCATCATCCTCAAATTTAAATCCAAAATCCTCAAAACATAACCCCTTGACTGGGGCATCCACTAATCCACCAATCCTACATATTCACCCTTGTCATCCATCGTTGATAGGGGCATCCTCTACTCCAAAAACAATATCTTCTAATCCTCTAATCTCCTACCCCCTATTCCTCTCTCCTATCTTCTAATCCTCTAACCCCGTATCCTCATAAAAATCTTTCTATTCTTTAATCCTTAAATCTAATATCCTTAATCTTAACCCCTTATTTGGGCATCCCATAATCCAAGCCCTTCAATCACTCTTCTAATCCTCTAATTCTCTCTCCTCTCATATAATCCTCAATCTCCTCATCCTATCATCCTCTATCATTTACTAACTTGGGCCTCTCCTCTTTTCGAGTGCTTACCCAACTCATTTCTTCCCCACCGAACCCCTCGAGGGGACATCATATCACCATCCTAACATCTTCTCTTCTTTTTCTTTGAATGGTCATTGCTCTGCAATAACCCTTCAAAGAGGGGCAAAATGTAGACATCTAAAATGTCGACATAATTAATTTTGATTAATTTGTCCCACAAATATCCTACTATCATCATTATCTATTATTTATCCCTCTTATCACATATCCCCTTATCCTAAATTATTTTCATCATCTCATTATTATGTCCCACAATCCCCATTTCAGTTCTATAATAATTAATCACAAGATTAATTATTATTAACCTCTTTCCTAAACTCATATAAACATTTCTAAGAATTTAATATTCCTAATAACCTACCCACCTACCATATACCTAACCTCTCCATGTAATCACATCCCTAATAATATTTTATTAATCTAATCTAATACTAAACTAATCACATCCTCCACCTCTAAATATAAAGGCTTCTATTTCTGAAGCCTCTCTAAACTTCTCCTTCCATTGAAGTTTAAATTCAATAGAACCTAACCCTCCATTTTATCTTCCTTTAACTATAAATTTAGTTCTAATCCTCCACGATAAGGGAAATGTAAAACCTTGTAAGTCCATAACAAACATCTTGTTTTATCCTCTTCAATAATCCAATCTATCATCCATTAATCCTTTTACAAGCATTAATCAATCCAAGCAAATCGAGGGAGGTGCTGCCCAAGTGTCTTTATAAAATATGAAGCAATCAACACCATCCATGAGAAAATCCAACACAACAAAGGAGGAACATTGCATCTTCTTGGTAAGTGCAGTATTGATTCTCTCCCCCTTTCCATCTCTTTCTCAATCTGAGGTATTGTTGGAAGGATTAACATAGGAGAACAATTTCTTTGTTTTCTTATATTCACTAACTAATATTTTCTAACATATACAATTAGCATGCATGTTTTTAACCACACAAATCACTTACACAAGTAAATACATCATAATGTAAAGATATGAAAACATATATAATAATGAAATCATTCAAATATAATGAATATCAAGATCTGAATACCCATCAAACCATGTTCAGACATAGAGATCTTTGCAATCCATACACAATTGTCCATCATAACCATAATTCATATCATAACATGGAACTTGATTACAATACTACCCATTACAATAATTCAATGGACCACGCGTACTTTCTACTGACTCCCAAAAAAAACTTATATGAAGGTAATTCAAACCATGCACTATAAAAATATAATATTGATTCTAAAACTCTCTTATTACAATGGAAGATAGCACACACACACACACACACACAAATATATATAAGGTGGGGAATTTCCTTTCACCACCTATATGCACTCACCTAATAATAGGTGTATACAAAATAGCTTACATTATTTTTACATCCCGTACTAATAATAGACTAAAATAAATATACAACATGATTTAATCCTATTATTAGCTTGATCCATGCATGATCCTTTTCTTTACTTTGTATATGCCTTTTCCAATTATAGATCTTTTGTGTGTGTCCTAAGCCATCCTAATTTTGTCTATTTTTATACCTTTCTTGGATGCCACTACAACCCTTCTTTTCTATTTTTAGCCCTATCTTTGGAAAATTGGCTAAGTCATGAATTTTGTCTAGCCTTACGTGAACCTTCATGCACTCATATTTCCCGCATGTGTGTGCCCCTTCACCCACCTCTTATGCATGGTTCCCGAAATTCTCATGTGGATAGTACTGTCCATTTTCTCTACTCAACATCACCCCACACTAAAGTCATTTCCCATTCTCTATGATGTTTCATCATACTTATCCCTCCAAATAATTAATGAATCAAAGAATATTGAAGAATAAATAATAAGGTCAAAAACACTATGAATTAAAGTATAAGGAATCTTGAACTTACGCATGAATGATTTCAAGCTTTAGGCAGATGGAGGAGCTCAAGGAAATCCTTTCTCAATGTATTCTCTAACTTTTTGCACTCTGTGAGTTCCTCTATGGATTTCCTTGACACTACCTCTACAATACCTAAAATCTGATCAAGTGCCAACTCATCCAATTTATCCCTAAGTTCCTTGTTGACTACATCCAAATCTTTAATCAACCCCTCTTTAACATCCATTCATTGCATGACCAAGAGTTGGATTTCCTTGATTCACAATTCAAGTGTCTCCTTCATGGATTTTATTAGATCTCTCTACGTTGATGTCTCTGCCATGACCTTTGTTTTCTTGATCTTTTTACTTGGGGTTTTTTCTTGAATTTCTTTGAGCTCTTCCTACTCCTTTGTGATGTGCTTGCTCAAAATGGGGTCACAATTTTGACACCTATCAAAAGATGACTCAAATTTTCTATTGGCCTCCTTAACCTTGGTGATTAAGGCCTCATACTCAACTATCTTGGCCTCTACGACCTCTTTATCTCTCTTCTTCACCTTGGCCAATTATTCCATTAATGGCCCCATGCCACTCTTGATGTTAAAAATTAGCATCCCAACCAAGTCTTTGAGATACTCCATATCGTCAGTGTAACCTATTCGGTATTGACTTACCAATGTGGGGCATGCACTTGTGATGTGCTTCACCAATCCTCCCGCCCTATTATAAGCCTCCTTGGTCTGATTCTTCTTTCCCTTCAATTCCTCCTTTAACTATTGTATTTTGCACTTCTTGTCCTTTTTATATTCTACCATGAGTCTCATGGTAGCCCCTCTACAAGTTCATGTGCATGACTTGTAAGCTTTTTTAGTACATTACAACCCCTGCCGCTTGATTATCCTTGTTGGGTTGGTAATTTTTTTCCTTTCCCGACTCCTTTGTCGCTGTCAACTTGGAGAAATACTGGTTATTGATCTCAACCTCCAACTCCTTTGAATGCGTATGCATGCTCCATGAAAAAAATTTCTTTGTGTAGGAGATCCCTCCTCTTTCATCTAGTAGGTCCCAACCAAATAACTTCTAGTTTTCCACCGTGCTCTTAAATCTAGCCCTCGGTACCTTCATTGGATCATCAAAAATGAAATGAACAAAGTGACTATGGAGGCCATCACTTCCTTACTGCTTTATTCTTGGTGCATTGTTTCTTGGCTATGAATGGTCTAGATCTTTATTCCCTATGATTACCCTTATCTTCCTTGATGACATAGGCATCATCTCCTTCCCCCTTTTCTTCCTCAAGCTCCTCCTGTGTATTACACATCTCCTCTTCGTGCACCGGTGCTTCTTCCCTCTACATGCTCCCATTGTGCCCACCTTCTTCCATGTCCTTCTCCTCGGGATAGATTCCACGTGAACTAGTTGTTCCTTCCCCATTCATCCTTGTGTGTAGATTCCTCACGCCCGATTATTTAGAATTATCTTCTTCCTCATTATTAGAGACAATTTGGGATATATTGCGCCCTCCTTAGTACTTAATGGACTTACCTTGATGGATGAGAAGAGTTTTCACCCTTTCATCTCTTCTCTTATACTTGCATCTTTTTCCTTTTGCTTTGATTTAATACAATGTCCTCCTCCTCCTCCTCCTCTTCTTCTTATTCTTCGTGCTAAGGTAGAGTTTCCTCGTAATTATTTTTGATCCTTCACCACATTATTCCTTGGTTGAGCCATATGATATTCACACACCTCAACTTCCTTCATATCTTTCATTTTTGGTCAGTAAGATGAAAAACACCTTACATATCATACCTCCAATAGTGAAATTCATCATGGGAGTAAGGTCCAAGGTGTCGGGCTCCAAAGTCTTCAAGTATGCAGGCTTGGACATGTATCCATAGGTTTTGTGCAGGGGGTGTGCCAATCAATCCACCTTCTCTACATTAAATACTATCTTCTACGCATCCTTTATTATGTTAATTGCATATTTGAACTACTTGGTGGTGAATGCAAATGGAAGTTTTCACCACAACCCTATCTCACCATTAGTCATCATGAACCTAGCAAGGTTAAAGTGTTACATAACTATAAAATTTTCTTGTTGACCTACTTATCCTGACAGCTCCCTTAGCATGCGCCATTCATTCTCGAAAGGCCGCATGGATCCTATTAGACCACTTGTCCAATCTTGCTTTGTATAAGTTGTTGATTGCACCCTCACATGTAAAATCTACAAATTGTACCGCAGAGACTTATCTTCCACTAGGTGAATCTAGACGTTATCTTTTGGTCCATCATGGACACCAATATCCCAGAAGACTATCAACAATAAAATTTACCCCCATGTTATCTTTTCTTCTCTCTTTGTCTACTCCTTGGCTTCTTCAATAATCACATCATTGATGAATTGTGCAATGTTATAATGTGTTTTTTCTGCCATCTTGTGTGCGATGTAGAGGAACTTCTTATTCACCTCTCCCCATATATATGAAGCACCAAGCTTGTAACTTACTAGTTGGGCCACTACCATAGTTGTAGGGTTTGTAAGTTTATCAACATTCATGGGTTTGTGCCCTCTTGTCATACTACAATTTCGTGGCCAACTCGTTATTCTTCGTCTCATCACATAAATCTAGGTCCAAGTCTTCTATAGTTTCCTGCAACCATATTACTTGTCCAATTAGGTGGGTTGTGATCCTCATTCTTTGGTTCACAAAGTAAAAAAATCTTCATGCTCCTAAAATACCAGCCATAGAAAATGTGTGCAAGCCTGTCAAACAAGTGAAACTTGAATAACTAGAGTACTCCTACCTTCTTGAGACTCTTCCTCATTGAGTAATCCATCATTGCTTGATCCTCTGTGGTCCTCGTAGGAAACTTATGTAACATTTATTTATTAAATGTGGCCTCATTCCCTAGTGCGCTATGATTTTACTTATTACCTTACATTTCATGAGCTAAGAGGTCCATTGTTGTGCCAAAATTACCTCTTGTGGGTATTACATTTTCGAGAACCAGGTGAGTCCTCTACAACAGATTCCTATTTTTGCCCTTTCCTTGCCTTTAGGTGATGATGTGGTGACTTTATTTGGCACCATTTTTCACTTCTAAAATCTCCATGTAATTTTTTTCCCTAGGTTTTTTTGATTTCAAACTATCTTACTTCTCAAACCCCGTGCCATGAGTCAAATCTCTAGACTACTTTACGTACTATACTCTCATGCCCTAGTCTTCTTAGTCACTAAGATTTGTAACCCTAGCTCCATGACTCTCAATATCCCGTAACTCCTACTCCAAAATTCCCTACTCAAAAACCATATCTCCACTCACCCATTCCTCTCACATTGCTCAAAATCCCACTTCTTCATACTAAAGGAGTTCACCAACTGAAGGCTCGTGCACTCTTCTCCGGCTTGCTTTACCACTTGAATTGTTTTTTCACACTCTTAACTTTAGCACTTAGTCACTCGGATATTCTACCAAACTAATCAATTTGATTACAAGGTAGAAAATGACTCGATTTCCCCTTATTTATATCTTTTTCGTATTTACTACTCCACCGACTTACTTTTTTGGATTTAAAAACACCTTTTCCCCTCTTTTATGATTTCAAACACATTTTTCCATCTTAAAGGAACTTTTTTCTTTTCTTTATGTTTCCTTCCATAGGTGGCATTCGTAACCTTTTAGTGTTCCACTACTTTTCAAGCTACATATATCCTTGTGCGCTCTTGCTTGTTCTGCAATCCATCTTCCTCTACGCCACATACTAAGTAGTTCATCCCAGTAATGCCTCCTTGTGTTACACTACATGGTATCTTACTCACATGGTTTCTCAATATAAGAAATTCCCATTAAGAACCATATTCCATAAACACTTGTAACACTTTCCTCTTGCCTTCATGCATACCCAATTTTTATCCATCAAAGACCTTTCTTCAATAATGGAACACACACTCTCGAACCAAATCCAAGACAAATAATAAAATACCAAAAATTCCTATTTGTGTGCAATCAAACTTATTTCCACCCCACATTAAAAGTATGTGATGTATTTTGCGCATCAAATCAATAGGTAATGTAATCGGTTCATGTGCGGGAATGCACTTATCAACACAAAATAAAAGCATAAAAGGGGAAATCTAAAATAAGTGTCAATACTTCCTTATTACAAACAAAAGGAATCTTATTTATAGTAGGGTTTTCACCTACTCCCATCTAAGTAACCATGAAACATGGTAACATCCAAGCAATTGTAATTGACATGCGCCTGATTCTAGTATCTTGGTCACTACAAAGGGTCCCAATTAATGAATGTTCAACTTCCTTGGATGATGCACA
Organism: Taxus wallichiana var. yunnanensis; assembly: GCA_018340775.1. Taxonomy (NCBI): domain Eukaryota; kingdom Viridiplantae; phylum Streptophyta; class Pinopsida; order Cupressales; family Taxaceae; genus Taxus; species Taxus wallichiana. The sequence continues at coordinate 113,343,682 of CM031244.1, read as the reverse complement.
AACTCAGAGTCATAGAAAAGTACCATCCTTGCAACTATAAAAGACTTTTTATTGATGTGCATGTCATGCCAAATCTTCTATCATGATTTTTCTATCTTCTAACTCTAATGCGCAATGGCACACTTCTCGTCTAATCGCATAAATTTTTCAACATGCTCATCAACCGCATGTTCATCATCCAATCCACCTACGCACATAATATGCAAGTGATGATAAAAGAAATTCTACACCAACCGGAAGGGTGTGGATGTATTCAACCTTTGATAGGTTGTTCTTTATGCCCAAAGAACAACCGATACCTCATAATATAGCCTCTCGGGACAAACACCAACTGGAAGGGTGTGGATGTATTCAACCTTTGATAGGTTGTTCTTTATGCCCAAAGAACAACCGATACCTCATCATCCCAAACCTTTCTTCTAACATCACATATCTTCATTAGTGTTTATCCCATAATCTTGTTGAAACATGTAATGCAGTGCCATTTTCTTGAGGGTGATAAGGGGTAGTCTTATGGTGTGCCACCATAAACTCTGCTAATAAAATTATAATAGTCTCATTTAGGAAGTGAGCTCCTTGATCACTTGTGAGGCTTAAGGGACATCCATACCTACTAATAGTGTTTTACCAAAGGAACCTTTCCATTTTCTCTGTGAGCATAATATGTTGTAGGCATAACCTCTACCCACCTTGTCAAATAGTCAGTACATGTGATGATGTAATGCATTTCAGTCCTACCTATGGGTGGTGTAATTTTTCCTACAAAATTAATTTACCATTTCTCAAAAGGTTCCACTCTTGATATAGGCCTTAATCGCATATCATCTCTATTTCCAGGATTTCCAATTCTCTGACAATGATCATATGATTTAACAAAATCCTTGGTATCCTTGTATAGTGTTTCCCACTATAGATATGCTAAAAGGATTTTACACACAATAAAATCTCTTAGATAATTACCTCCTACTATCCCCCATGAGCTTCCTCCATGATGGCTTCACGCTCATGCTCTAGAACACATCTACACAAGATCTCATCTCTACCCATTTTGTATAGGTCTCTTTCAATGAGTTGATGTGGCACAACTGGAATACAAAGCTTCTTCTTCTCCAAATTTCTCATTCCTTCTAGTGCCAATTCGGTGCACAAAAATATTGCAATATACTCTAAGTCAACTCGACTCATGGTTCAATATGAACAAGTATTCATTAGGCATAGTGTATTAAATGCTCTACACATCCTCTCCAAAATTGATCCTTGATAAATGATCAAGTTCCGGGTTGCTCTTATCTTGCGTTACTATGATCAAAATCAAATTCTGGAAAAGGAGTATCCAATGACAGATATACCCTTGTAAAACAAGTTTGTTTACTAAGTAGTTTAGGGCCATATGATTTGTATAGAAGATAAACAGTGTGGCCAATAAGTATTGTTGAAACTTATGAAGTGCGTAGATCATCGACAACACTTTGAACTCCATCGTTGTATACTTCTGATGTGCTAGTGTCAACTTTCTACTTGTAAAACATATAAGATGATCCATATTACCCTCTCCCGATTATCTAAAGACTACACCAATAGCCATCTTGGAAGCATTAAGATGTAAGTGAAAAGGTTTTTTCCATGAAGGGAAGCACGAGAGAGGTGTGGTGGTAAACTTATCCTTCAAGGCCTTAAACACCTATTGTTGTGTATCACCCCAATAAAACTTTCCCTTGGCCTTGAGAAATTCCTCTAGGGGTGTGAAAATTCTTTCATAAACTTTGATGAACATCCTATAATATCCAATATGCCCAAATAATCCACACACTTCACTTTGATTGGTAGTTTCTTCTAATCCCAAAATCACTCATTATCTTAGCAGGGTATACCAACAATCCTTCCTTACAAATTATGTGCCCAAGTAGAGTACCAAAAGGGGTGGCAAAGATACACTTCTTAATGTTTAGAGAGATGCTAAGCTTCATATCTCAAACATCAATATAATATTATCATAATGATCCTTGACTAGCCCATAGATGGTCCAATCATCTAGGTAAACCTACAAAAACTTATGGATAAAGTCGTGGAATGCCTGCACAACTATGCGCAGGAATAATATTGGCACATTCTTCAATCCAAATGGCATGAAAATGTATGTAAAACTTCCCCATTCTATGGTGAAAGTGGTCTTCTCTTGATCCTTGTGCGTAATGCACACACTGATGATACCTTGAAAATACATCCATGAATGAATAGATTTTGTGCCCTACAACTCGATCAAAAATCTCTTTTGTAAATGGTGTAGAAAAAGGATCTATGACAAAAGAAGCATTAATACCCTATACTCCACAAATTTATGATCCATCCATCTTTCTTGATTTTGATCACTATGGGGTTGACCCAATCATATTCCTCAATCAGATCTATGATACCCAACTTCAGTATATTATCAATCTCTTCTTTCACCTTCTCGCGCATGTTTGGGTTCATCTTATAGGGAATATTTTGAACCGGATGCATGCCCCATTTCAACTTAATATTCATCTCCTCCAAGGAGGGTTTTACACCCTTCATTTCATTATAGCCCCTAGGGAACACATCACTGGAAGTTGCACAATAGTTCAATGATTTTTTCTACCTTTGCTTGTGACCAATAGTCTCCAATTATAGTTTCCTTAGGCACATCCTCGGTGATAATATGTACCATCTTAGTTTTCATAAGAACATGGTAGGTGCATGCTTTCTCCTTTGTGGAGTCCATCACTTCACGTGCATACTCTGTATAGATAATATCCTTTTTTCAACTTCTTCATCATCAATGAGGTAGACCATTTTCCCTTTTTCCTTTTCTCTCCATACACACCCTAGCTGGATCTCATATGTTTCTACTTCATCTTTGTGCACCTTAGTCTCAAGATCTTCCAAAGAGATGGACCATGTGTTTCTTTACCTTTGAATTATCCCCCAATGTGATGTGCTTCATGATTTGCAAGGTCTCATGTACTGGTGGTTTATTAGAAAATTAATCAAAAGTGTGAGCCATACCTCTAGTCATGTCTTGCGAACTTACAGTTTCTTGTTTGATCTCAACATGTATATACCATGCCCGATTGCACCTTTGTAGAGTAGCGTAGAACTTGTGTACCCAAAGAGACGGTGGTATAGCTTCTTGGCCTTACCTCCATTATTTCTCATAGTGGTGGATGTGTACCAAAGGAGTCTTTCCATCATTACCATGGATAAGAGAAGGGATATTTCTCCAAGTAAACCATTTCAAAAGGTTATCCTTACCTCTCAACAACCCAAAGGTTGTCTCTATGTGTCACCCACTAGGGCACTATCATGTCATGCAACGTATGGACCATCATATTCTATCTATCTCCTTCATTCTTCCAATGGTCCTCCATGATGTGAATCATATGTTAGGATTTTACTCCCAAGTATACCTGTGTAATGAATTCTTTCCAAAATCCTAATCATGCGAAACTTGATCATCCAAGTGACTCTTCTCTTAACCTTGCATCCGACCATTTGACACGTGCTATAGGCCTAATTTCACAAGCAACATTGTTAGTGTCAATGAAAAATTAGGTGTCTTCCCATTGAAGTAAGCCTTCTTGAGGTGGGTCCACATTCTCAAGGTCATGCAATGTACGCATATAAATCATATTAAGTTCTTCTCCACTCAAAGGTTCAATGTAGAACACAACCTTGAAATCATCTAGGGGTATGAGAACCCACTCTTCCTTGTTCTTGAAACTAATAGATATTTTGTTAAATCACAATCTTGTGTTGTTCGCATATCACTAAGGATTACCAAGCGGTGCTTGGAATTTATCTATCTCAACAAGCTCCAATACTTCAAAATATCCTATAAACTTGGCTCCTTAAATAGTAATTAAAGTGTCTTCAACACTTTGTGATAGGCATGGCCTTTTTTATTTTCCAGGATAAAGTACATTGGAGGATGGTTGTAATTTTTGTCTCCCCATCTATTTGTAGGAATCCAAATTTATAATATTGACCTCTACACCTGCGTCAATAAGAATATTACTCGTTATTCAACCATCAATCACTGCATCTAGTGTTATCTCCTTGTCAAATTTGTGGTTATGAGGTGGTAAATTGGTATGTAGGATATGACATTCTTGTTCAAATCTAGTGCACAATACCTTCTTGCATAACCATTCCCATAAAAATGGGATGATTTTCTCTTGACGTATTATACTACACACTTCCTTCAAATCATCTACATCCCTCTATGGAAGCTCAATGTTCTTTGTGCATTCCCTTTCACACACCTATTCCTTCAGAACTGGATATCACCTTGAAAATATCTTATTACTCCCATGGTTTCTTAGTAGACCTCTTTCTGATGAGCTGCATCTAGATACTTAACATGTATAAATTATTCTCTTTTAATAAGAGGCTTTACTATTAGCATCTCTCATGTGCACGATGCTTCTACACACATAGTGACTAACACAGTTGGAGCTCTAAATCATCCATCTTCTTAGGTTCCCACTATTCATTCTTCTTATGATCCACCTTAATCATCCCCACACCTTTTCCTTATTTTCATTCTTACACATGTTCATAAAGATATGGACAATCCTCAACCTTATATTCCTTTCCACGGTGCGTGCATACCTGATTCGGGACAATCACATCGGTAATGATCTAGGGATCCACAAGTATAGAAAGTACCACATGTGAACCTTCCTCTACCACCATGACCTCTACTCTTATATCCACCTCAGAACCCACCATATCTATTGTTGCACCCTTCATTGGGCTATGATTCATGTTCCCGAGAGCTAATTACCATAGTGGTTTGTCGAATCCAAGATTATCACATACCTCATGAATATGGTCAATCAAATGGTAGTCAGATGTATCATGGGTGTGTGCATCACAAATATTGTAGTACATGGAGATGTTCTTAATTGTTGCGTGCTACAAAAGAGGAAAATTATGGACATCATGATTCTTGTGGAAAATCTCAAAATATTATAACAATGTGCATAAATTCTTACACGGATAACTATCCTTAGTATGCCCTTCCACATCACAATCGGTGCACCATAACCCACTACATGTCTCATGTGCCAAATCAGCAGATAAATTCTCCAATTACTTTACCATAGCTATTATTATTCAGTAACTCAAGAAAATGTCTAACTCCGGTGTTTACACTCTCAATTGCTTCAATTCACGAGCTACTTCAAAAGCCTCACACGATCGATAATATTTTTATGTGATAAGGCCCTTCGAAATGGAGTTAAGAAGCCTCCAACAAACCACTTTGTGTATGTTAGATATGATGAATATCATAAGATAGATTGGAAAATAGAGTTTTAAACCACGCATTATACTCCCTCACACTTTCAGATAAGCCTTGTTTGATGTCCTTAAGCATGCTAATACTCTGTTGCTTAAACTCAGGAATGTGGAATTCAACCAACAAGGAAGTATGCAACGCATCATAAACCGCCACAATATGGTGTGGATCATACTTCCTATACCAACTATGTGTGCACCCTTAAAGTGTGGTGAAAAATTTACTTGCGTTTCTATCAGAATATGTTATGCCCTTATCTCTCAACAAAAATTCACATGTACACATGCTCATCCACATCCTTCACACCTCTATACTCTGTAAAGTGAAGTGACATCTCAAAAAAACTTGAGGTGTCTGTTGTTGTGCTTGTTGGGGTTGTAATGGTTTTTGGAGTGGTTATTGTGGTGGTGTCCCCTATCCCGGGATGCAACCAGATCCTAAACATGATCCTCCTCCAAAATTTCCTCCATGTAGTGGCTATCATAAGCCTCTCACCATGACCTATGGTCCAATAGATGAACTTCTTTATGTCCCGGTTGTTGTGATGAAATGGACACCAATTGTTTGTCCTATAATATCACCAAAAGGATTTCTTCCAATGGTTTACATGCCAACACTTTGTCCTGATGACACTCTTAAGAAAATACCTCTTAATGCACTTGTTCTTAACATTGACACTGCTATTCTGCTGCTGCATTACATGCTTCCTTAATCTATTGCACTTCTTGAGATGATACTAAAATATGTCTACCTTTATTTCCTACCTAATGTGGAGATTCTACTTACTCGCCTTCAATATGATGCTCTTCTACAACTACCTCTAGATATGGAACACCTTACAAAAGGGTTAGGTAGCTAGGTTTGACTAGGTGAGCGTTTGTGGTTCTTATTATCTCCTCGGACATGCTCTCATGAAAATCCAAAGGGGTAGATATATTGCACTTTCCTAATTTTGGGAGGACATGATACTATGATTTCTCATCTTCTATAGGGATCTCATCACTTCTTCCAGTCATCATTCTTCTTGACCTCAACATCTCATGAAATACCCTATGTTACACCTTATTATACTTGATTTTTCTTTCCTCTGTTTTTCTTTATTTCGCTTTAGGGCCATCGCCATCCTTCCTTAACCTACTCTTACCCATGCACATAATGGATTTTTAGCTTGTTATAGGTAATCTCTCCATTACCAATTCAAGCATCAAGATATTGATAGCTAAAAGTGTTGGGTGTAAATAAGACCCTCTTGGCTCGCACAAGAACCAAAATTTTTCTTCCTCCAAGAAAGAGTATGTTAAGATTGTGTATTCCAAAGTATAGCTGCAAAACCTAACTTTCCACCAAAATTCACATCTCTAGTCATGAGATCATCCAAATCGGAGAGTTTTTAGTAGTCTTCCTGCGTCTAAACTTTATTTCCTGGCTAAACACCTCTTTTATCCATGTAAGATACAAACCACTGGTATAACTCTAGTAGGAAGAAGATGAAGAACGTCTCATACAAGTAATCATATAGATTATCTTCCACCGACTTTCGTGCATTAAATTCAATTCTAGTGCTAAATATTTGTGTAAAAGTGTCTTGGGATTCATAAATTTAATTCTCGATATTCTTCAAGGACAATCAAAACGCTAATCCATGAAACATCCTGGTAGGTAGATCAAAGAGGTCCCAACAACGGAACCAAAATGTAGTTTTTAATTTTATCCAATATAGTTATGTGTGTTGGCACCTCTTCCAAATAAGTTTAGAATCTCACCGAAGCACGTGTAATCGCCAAATCCCTCTTTTTTATGCTTATCAAGATGTTTGCATGCATTTTTTTAAACCGCCACAATCACTTACACAAGTAAATACATCATAACATAAATAGATGAAAACATATATAATAAGGAAATCATTTGAAGTTAATGAATATCAAGATCTCGAATACCCATCAAACCATGCTCGACACATAGATCTTTGTAATCCACAAACACTTTTCTATCATAACCATAATTCATATCAAAACATGGAGCTTGATTACAATACTACCCATTACAATAATGCACTAGACCATGAGTGCTCTCTATAGACTACAAAACAAATTTACATGAAGGTTATTCAAACCCCCACCGTAATAATATAATATTGATTCTAAAACTCTCTAATCTCTCTCCAAAAACTCTCTTATTACAATGGAATATTACATATATATAGGGTGGGAATTTCCCTTCACCGCCTCTATGCACTCACCTATTAATAGGTGGGCATCTAAAATAGATTACATGCTTGTTACATCACGTGCTAATAATAGATTAAACTAAATATACAACATGCTTAATCCTATTATTAGCTCGATCCATGCATGATTATTTTCCTTGATATATATATGATTTTTCCAATTATAAACCCTTTGTGTGAGTGCCAATCCATCCTTCTTTTTCTATTTTTATACCTTTCTTAGATGCCACTCCAACCCTAATTTTATATTTTTAGTCACATCTTTGGAAAATCAGCTATTTCTCAAATACTATCTAGTTGTGTGTGAACCTTCATGCACTTATATTTCATGCATGTGCACGCCCTTTGCATACCCCTTTCGTGTGGTTCCTGTGATTTTTTGTGTGGCTAGTACCTAGCCATTTTCTCCACTAAAAACCATTCCTTCCCAAAATATTCTTGCCTCAACATCTTCCTCTTATGGGAAAGTAGAACCTTGCTATCTTACCTTGATTGTCAATAGGTATAAACTAAATAATTACATTATTGAATTTGGTTCCTTTGATAATTTCATGCCTGCAAAAGTTTCTAAAGCTATTGGTATTACTCCCACTCCCAAAACTTTTCATTTTTACTCCATGGAAACCAAAAATTACCTCTCGTGACAAACATGTTGGATTTTTATGGTATGTTGTTGAGCTAAATATTATCTTAGGATGTTGAAAGATATATATAGATGGATTGGTCATATGCCACCATACCCATCAATGGAAAATGAAAAGCTCCTTCCTATAAGGAAAATGAAATACATGATTCAAAAACTAGATGACCTAAGGGAGAACATCTTATTTCAAGATTCAAGGTATGGAAACTTCTTCATAACTTGATATTCTAAGCTACTCATAATAATGGAGGATTACCTAGGTGTGATGCGATTGGTTGGAAAACATCATGATGATTTGATGGAGCCAAAATTTGATAGTGTGTACTTCCCATTGAGCACAAATGCATATTATCTACTTGTTGGTGATGGAGATCATGGAAATATTGGCTTACAAAAAGAAATCTTGAGGTGATGAGAAATGTGGATCATAAAGAAGAAGTGACATCAAATGAATTCTTAGTAGGTGAATCCCAAATTTCCAACATGAAGGCTTGTTTGGTGAGTATGAAAATGATTGTGAATTTGAAACCTTATTTTTCCCATGGGAGAAGATGAAGACCTTCTCAGTGAAGAAAAAATAGATGGAATGGTGCTTGATTCTCCCAAGGTTGATTCCATTCAAGATGAATACCTTCTCAATGAGGAATATATAAATAATAATATTCTTGAATCTTTCAAATTTGACTCTACTCAAGGAAAGGATGTTTTCATCATGGAAATGAATTTTGAGGCTCAAAATGGTCAAGATGGGGAAATGATGATTTTCATATTTCATGCCCGACCTTGTGCTCATTTTATTTTCAAGATGATGAATCACTATGCACACCACACCATTGTGACAAGAACGTTAAAAGTGAGCCAATTTATGCGAAGGATAGTTGTTTGGAGGAATTAGGAAACATGGAGCATCAAGAGGCTTGTGATAAAATTCAAAATCTCAAAATATCTACCAAGAACCAACTCATAGAGACCATGGTCATGAAGCGAGATAAATAAAAGGTAAAATTACTATAAAATACCACAAGCCTCAATTAAAAATGATAATCTTGGTGTGATCAAGACTCGTTATTGTAGTAACATTAAAAAATCAGGAATTGGAATAAATTTGCAAATGGATAAGTGGATGGAAATATGATATCAAAGAAATAAAGGAAATGAGTTGTCTAAGTGGACCCTCACTTATAAGAACAATCATGCAAAATTTCTCAAGAAATTGAGAAATGGGTCATATTTCAATGATCCAGTCAATGGATTTGTAGAATAAAGGAATTTGGTGATACCCGTGCATGGGTAAACCATCGGTGAAGAATTAATGCTATAGTGAAAGTGGGTTGTCCCCACATGTACCATAGGTGATGTAGGTATGTTATATCATGTTTCCCTTTATGTTGTATGTTTATTTTATTTTTTTGTGTTCGTGTTGTTTTTCTCTTCGTTATGTCGTTAGCTTTGTTAATTGTTTAGTATGGTGACTCTATGGGAAAACAAATAAGGAACTATTCGATAATCCACGAGATACGAGGTTATTTATTAACCTTATAGTCTAATGCCCTAAGTTACATCCAACTGTTTTAATACAAATTTTCTAGCATGTAAACTCAAAATTTTTGGCCATGACAACTAAGCCCGCCCTTTGAAAACCTATCTTCCAGAGTCATTGTGATCATTTTTCTAATCATCCCATCATATCACAAATCCCTTCCAAATTTATGTCACCCTAATTTTGGTTGAGAGGAAAGTGATAACATAGGTTTCAATTGTATTTATCATGCAAGGGAATGAATCTAAGTTTATTTCACAATGAGGTCAAACTCCAAGGTAGAATAATTTTCCTTGAAGCACAAAATTAGCTATTTTAAGCCATATTGGAGCATAAAGACATCCTTCAAAGCTAAAAAGAAGAATCAACCCATATGAAATTTTTATATGAGATAAATTATTTTATCTAAGGTAGGTTAGGGAAAATATTTGGAGATAATTTATGTCGAGAACAAGTTAAGACACCGAGTCATTTTGGGCACAGGGAATGAAGGATCTAATGGAGAAAGTCAACTTGTTCGTAATATTCTGAGAGTTCCAAGAGGATTTGGAATCTCATCAAATAATCAATGGAAATATATTGGAACCCTCCACATGATGGACACATAAATTTTTTCTAAGTCCTCAAGATCTCATGTGATAGCTCAAGACACTAAAACTTCCCCTTCAAGCCAAAAGTGGAACATGCTCAAAATAAATTTTCAGGAATAATTGCCTCTCAATAATGGATAAGATGATCTTAAAAGGTGATTTGGAGTCAAAATAATATAATGTTTGACCCCAAAACACCCTTTCATGCTCCCGGGTTAGAAAAAACATTCATGGTGTCTTAAAATGGAGTTGGCGGATGATATCAACATACCAAACATGCTTGAGCACACTTTTTCACCCTTGGTGTCCCCTCAAATTTTCCCCAAGGTGAAAATGGGACATGAGGGATGTTAAAGTGTGTTCCCCCATCTATTCACAGTGTTTCATCACTTAAATTGTAACTTGGAGTGTTAGAGGAGGCATGTGAAGTGTTTAAGTTCCCAGGTCCCCTTCCCATGATGAGAAGATCCCTTAATGCATTTATAATAATGTGATGTCCCATCGGATTGTACCCAAGGTGAAAGGGGGATATGGGGGATACACAATTGGTCTCCCCCATGCTAGCTTCCTCTTCACAACTTATAACTTGTAACTTTTGATCTAGGGATTTTCTAACTTGCACTCACTCAACCTAGCCTCCTTTCTCATGTTACCAAGACCCATGGTTAATTTTTGGAGGATTATTTTTCCCTTAAAATTTTCTCCTAGGTTTAAAGGGACATAGTAGACACAAAATTTTTCTCCCCATGAGGTTTCACTTTTCAAAACATGCACCACATCTCTTTTGCACCTAGGAACATGTCAACTTGAAAAATAACTTAACCCCTTGTCCCCTCATCATGAACAAACCCCCATGGAACATTTATGATTTTATGGTGTCCCATTGGATTTAATTAAAAGTAAAAGGGACACGGGGACATAAAATTGCACTCCCCATCCTTCCACTCAAATTGAAGTCATATAGAAAAGTGGTTTTTAGCTTATAGAAACCATTTTCAGCCCTTTATGTCTCCCTCACACTGCATCAAAAGTTGAAACTTGGAATGATATTATGAAAATTAAAATTATTTCCCCCTTGTGTCCCCTTTTCACCTTTTTCCCTAATTTTTAAAAGTACAACCATATTCCAAATCTCCTCCCAACCTCGGTTTAGCTTGTTAGGTTTGATCTCGAGTTAAAATTTGTAAAAGTAAATATGACTAACTCCCTCATGAAAAATTAATAAATTTTTTAAATTCAAGGTGTTGTGTTTTCCCTCAAAAATCCATTTCTACGCACAATGATACTGCTTTATAATTATTCGGAACCATCAAGTTAGGAAAATGAATTCAACTCATATCTCCAAAATGGCTCACCCGATTTCCACCAAAATTTTCTAGGAGACTCCTCCCAAAAATGCCTTCAATTTAAATGTAAGAAAAATCCACTGATGTTCTATATAATTTCCTGTATCCAAAATAATTTTTCATCCTATACAGATTTGCCTTTTCAAATCTACTGAGAGTTTTGGAGAATGGGATTCCTTTAAAACTGGAGTAGAAGGACCTAAGACAAGACCTAATCTATTGAGACCAATTTCATTCCATTTTGACATAGAATACATTCATTTATAAATAGTAAGTTGTGTAAAGTATCATATGTATAAATTTAATATGTTTCCAAAACATTAAAATTTTAGTATTTGTGTTACTCGCAAGTAAAAATCATCAAAAAGTGAAAATTTTGAAAACTTACTAAAAATATCTATCCTAGTTATGACCTTTTAAAAATAGAAAGTATCGCAATCGGGGTCAAATAACTCATATTGAATCACATCTAGCCTATATCATTTATTTTTCCCATAATTTCAAGGCTAGGAAATGGTCTTATGGTTCAAACAAGAAAGAAATCCCTCGTAGACTCTCAAAAACTTAGTCTTGAGGTGAATTCCAAGATGTGTGTTTCAATCCATCTTATAAGTCACAAAACATGGTCATCACATTTAAATGTTGCAAACCATGAAAATAAAATGATATCAAATAGGGTCTACAAATGTAAGGCCCAATTCTCAATCATCTTCTTAGGATTTGGCATGAGAATGTGTTTGATGAGTATGATGATCATTATGGAGTTTCTTCTTTCCTCATTTGTAGAAAAAGTAATTTTCAATAGAGAATGAGTGAAAAATAATGTGCTTAGGTATCTTTAGGTTGATTCCATCAAAGGAGGATATATCTTTTCACTAAGGTGAATTGTGAACTTATAGGAAGTCATGACGAGTAAGGTGATGATCTCCACATTCCAAATCCAACCTTGTGTTCACATTTCTTTCCAGGAGGAGGGACATTATGTGAATCACATCATAGCAAGTAAATATTCAAAATAAACTAGTGTGTGTAAAATATTGTCACTTCAATCATAGGATACCGAGGTACCCAAGACCATCACATGTGTGCAAACTGAAGAATTCATCACATGTCCACTCAGTAAAGTATCACAAAAGTGTTTTTAAACATGTATTCAATGTTTTGGAGTGTTCTCACATCTCACGAGAAGAAAGAGATTATAACCAAAATGTTTCAATACAACAATAGGTCAAAGGAAAATAATTTCATTGAGGGAGAAATTATTATACACGAATGAGAATGCCATTTTTCAATGAGTAGCGAGACAAGAAAGAAAATGAGCATGCTAAATTTGATTCTATTAATAAGATGAAATATTTTTCATTGGGGTGAATTTTGAATCCAATGGGAGTAAGACAATGATCTCCATGTTTTTACTCTGACCTTGTGTTTAAAAAGGGACATCATGTTTCCATGATCCATAAATAATCTTGAGTTCACATTGTGTAATTCACTTAATAGTTTATTTGAAATATCATTTAATAACTTGGAGTGTGTTTGCATCTCATAGGAGGAAGCATTTACAACCACATCATTTCAGTTCAATAGGTAGTCGAGAGGCCAAGAATATTATTCATAAAGTATTTTCTCAAATATACATTAGAATTATATTCTTCATCGCCAGAATCACATGTCCGTATTTTCACTCCTCTCTTTTCTTCTCTTTCCTCTTCCCTCTCTCTCCAACATTATATTTATTCATTGGGATTGTAATTTTTCACTCTTTCATATTATTCACTTAAGCAACTTAATGTTGCATTGTAAAAGTCCCTTTTCAAAAATAATATAAAAATGACTTAATTCCATTCCTAAGGGTTTTAAAAGATCACAAGTGGTGGTGAGATGAAAATTCACATGGGGGAGAGGAAGGGACTTTTTTTAAGATATAAATTGGAATGGCTTCTCCATTCCAAAGTTTTATAATTGTTTATTTATTTTATTTGTTGGGATTCGTATCACTACTACTGCAAGCAATAAAAATACATTTATTTTATCTCCTTTCCTTTGTTCTTATGTTCTCTCTCTACTCTCCAATTTTGCAAGCATTTTAATCTTGTATAACCAAGAAGAAACTTTGTGTCTTTCATTTATTATTCTTGTTATTTCTTACATGGTTGATTTCTTCTTGTTGAATGTGGGCCTACTCGATTAATGTGTGTGAAATTTGTAAGGATACTCAAAACATTAACCCTCTCTCTCTCCATTTTCCCATCTCCTCTTTACCTCTCTTTAAAGAAAATTTATCCCTTGTACATTATACAAGTAGTCTGCATGGGTTTAGTGGAGTACTCCTGTGTTATTCTTGGCCTAGTGACCACCTTGCAATTCTATTTAGTTTACATTCAATAAATATGAGCCTCTCCATACCCAAGAAGGACGAGCTTCTCCCCTTGACATTGGTGAAAATAAATAATCTAACCTACGAAAAATTATTTCACCAAAACATAATAATGAGTTTTTAAACACAAGGCTGATCCCAACCCATGAGATATCCCTACCACACATCCCCAAAAGGAATTCCTTATTCCTACCATAAAAACATATATAGTGTTCTACTACCATATTTAATCAACATGCATTCTGATGTACAAGCCACCATTGCATATTATGATGGTGATAAACCTAACAAAATCCAAAATACATGTAACAAAACTAAGTTACCATATTGTATCATAGATTGAATACTTGCATCTCTCTTACCAAGAGATTGATACTCACCTATCTTTGAAGATGAGATTAAAAAGACCCTCCGTGTAACTCTAATGAAACCTCTTATGAAGAAATTATATATGAATGTAATGACTTTCAAATAATCAAAATATTCTAAGAGCCAATAAGGTTACTAGAATTCTAATTATGTGAGTTAATTTTACCTTAACTTTATTTATCCCCACCTACATTTTAGGTGCTCTTTAAACTTTGGATAGATCTTAAAGAGACCTAAAAATTTCATACTACATGTTTTTGTGATTGCATAGATTTTTAACAATTTTTAAAATAATAAAACATGGATATTTTGACACAAAAATGAATCTTTCATTATTTTCGAATAATGTTTCACTTTGACCTTTGTTTTGAGGGATCTTTAAAAAATTGGGAAGATATTTGTAAGGATTTTAAAATAATAAAACATGGATATTTTGAAACAAAATTGAATATTTCAATATATTGGTATAAAATTTCACACCACCTTCATTTTTAGGGATCTTTAAGTCATTGGAAATAAATTGAAGAGACCTACAATTTTTTTACTCTACACTATCAACAATTTCCTATGGATTTTTCCATATTTGTAAAATAATTAAATTTTGTGGGAATGTCAAATCAATGTCAACCGCTACCTCCTCTTGTCCCTCCCAATTAAATTTCAAATTTTTAACCTCCCATAATAAATAAGGTTTTCCAATCTTTTTAGAAGGAACCGTTAACTCCTATATAGCCACTATGGCTACCGAAGATATCTGTATGCACCTAATTTTTCACTCTCAACAACTTTTTCTCTTTGTAGAAAATCTTGGCACATTATCTTCTCTAGAGTGATTTCCTTAGGGATATTGTTGAGAGTGGGGATAACTATAAAAATATATATTGGGTTAGTTAGTAGTGGTACTTGTTAGATATCTTTGATGTGAAAATGATTTTATGATACCTTACATACCTTATATACCTTTATAGTCATCCTTTTACATTATCCTTATGAAATCATGTGTTTATCCTCTTAAATATGCCTCCATATCTACTTATATCACACTTATACCTTCGTTATATCACCTTTGAGTAGCTCTAGAGTCTTTCTCCATCTATGAGACTTCCTTCTACAAACCTCATATGAAAATTACCTCAAGCTGACGATATCAAATATGGTAAATGATGTATGGTTTTTACTTCTAACAACTAATTACATCAACCATGTTCGATGTCGTGGATAAAATAAACAATAATTATATTCATAATCCCTATATATATGTGAAATTTTATTGATTCTACCATCACATCAACATAAATAACCTAGTTTTCTTATGCTTGTAAATATGTTATTAATGATTTAAAGGTATTGAAGTTAGTCTTGTTCTTCTTTTTAAGTCTACTCTTGGAGCATTGGGTACTTAATATTATCAAGCATAGGAGTTGTAATTTCCATGATCTACCCAATATTTTTAGTCTTTGGATTTGTCAAAAGTGGATTTTCCATGTATTTTTCAATTCATTTGTGGCCCCCACATAAAATCTCTCATAAGGTGTTGTTAACCCTAGGGAAAGTTAATAAGCTAATGGTATCTACATAAAGGTAAGTATCTCTAACATCTCATTTCCTTTATGTTATTTTAGATTTGATTGGTTGTTTCAGGTTGGAATAAAATATTATATTCTTAGCCTATTATATTATATATCATTTTCTACCATATAACTTGTCATTTGGGATTTACAAAACTAAGTTAGGTATTTGTATATTGCTACAATCTTACACAATAAATTTATAATCAAAACTTACATGTCACTCCCCATCCTAGATCTGAGCTTTGGAACCTTATATATTTTATAGAGTGTGGACTATCTTCTACTAGATCCATGGCTTTAATGGCATACAAGTCTCATATTTATAGCTTTAGAATTCTCCCTTAATTATCCTAGTCTATATTACCTAGATGAGAAAGAATAAATTCTATTAGACCATTATTTATTTATACACATTTTGGTGGGTCCTACACTAATCAAACACGAGTGTAGTTCCCACCTCTTCTTGATAATGTATTCAAGATTTCTCTCACTCATATCTTAATCTATGATGTTAACATTGAGACTATTATACTATTTTGATTATGATTTAGGTACACAACATTTAGATTATGATGAATATATGATGTATATTATGGTTTTTATTAAATTTTTGATATGATGTATGGATGATTATTTTAAATTATGGGCCTTAGGGAAACTATTGAGCAGACATATTATGACACTAAGGAGAAGGCACAAAGAAGATTCATGCGTGGGAACAAGGTGTATTTGAAGGTGCGGAATGATAGGAAAGGAAACACGCGTCGGGATAAGCTGATTTGGGACTTAGCTTTGTTTTCATGGTTACAAACTATTTTTAGAGATAGTGTGTAGAGCACACAACGATATGGAGACTTGCATGACACACAAATATTATTTTGGGGATGAGTATCTACTAAGCACCATTCATGAGTTTGGGATAATCATAGGATTACTACTGCAGTTAAGCGTAGGATATCTATTATTAGCACATTTGTATGTGTGCATATTATTGTAAAGGTGCGTGGCTATTTTCAAAATGTGACCTATTTTGGGAAGTGCGTAAGTGGTGAAGGGAAAGTATCCACCCCTATAATTATGTATTATTCTATAGAGAGACACCGAGATACTGCGATCATGAGTTATTGTAGAGTTATTATGTCGTATCGATGCACGCATAAACTTATGGTAATGTTATATGATGTAAGAAGCTTCTATATTTTACAGTGTTTAATATAATGGAGTATATTGGGTGGATAAAGTATTAACATGAATGTAATTGGTTCTTGTATGATCAATCTTGTCATAGTTATTGTTCAATTCATGATTCTTTAAGATATAGATTTGGTTATGCACTATTGAATGATTATGCTCTATGGAATGTTTGTGCTTATTATGGTTCTGAATATGCTCTATCTTCAACACATTAACGTCCTACACAAGAAACTATAAAGAGGGGCTTGGTATCTTTGCATGATTTGGGTGAGTGCTCATCTCAAGCTGAGTGATGTGCCTGCACGCATGGGTTGTTCGTGGTGGATTCTAGGTTGCATCATTGGTTCCGTTTCTGGGACCTATTTTTCAGTTGTTTTTAGGATGGTTCATGATGAAGACATATTGGTTGACCCTAACAAGTGTTGAGGAGTGGATAAAAGATCTGGAAGAAGAGTACACATGGAGGTTCAACACTGATCTGAGTTTGATGCACGCGCGTGGGTGGAATATAATATATATGACTATTTGTATGAGAGCTTCTTTGTTATCTTCCTAGTAGAACTGTATGAGTGGTTGGTTACTTATGTGTCTAAATGAAATTGGAGGTATCACACACTTGTCTAGATGTAGGAAGAATTTTAGGCCTGTATGATGTTGATCTGATTTGGACATGCGTTGTGGATACTTGGTTCCATGGTGTTTTGAACAACTATATTCTAGAGTACTCAATTTCCACTTATTCTTGCTCGAAGGTAGCTGAGTTCCAATTTTTATTTTATCCCAATGGAACTTACTTGCAAGGAATTCCACTGGCAATCAAGATCTTGATGGTGACCCTAAACTTGGAAGAAAAATTGATGGCTAGCTAAACCCCACCATACGTGGGGGCAAGATCAAGTTTGGTGAAAGATGGTGGACCTAGCAGAAGAAAGGCAGAGAGAAGAAAGGTTGATTAAGTACAATAAGATGCATGAAAGGAAGATGGAGAAGCAACGAGATATTATAGAGTGGATGGCATTGAGGAAAGAAATGGCTCGTGAAGGTTTTGATCTCACGTAGAAGGCATGGAGCTAGAGCATCTGGAATTCCCCCATTTGGGAAAGCATGAAAGGAAACCCTCCTCAATCTCACAAGAGAGTGTGCCGGAAAGATGACTTGGGCCACGGTGCACATCTAAATCCACACAAAACCTATCTCTTGCACTTGGTTTTCTAGTATCTAGTACATCCAATAGTCGACAAGCTAATTTGGGTAGTAGGGAAGAAGGATTAAGTCATATAGCAAGTACATCCATGGCAGGGAAAACATCTTCGTTGTTATTTGAAGGTGCCTTTTTAGGTGCATCATCAGCACAAAATTTTAGACTCACTTCCGAGAATAGTACCACCATGTAGAATGTACGAGTTCGATTCAAGAGGTACTATAGTTGGGACACAAGGAAGTACATCTTTTGGTCCGCTTTTGGCTACATTTGGAGGATCAGGGGGTATAGGTGGCTCTAGTTCTGGTGGATCTAGTGGTTTTGGAGGTAGAGGTAACACATGAGGTTCTAGATCAGGTGGGTAGGGTCCGTACCAACCCCAAAATATTTACATGGAGATGTCTCTCCATCTTCCAGAATATAGGGGCATAGAAGATGTTGTTGAACACGTGCACATGTGTGAGATACTATGGCGCATAAAAGGGATCACAACTTCTGAGCGCAAGGCAAGTCAATTTGCAACTACATTACAAGGATGCACACACAGTTGGTACATGAAGTTTGACCCTAATCAAACTTGTGTAGATTATGTAGAATTAAAAGATGCCTTCCTTAAAGAGTTATATATCCCTGAATTTGAGTAGAAGAGTATAAGTGTGCTCAAGGATATTAAGAAGGGAACTACTGAGAGTGTCCGAGAGTATGATGCCCATTTCAAAATGATTTTGTCTAAAATTTCTTATGATATTCATGCGAGCCAATTTTCATAGTGGTTCTTTGTAGTATTGATCACACCTTTTAGAAGGGAACTGTCACATAAGACATACACCGATCCACATAAAGCACTTGAAGCAACTTTGCATGCTGAGGTAGTTAAAAGTATAGACACCAGATTCAGCCCATTCCTGGAAGTATAGATTGCAGCTATGGAAAATAATTTGGAGAAACTATTAGCAAATTCAACACATGAGACACACACTTTGGGATTTGGTTTACATCCTATGAAGTGGAAGGGAAAAGCAAGGATATTTGTCCCCATAAGGTCAGGTGCATTCATTATTTCTAGACTATGAGATATGTCATCTAGACCATAATTCCAACCACTGCCCATTATTACAGCACACGATAAGGAAGAATGTATCTTGTTATTGTAAAAAATTTCATCTGCGACTCATGATACGAGAAGACAATAGGCTGATTTGTCAAATCCATGATGCTATAGATATTGGTGTGTGATAGATAGGAGTATCAAATAAATCTAAGGGTAAAGGTGAGCACCAAGATCGGGATCACAATCAAGTGCGTTATGATTGGAACAAGGGGCGCTATGAAGGAGGACATGGCAGAGGTCAAGGATATCATGGTGGATTCGGGGTCAAGGCCGTGGTAGTGGATGAGGTGAGTTTCCTTGTGGAACATGATTTACATGTGGATCTCCTAACCACTACAGGCACGAATGTCCTTAGAATATTACTTGTTCTTTTTGTGGGAAGAGTCATAGCTATGAGGAATTCCCAGACCTATATGAGCATCTTAACAAGTAGCATAAACAGGAAATCAAGGGTAAATGGATGGTTATAATACAACGTGTTGTGGAAAATCAATTGATGCCAAAGTTGGCATTAGAACCTAATGTATTACCTGTGAAGATTACTACATGCACCGAAGCTACGTGTGTCAAAGAAGTGTTACAACGTAAATCCTACCATCACTAATGAGTATGCTTTTCATGCAATGTATGTAGATCCTGCGCTTTTGAGAATGAGGTTTATCGGAGACCATAGAGCTACTTAGAAACCTTTAGGGTGAAATAAAGTGTTTAAATGAGAAATCATGGAAGATGGAATGGAAGAAGGCAACAAATTCATTCTAGTCAGATATTGATGACTTGAAGAAGGTATGCAAAATGTTGTGCCAGGAGAATATCATTCCATTACTAAGGAGTTGGCTAAAGGGAAACACTCCATGTGTAGGTATTGAGAATGGACATCAGATCCTGCATGAAAATATTCCCCCTCATAGCTTAGATTACAATAAGGATACCACTCTAAATGTTGTTGTGGATGGATGGCTCTTGAGTAATATATTTATTAACACAGACACAAAGGTAAATGTGCTTACTTTATATGCATGGGTACAGAGGGGGATACCTCCATTGCAGCCATCCTCTAATGTACTTGTTGTATATTTTTCCTCTCCGGCCCGACGCACAAAGACACGCGGGTTTTGGAGGCGAAAAAACATGGCGGAGGAGCACGGCGAGAGAACATGTTGCAGGGGCCGCAAAACCCGACGCACCAGGGCAAAACGCGGGTTCGGGAAGCGGGGAATCATGGCGCAGGAACATGTTGCAAAGGCCGCAAAAACCCGACTGGAGTAGATCCGGCGGAAACCAGAGTCGGAAAGACACGGCAAAGGGACATGTCGGGGTTTCTTCCAAACCCGACAAAGAAGAAATATACATGCGGGTCTCCAAATCCCGCGCCAAAGCAAACGCGAATGGAGTCGGGTTTTCGGGGTGGAGAAGCATGGTGGAATAACATGTCGGGTGGTCTCCAAAACCCGACAGCAAAGAAAATGTGTCGGGGGGTCTCCAAAACCCGACGCAAAAGAAATCGGGTCTCGGCGTCGGGGAAGCACGTTGGGAAAAATGGAAAAGAAGCATGTCGAGCACCCCTCCGGACCCGATGCGCATGCGGGTTCATCTTCCGCCCCGACACAAAGGAAAGCTCGGAATCACGTGGGAAGCGGGTTTCGGGACAACGCAAGCATCGAACACATGCCGGGGCTTCTTCCAAACCCGATTCGAAGTACAGTCCGCCATAATGAGACGAGTTAGGTGCGGATGTGGAGGTGGTTGGAAGAAATTCCGAATTTCTCTTCTCCCTCATTTTTTCTCATATAAATGTAAGGAGAGGCTGTTTTAAAAGGTCGAACATTTTTGTTTTGTGCCTCCTCCCTTCTTCTCTTTGGCAGGTGGAGTTGTGGAGCTCAAACCTCCCATTTGAAACTGTAATGCACCTTTGCCTCTGGGCATTTTTTGCAGTGTATTGTATCAACCTTCGGAGCAAATAAATGCATGACTGTGGATGTTTCTCAACCCTCTATGCGTTTCATTTTGCATCCTCCTGATCTTTCACTGTGAATATGTTTATCTGCGCATGATATTGCATTGCATTTCTGTGGTCTGTGTTTAATTGGCAAAACATATGTTCTTCATTCCTCGGTGCATCACCTCCTTAGCTTAGGTTTATTTTTATGCATTTCTCTCTCCCTGTCTCCTTGGTAGTTAGATTAGGTTTTTTTGGGTAAACCTCTGCGTTTCATTGGTGCATCTGAACAGAGGAATAGGAGCCGGCCTTCATCCGGAGAGCTTTTCCGATTTCGCGAGGTCCCACACTTGGGAAAAGCTCCATGTTGTGCAATCGCACTGGGAGTCTCAAACGATCGCGTTGCGGAGTCCCAGGGGTGCTGTGATTCGACACCAACAGTTTTGGCATGCCCGGTGGGACCAAGAGGTCATTCCATCAAAAATTTGAAGGAGTTTTCATGAAATTTGCACTAAAAATTTGCAAGTTTTTACAAATTTCGGATTTTGCACCTCCTAGCCTGAACTCCGAAATCAATTTTCAAGGGTTTAACTTGCTCAAAACGAGTCAAAATTTCACCAGTTGGTAGATCCGACTGTAATCTTCAAAAGGGTATCTTTAGTTTTTTGAGATTTTGATTTTCAAAATTTCATGGTTTTTACCATTTCGGGTTTTCGGGGTCCGGGAGCATCAAAGCAGAAGAAGCAGCAATTCGGGTTTTGGGGGATGCATTACATGGTCCTATTCCCGACAACAAAGAAAATCGGGTTTTGAGGGGTGTCGGACATGTTCCAAGTTCCGACACATAGCAATTCGGGTTTTGTGAGTTGCATCGCATGACCTGAGTTCCGACTGTGCTTTTCGGGAATCCGCAGCTGCACAACATGACATGAGTTCCGAACTGAAGTTTGCATCCTCCGGGTCCTTCAAATTTGTAATCTCATTTTCAATATTGCCAGGTTTGATGTGTAACTTGGCAACATCCAGCCTTTTAGAGGCATGTTCAAAAAACACATCTGGCGACTCCACCTGATCAGCAACCCATTTCTCTGAGTTACAGATCCGTTCCCATTCATTTCCACCCATCTCTCTTTCCATCTCTTTCATCCTTTTCCATTCCATGAAGTTGTGCAACCATGACTTCATTTCCATCATGGAATCCACATCAACAACAGCAATATATCACACCTCCAACATGTTTTACAAATCCTCCAAATCAACATTTTGGTCAAGTTCAGGATCAACATGCATACCCATATGAGCAGCAATGCCAAAATCAGTTTGGCTATGGAGCTTTCCAAGAGCAAGGGTACGCATGCAATGAAGACAATGAAGAAGAAAATGCAGATCTGCTGGAGAAAATCCAAAAGATGGAGGTGAACATGGTGCAATCTAGGGCTCAGGCACAAATGAAAGCATTTGGAATTGGTTGCAGAGCACCTTGTCCATGGGTGGGACCTTTTCCAAGGCATTACAGCTCTCAAGAGAAGTTAGACTTCATGATTGCAACACTGCCATTACTTACAAGGTGGATTGAAGGAATAGAGGTGTATGAGAGAAGTATTCTGCAACCTTGTCAATGGGTAAGCACACCACCTCATACTCTTTCTTTTCCTCCTTCTCAATCTATATCATTTCAGCAGTGTCAAGTTTTAAACTCACCATCTGCTGCCCTAAATGTTGAATCCATCCCTCCACCCCCTAGTCTTCCATCCCATCTCAGTTTTTCTGCCCTCTTCTCTTCCAAATCCAAACCCCCTCCACAAGAGCTAAATGAAGTACCTTCCACTCCAAAGAAACAAGAGGTTTCACCGCCTCCACCACCACACAAAATTGTCAAATCAGTTGAGTTTCAACCTATCCCTCCTATTGCATCCCCTAATCCATGTTGGGAGGATGAAAATCAAAATGCCAGCCAAGGAAAACCACAGCAAAAAGAGAGTGCCAACAAAGAGGAAGAAATTCAAAGTCTGAAGAGTTGGGCTCTTAGATTTGGGATGACAAAGATCCCCTTGATGGTTAGGCCTACAGAAGAGGTTGGGGTTGGAGAACATACGGTGGTTAAAACTGATTTTGTGGCAGCAGAAAAAGAGCAAAAGGAAGAAAGCTCCGAAGAAGATCTTGCAGCCCCAACTTGTCCTCTAGAGCAGCAGATTGAAGAGTTTGACTTAAGAAAATTCATGCTGGAGGAGGAGCTCATTCAAGAGCAAGATTGCCTTCGAGTAATAGAGGAGGGAGAAGCTGCTCCAAAGGCAAAAGAAGAGGAGCACATCCTAGTTGTGGAGGAGAAAAGTGCAGATCCAAGGGCTTTGAGCACAAAGCAGGCTACAGGAGAACCTTTAGTTCTTCTTTCTACTTCACCTCTCCCGAGTTCTAGTACTGAAGAGGAGTTTGATCTCTCAAACTCAATATTGGAGAGTGAAGGAAACCATGGTGGTCAAGTTGCAGATCCAGAGGACACCATGGAGGAAGTTGAACACGAACAGCGGGACAACAATGAGGCAGTTTACCTGTCAGATTTGGAGGACTGTTTTGATGGAGAAGAACCGGTTGAGTTTTCACCATTCTCTCTTTCATCATCCACATTCCAAACACCAGAGCCTGCTGTCATGGAGGAGAACGTTCATTTGCAGCAGCCTGCATCTTACAGCAGCTCTTTGGAATCAAAATTGGAAGATTTTAATCTTCCATGTTCTTCATTGGAGGAAGAGAAAGGACAGAAGGATTCCACCATTTCTTCCACGTCATCCATCTCGGAGGGTCTGCAAGAGAACTCCATTTTTGGAGTTGAAAATCAGAGCTATGGGCATATCAAACGGATCAGACCTTGCCCAATCAGGTATTTGGCTTCATTCGAGCCAAAGGAGAAGCCACAACCGGTCATGCTTGCTTCTGAGCATGAGGGTGAGTTACAGAGTACCAAGGATCAGCTGCCATACCTTTTCAATCCAAATGCAGAGCAACTAAAAGAGGTATTGGATTTGTTTTCAGCTGACACCTTGATGATTTGGGTGGAAGACCAGCTTCTCGTTGATTTCCCACTCATCCAAACAGCCGTGATCAGTGCCAAATCGATTGCATGGCTGCCAATTTTGAAGAAAGGAAGCTATTTTGCACAACCAGTTGCAGGGTTTGTTTAGCTCATCCTTGCTTCCAGTTAGAGTAGAGTAGGTAGGTTTGCTTTCAGCAGAAGAAGTGCTTGTGCACACTCTGCATGTTCCATTTGGGACATGTATGATTTCCAGTTTTGTACATAGTTTTTGTGGTGTTGGTTTTGCTCTGGCATGGTTCATTGCAGCGGTTTTTGGTGAGAACAACTCTTAAGTTCAGTGTGCTCTCAGAGAAGGAGTTGCGGTATCAGGTTCAGGATAAGATATCGGGTTGGTTTAGGTTACCGCTTATGACTCCATGCCCAATGGATGCTTCAGGCAACTGGTATCTTCATCTAGCAGGCAGATGACCCCGTTGAGTCGCCAAATTGTTGTATATTTTTCTTCTCCGGCCCGACGCACAAAGACACACGGGTTTTGGAGGCGAAAAAACATGGCGGAGGAGCACGGCGAGAGAACATGTTGCAGGGGCCGCAAAACCCGACGCACCAGGGCAAAACGCGGGTTCGGGAAGCGGGGAATCATGGCGCGAGAACATGTTGCAAAGGCCACAAAAACCCGACTGGAGTAGATCCGGCGGAAACCAGAGTCGGAAAGACACGGCAAAGGGACATGTCGGGGTTTCTTCCAAACCCGACAAAGAAGAAATATACATGCGGGTCTCCAAATCCCACGCCAAAGCAAACGTGAATGGAGTCGGGTTTTTGGGGCGGAGAAGCATGGTGGAATAACATGTCGGGTGGTCTCCAAAACCCGACAGCAAAGAAAATGTGTCGGGGGGTCTCCAAAACCCGACGCAAAAGAAATCGGGTCTCGGCGTCGGGGAAGCACGTTGGGAAAACATGGAAAAGAAGCATGTCGAGCACCCCTCCGAACCCGATGCGCATGCAGGTCCACCTTCCGCCCCCGACAACGAAGGAAAGCTCAGAATCACGTGGGAAACGGGTTTCGGGACAACGCAAGCATCGAACACATGCCGGGGCTTCTTCCAAACCCGATTCGAAGTACAGTCCGCCATAATGAGACGAGTTAGGTGCGGATGTGGAGGTGGTTGGAAGAAATTCTGAATTTCTCTTCTCCCTCATTTTTCTCATATAAATGTAAGGAGAGGCTGTTTTAAAAGGTCGGACATTTTGTTTTGTGCCTCCTCCCTTCTTCTCTTTGGCAGGTGGAGTTGTGGAGCTCAAACCTCCCATTTGAAACTGTAATGCACCTTTGCCTCTTGGGCATTTTTGCAGTGTATTGTATCAGATCAACCTTCGGAGCAAATAAATGCATGACTGTGGATGTTTCTCAACCCTCTATGTTTCATTTGCATCCTCCCGATCTTTCACTGTGAATATGTTTATCTGTGCATGATATTGCATTGCATTTCTGTGGTCTGTGTTTAATTGGCAAAACATATGTTCTTCATTCCTCGGTGCATCACCTCCTTAGCTTAGGTTTATTTTTATGCATTTCTCTCTCCCTGTCTCCTTGGTAGTTAGATTAGGTTTGGGTAAACCTCTGCGTTTCATTGGTGCATCTGAACAGAGGAATAGGAGCCGGCCTTCATCCGGAGAGCTTTTCCGATTTCGCGAGGTCCCACACTTGGGAAAAGCTCCATGTTGTGCAATCGCACTGGGAGTCTCAAACGATCGCGTTGCGGAGTCCCAGGGGTGCTGTGATTCGACACCAACAAGTACTATTTACGACTAATCGAACTAAGGCCACTCCCATCGAAGTTTTAAAAGATGCATCCATTACTATACAAGGGGCCAAGTTCACTAGGGACTTTGAGGTTTTAGCACTTGTAGAAGAAGACAGTTTCCTAGCTCTTCTTGGGCACCCTTGGTGCTATACAAATAATGTTGATCTATGGTTCAACAAGGGATATATAAGTTTTGAGAACAAGGAGGAAAGAGTTATTATCCCTTTAATAGATGGGAAATCTGCACCTTATGTTAAGCCCTTAAGTGAAGAATATTTGAACATGATTTATGTACGTGCCATTCGGGACCCAGAAGTACTCAAGTCATCTAAGGAAGGAATCCTCCAGTGGGAAGATGCATAGTCTATTAGTGATACCACAAGTATTTCTTGTGATAATTGGGCTCATGGAACTTATGAGATGGTTGGGTGCAAAGTAAGGAGCACATTTGTATGGAGAAGCAAACCTGATTGTATTAGGAGGATAGGTAATAACTTTGTACCTTAGTACACTAGGCGAGACCCTATGGTATTCCTGCACCATGGAGGAAATGTGGATAGACCAATTTGAAAGAATCAAGCATATACCTGTAGGGACAATAGTGTGCTAGTGGGTGGTTCATAGGGATAATATTGTAGAATGGAATGAAGTCAGGATTTCTCTAACAACTCAATTTTCCAAGAGAAATGCGCTACTCAAATCTGCACATATCATGGTAATCAACATGTTCAACACCACATTCAGTAGTGTGAGAGGCTCGGACGAGGGTCGGGAATATTTATCACCTTTTCTATGGGTGCACAAACTTTATTCCACTTTACAAGGCTATACACGTGCTTGGTATGTATATGCGGAGCTACATAGAGATTGGAAATTGATAGGATTTGATTGTAGGAATGGTCCAGACTTTTGACTACTTCTCTACTAAACCTCCAGTGGAAGAGGCATTAAGGGTTATAGAGTTCTTAACTATGGGAGACAATGCAAAGGCAAAATAACTCATTCAAGATTTATTTCGTGAGAACAACTCAGGGGCATGCTTTGATAAAGAAGAAGAGACAGATGCCATGCTACTTAAAGGAAATATGGTCTACATTGTGGATGATGATGAAGTAGAATATTTAGATATATATCATTAAGTGGGTATGCGTGAGGTGTTAGACAGGTGTGGATAAAAACATGCGCGCTATCATGAACCCATGAAGATAAAAAAATTTAATATTGGTACTATACGGGGAAAATTTCACTAGGGATTTTGATGTTTTAGTGCTTATAGAAGAAGACATTTTCCCATATTTGATTAGACGCCCTTGGTGTTATGCAAATAATGTTGATCTTTGCTTCAACAAGGGATATATCAATTGTAAATACAAGGAGTAAATAATTATTATCCCTTTAAAAATGGAAAATATGTGCCCTATGTTGATCCTTTGAGTGAGGAATATCTTAATAAGATTTATGTATGTGTCATCCGGGACCCAAAAGTGCTTGATCCATCTAAAGAAGGAATCCTTCACGAGAAGATGCACAATATCTTAGTGATACTACAAGTATTACTTGTGATAATTGGGCTCATGGTACTCATGAGTTAGTAGGGCATGAAGTAATGAGCACATTTACGTGGAACAATAAACCTCGTTGCGTCAAGATAATAGGCTGCAACCATGAACCTTGGTACACTAGGGAAGGGGACCCTACAGTATTCTTACATGCCATGGAGGAACAATGGATGGACCAGTTGGAGAGAAGAAGTATGCTAACATATACCCTATGTGGGACAGCATGTATACTGGTGGGTGGTTCACAGGGATAATCTTGTAGAATGGAATGAAGTCAGGATTTCTCTTACAACTCAGTTTTCTAGGAGCATTTCACCAACTTGAATTTACACATATCATGGTAATCAACTTATTCAACACCACATCTAGTAGTGTGAGAGGCTCTAGATATAGGGACAGGAAGCTTTACTGTCTTTGTTATGGGTGCACAAACTTTATTATACTTTACAAGATTATGCAAGTGCTTGGTATGTATATGTAGAGCTACATAGAGAAACTAGAAATTGGTAGGATTTAATTATAGGTATGGTCTATACTTTTGACTACTTCTCTACTAAACCTCCAGTAGAAGAGGCATTAAGGGTTATAAATTGGTTAACTATGGGAGATAGTGCAAAGGAAGAAGAACTCATTCAGAGTTATTTGATGGAAATGACTTAGGAGCATGTTTTGCTACAGGAACAGAGACAGATGCCACACTACTTAAGCGCGCTTGCTTTGAGAAAGAAAAAGGGAAGATGGTCTACATAGTGGATGATGAAGAAGTATAAGAATTGGATATAGATCATTCAACAGTGTGCGTGAGGTCTTGGATAGTGCAGATAACAACACATGTGCCTATCATGAACCTATGAGGACAAAG
This sequence comes from Taxus wallichiana var. yunnanensis, assembly GCA_018340775.1. Lineage (NCBI taxonomy): Eukaryota > Viridiplantae > Streptophyta > Pinopsida > Cupressales > Taxaceae > Taxus > Taxus wallichiana. The sequence continues at coordinate 113,314,991 of CM031244.1, read as the reverse complement.
AAAGTGAATATTGGTACAGATGTTGAACCTAAAGAGGCAATAATTGGAGATTATTGGTCTGAATCTGAAGTAGAAAAAATAGTGGAGTTTCTCCATGATTTTTAGGACTTATTTCCTAGGGGCTACCATGAATTAAAAGGAGTGCATGAATCATTAGGAGAGATGAATATTAATCTTAAGGAAGGTGTGCACCCAATTAGGAAAATACCCTACAGAATGAACCCTAACCTATGCGTAAAAGTTAAGGAAGAAATTGACAAGATGTTGAAATATGGCATCATCAAGCCCCTAGAAGAATCAGAGTGGGTTAGCCCCATGGTCATCAGTATAAATAAAGATGGTCGATTAGTATTTGTGTGGATTACAGGAATTGAATGATGCATGTGTGATTGATCCCTTTCCTACACCTTTCACAAAGGAGATATTAGAATGCATTGTAGGACATGAAATCTATTCTTTTATAGATGGATTCTCTAGGTATCATGAGGTCAAGATTACATAGGAGGATCAAGATAAAATAACTTTCACCATTGAATGGGGAAGTTTTTCATATATTGTGATGCCCTTTGGTCTAAAAAATGCACCTATTGTATTTTCGTGCATAGTTGTTCAAGCATTCCAGATTTTATTCACAACTTCTTATAGGTTTACTTGGATGATTGGATGGTGTATGGACTTGTTAAGGATCATTGTGATAATTTGTGCTTGATGTTTGAAATATGTAGACAATTAAGAATCTCTTTAAACATCAAGAAGTGCATGTTTGCTACACCTTTTGGCACTTTTTTAGGGAACATCATCTACAAGGAAGGTTTATTAGTGGATCCAACTAAGGTTGTAGTTATTATAGGCTTGGAAGAGCCTACCAATTAGAGTGAGGTGCATGGATTCTTGGGTCACACTGGGTATTATAGAAAATTTATCAAAGGATATGTTAAGATTGTCGCACCCTTAGAAGAGTTACTAAAGGGAAAAGGGACATTCTATTGGGGAGAACCATAACAGTGCACATTTGAGGCATTGAAGGAGAGACTTACTACAACACCTATTATGTTTTTCCCTCATGGAACTAACCATTTCATGTACATATGGACACCTCTGACATGACCATTGATGTGGTGTTAGCTCAACTTGGAGAAGGAATTATAGATTGTCCTATCTATTTTGCTAGTAGAAAGTTGACTCCTGTAAAGTAGAATTATACAACTACTAAGTGTGAAACCTTTTCAATGATCTATGCACTACATAAATTCAGAAAATACCTACTAGCAACACCATTTGTATTTTATACTAATCACATGGCATTGAAATAATTGGTAAACAAGTCCATTTTACAGGGGCACGTATGTCGATGAGTGCTCTTATTCCAATAATTTGATTTAATAGTTGTGGTAAAACCAAGTAAATGTAATTCTGGCCTAGACCATTTATCAAGAATTAAGTCAAGGGAGGATGCACATACAATTGAAGATACAATGCCAGATGTATAGTTGTATAGGTTACAACGCACACCTTCAGAATTGGAGGATATTGCTATCTTTTTACGTATAGGTATGACACCAAAAGGAATGAAAGCCTTAGAGAAGAAATAACTTGCAATTCACGCAACACCTTTTATGTTGATCAGTGGTGACCTATATAAGTTAGGATGAGATGAAGTATTGCACCAGTGTGTACTAGAGCATGAGCACACAAATATTATGGAAGAGGCTCATGGTGGTATTGTAGGTGGGCACTATGCAGGTGACGCCATTGCACTTAAGATTCTACTCATTGGATTATGGTGGGAGACCCTCTACAAAGATTGTAAATCATATTGTAAGGTGTGTGATCACTGTCAATGCCTTGGTAAACCTAGGCAAAGAGATGAAATGCCTTTAAGACCTATTCCTAGTGTAGAGCCATTTGAGAAATGGGCTATAGACTTTGTGGGTCCTATTTCACCAGCCACACATAGAACTGGATCATGCTACATCATCACTTACACATATTATCTTACAAGGTGGGTAGAAGTAGCACATACCAAGGATTGTATAATAGCTACAATAGCCAGGTTTTTATCAGAAAATTTTCTTTCAAGGTATGGATTCCTGCTAAGCTTAACAAGTGATAGGGGTACACATTTTTTGAATGGGATAATCAAGATACAATTGGATGAATTTATGATTGTGCACCATAAGAGTACACCCTATCATCCTCAAGAAAGTGGGACTACTAAGGCCTTCAACAAGATTTTGAGCGAGACATTGACAAAAAAATTGATGTTGGAAGGAATTATTGGGATGATAAAGTTTTTATCGTTCTTTAGGCATATAGAACAACATATAAGAGGTTGAACAAGGCCACACCCTTTCATTTGGTGTTTGGCATAGAAGCAATTCTTCCTATGGAATTCATGTTACCTTCTTTGTGTATTACGCGCCTTTGGAGGTCTAGCCGATGAGAAAACATTAGAAGAAAGAATTGATAAATTGATACAGTTGGATGAGAGGCGCGCCATAGCATGTTGGAGTTAGAAGCAAGAAAAGGCTAGGCAAAAGGCATGACATGATAGGCACATCAGGGACAAAAATCTTGAGATGGGACAGATGGTGCTTCTTTATGATTCTAAGTTTTTGTGCCATCTAGGAAAGCTTAAAGTGCATTGGTTGGGACCGTATATTATCACTCATATACTTGAATCAAGCACTTTTCAGTTAGAGACACTTGATGGAATACGGTTACCCAGTTACTTCAATGGGAGTAGGTTGAAGCCCTACTATAAATAAGTCTTCTTGGTGTTTGTAATAAGGTAGTGTATTTCCCTAATGTATTTCCTTCTTTATTTTTATGCTTTGTAAATTTAGCTTTGTGTTTTTGTGTAATAAGTGCATTGTGCATTGGAAGCTAATTACCATCTAAAGTATTTTTATGCACAAAGGACTACACATACCATTGGTGTGGGGTGATTATTCACAATTGGGTGCACATGAGAACAAAGCTGTTACGAGGCACTAGTTAAGTGGGGAAAGGAGCTATTACAAAGGAGATTGCTTTAAAAAGATGACCATAGATGAAGATAAATGGGGAATAGTATAACACGAGGTAAGCAACGGCGGTGGATACTATCGGGGAAGGCCTAGTGGCGAGTTACTCGAGACACATGGAAGCACACTGAAGAGAATTTTGTATCCAGAAGGTAGGAAGGTGTGCTAGAAGGTTATAGTTGGGCGCAAATATGTATTGTGCGAGAGATTGTGAAAATGCTCAATTAATGATAGGATTATTAGTAGGTGAAGGATCAATAAATGCACTAACTTTTTGAGAATCTATATAAGGACTGATGCGGGTTCATTATTACCTTTGTGATCACAAGTATTTGAGAGAGCTTATTTGAGAGAGCTAAGTGTGACTAAGCCGAGTGAATCGTGTTGAGGTGTGGAGCATTGTGAAACTAGATGTGGAGAGTAGACTATTACGCAGAAGAGGCTTACGTCCCCATTGGTGAAGGGTTTGAGTAAAGTAGAAGCATTGAGAAGGAGCTAGGGCACATGGTTTCAAGATAGGGCACGTAGATTTGAGCTAGGGTTTGAGTTTACTCATTACAGATAACAAAAGGTGGGATTTTTACGATGGCACTAAAGAAAGCACCTGTAGCAGGCACGAAAGGAAAGAAGAAGGTAGAAGTTGAAGTTGAAATTTCTCCCGAGAGAAATTTTTTAGAGATGTAGTACCCAAAAGGAGTAATAGTCAAACAAGAGTGGGATTCCCACATTCGTAGATGCAAAATAAGTGACTACAACCATTGTACCACTTGACAACAAGGGAGAGTTGGACGCTTTTCTAAATAAGAAGACCAACAAGTGCATAGTGGAGGATATGTCAGTGTATGATGACGCTGGGGAAAATTACTGAAGCAGGTAGGAGTTTATCAATTGTATGAGCTCCCATATTTTGGCAAATATGAACCCTTATACCAATGGTTGATGAGCCAAGTCCATGAGGACTTCTTTTATTTCATCGGATGAAGGGTTAGGATCACAACCCTAGTTTCGACACTAACAGGATTGAAGGGCACGGGGTAGACCTTGTTAGTGATCTAACTGATAAAGCAATGGTCATAGAAACAAGAAAGGAGTTGGGGTATACCAAGGGTCCACACAAAATGGACATAGATAAACTGAAGAAGTTTCCTGTGGTGCAGGCACACACATATATACTAACCAAGTTGAATGACCAAGAGATATGGTCGTAGGTAAACACCATGTGGCTTCATATTGCAAAGAAAATGTCTCAGGGAGTAGTATATAACTTAGCAGGCTATATTACAGACACCATTATTGAGGAAGCGCACACAAGAGAAAAGATAATTTTTGGTATTATATTATTTTCTCTTGTGTTTTTAGAAATTGGAGTGCTCGATGGGCCAAAGAACAAGATTTGGGAGTACCCCTTAGAAAATAAGTCCCTCGCAGAGAGGTTTGGAAAATATTTATGTGAAAGATCAATGAGTGGGTCGTTTAAGTAGAGGGAATAAATTTGGTATGACCAAATTTGTGAGGCATTTGAGGAGGAGTGACGCATTCCCAAGGAGCTACCTTCGGTAGTAGGAAAGGTGGTACAGTTCATGGTGTACCAACACTTCTAAATTACGCAGATTTGATATGAGGATGGGACATGGAGCCCATGGTGCAAACTACCCTATACCTTCATAACACGCTACTTCTAGGCCTCAATTCACATATTTACTGATGTGCATCATCTGAAATTCAACGTAGACAAGGTAGATTGTGACTACCACACCCTCAGGAAGACATATGTGTATCCAGGCCGGACTTCCTACATTGAGAGGCTCATTTCAGACATCATAAGTATGAAGCCAGTAAGCTTGGCTATTGGGGACAGTGGATCCGCACTCATATACCTTCAACTTAATCCTAAGTTGGAGAATAAAAATTATGTGGAGAATGATTTCATGCTCCAAGGGTCGCCTAAGGGAAAACATATAGTGGAGAACGTGTTATCTCTAAATCCTACATCGACTATAGAGGTAGATGAGGAGGAGGAAGAACACGAATATAGTGGAGGCTTGGATCATAGAGGTAGAAGGTAGCCCATAGACAAAGTGGAGAGTAAGCATGCGGATAATACACCTCAGGCACAAGAAGGAGATGAGGACTTGGATGTGGAAGTAGTTCATGAAGAGCACAACTTTAAGAGGGTATTCAGAAGAACAAGGACCCAAGGCATGGGAACTCCATAGCCTATAAGAATATCACCACGACTCTCCCTTAGAAAGAGGTAACTGAGAAGAAGAGGAGAAAGCTAAAGTTGAATGAGGAGGCGAGAGGATTTTGTAGAGAGTGTGCATGGGACCCTAGTGCAACCAAAAGATATGGAGGATCCCAGAGATGAGGACATGAAGGATGAAGAGGAAGGTGTGAAGGAGGTAGAAGAATCATAACATGAGCAACCTCATGCACATGACACTACTTAGGACATCAAAGGGCTAACTCCAAACCTTGGTGCTCAAGTTCCTAAGGGGCCAAGAACAAAGAGAACAAGTGGAGAATACATTGTGTCGAGTATGGGCTATCTTTGAGGACATAAGAAAAATCATCCGCACCCATTTTCAAAGCACAGTGGACCTAAAGGAGTTATATGGGTGGGAGCTAATGGACCCATACATGGCCACTACGCACGTAAGGAAATAATTGTCATGGTCCATGCAGAATCACATGGATGAGCCAGATTTTGATGTATACGAGGAGTCTTGTGTGTCAAGAAGAGTGATTAATTCACCTTAGAGTAGGCACGTGAATGTAAAGCCCACTCTCATGTTTGATGATTAGGTGATTAATGATTTGGTTAAGGTATCTACAGAGGTAGCACAGATTAATATTGATAAGGATGCCACTATTAGAGTGGTACTTGAAGATAACAAGGCAAAAATTGTAGAAATAACATGTCTAATAGGAGAGAAGGATCTAGAGCATAAAAAGAATGAGGCCTTCATCAGCATGGCAGAAGAAATTGGTTACTATGTCCTAAAAGCAAGACTGCATCTAGAGTCTAAGATACCAGAGAAATTTCCTTTAGCTATGCATTATGTGTGCACATTAGTTGACTTGGTGCTTGAAGATGAACCAATTTGAATGTCAAAGACCAGAGGATTATGAACAAGAAGCGAGAGAGAGAAAGGGCCTCCATGGTTATGAATATTTCATCTTATGAGGCATTACTCCAAAATTTACAAGATGAGTTGAAGAAATCAAATCAAGCTCTGAACATATGTGCAGCACCAGAAGTGGTGATCAGGATCAGGACTATATAGAAGATAATGAAGTTCTAAAGGCAATGAAGGATGAGACTTTAGGGCATGCAGAAAGATTGGCATTAGTAAAACAAAAGTGTGAAGCCCTTACAGCAGCACAAAACCCGCATAAGGAGAGGCTAGATGAGATTGGAAATATCATAGTGCAAAAGATGGATCTTCTGGAGGGAAGGATGTCTACTATGGCCAATGTTGTCCTAGTATTGCAGAATGAAAAGGAAGAGATAACCCAGGATGAGTTGGAATTCATCACCACAGACATTCCAGAGAAGACAAGAATGGTGTTGGATGACTGGAAAACATTGGAGGCTGAGATTAAAATAGAATATCTAGAGTTGATCCTCCCAGTTAAAGTGGAGGGTGTTGCAAAATAGAATTCTATTCTTTGTACAATGATTATTTACATTCTTTCCATTCTTATTCTTTATTGTTTGGGACAATCGGAGAAAATCCATTGCGGAGATGGAAATGTACATTAGTGTGGGGTAATGTTGATAAAACAGAGTAGAACCCTAAGGAGAGGGCACAAAGAAGATTCACATGCAGGAACAAGGCACATTTGAAGGTGCGGAAGGATAGGAAAGGAAACGCACACCATGACAAGATGATTTGGGACTTAGCCATTTTCATGGTTACGAGCTATTTTTGAGATAGCGTGTGAAGAACACAATGGGATGGATACTTGTGCGACACGTAAATTCTATTTTTGGGATGAGCATCTACTAAGCGCCATGTATGAGTTCGGGATAATAATAGGATTACTACTTCCAGTTAACTGTAGGATATCTATTATTAGTGCACTTGCATATGTGTATATTATTGTAAAGTTGCATGGTTATTTTCATCATGTGACCTATTTTGGGAATTGTGTAAGTGGTGAAGTGCAAGTCCCCACCCCTATAATTATGTATTATTATGTAGAAAGTCACTTTGAGAGACACTTTGTGTATGAGTTATTGTAGATTTATCTTTGTCGGATCCGATGCACACAAAAACTTATGGTAATGTTATATGATGTAAGAATCTTTTATGTTTTGCAGTGTTTAATATAATGGAGTATATTGGGTGGATAAATTATTAACATGATTGTAATTGGTTCTTGTATGATCAATCTTGTCATAGTTATTGTTCAATTCATGATTCTTTAAGATCTAGATCTGGTTATGCACTATTGAATGATTATGCTATGTGGAATGTTTGTGCTTATTATGGTTTTGAATATGATCTATCTTCAACATGTTAACATCCTGAACAAGCAAATCTAAAGAGGGGCTTGGTACCTTTGTGTGCTTCGGGTAAGTGTTCAACTAAGGCTGAGTGATGTGTCAGCATGCAGGTTGTTCGTAGTGGATTCTAGGCTACATCATAAACTATAATATGGATGTCTATTTCATGATGATTATCTATGGATGCTCGATTTTTACTAATGATTATGGTAACACATATAATATTAGGTTATGTGTAATATGTTTTGGATATATACACCTCTTGTATGATATTAGTGTGTCATGGATTGATAACATGTTAGTTTTGATTTACAAGGATTGCATGTCCATTCATCTATATTATATCAAGCGATAAGATGTGTGTATAGGATTCAGGATCGATGAACGTGGGTTTTGTTAGGAAATATTATTGATAACATTATTAAGTGTGTAAATAATAAAATACAATCTCATATTGAGTTGTATTTTATAGTTGTACGTGAGTTGCGGTCAACTTACTAGAGATATTCTAGGTGAGAGAATAAAGGGATAAGGAGTGCTTCTAGGAGATAGACTAGAGAGAATTGAGGGATTGGTGTTGACACCATCTTTATAGGAGTTTTTATCTCTATATAATGTAATCACCACTCTATGTAATACATCCTGGATCAATACAGAGAAATAATATAATTGTTATTGTGTTCAAATCTGTGCAGCTTTGTCATTTGGTATCAGAGTGTCTTATGGTCTGAAAAAGATGCAAATTTAATTACAAAGGGGTGATTCAATTGCCCTATGCATGGTTGTAGCTTATTTACTACTGATTAGATGTATGCAGCTGTTGGCATCTAAGCATAATTCTTATTCCATTCTTGTCTCATCGAACTCAAAGGAGGACGTTTGGTAGATCGCATGACCTGACTACGGTTTTCCAGTCTACTCAAATTCTGCACACCAATACAAATGTTGGATGATTTGATTTGATTCACCAGGGCATACTGGCAGTCCTCATACAATAAATTCTTATGAAAAGTCCTGCAGATTTCACCAGTGCAATTATGTCTCTACGTAGTGCTCCACATAGACTCCAAAATGTTGATCTCAACGTTGCTCGCTAAAGACTTCATCCGCCCCATTCCATGTTGCATACAGGAGACATTGGCATCGGTAAATGTATATCTGATCACTCAAACTCTAATCAAATGCCATAAAATATTGAGTCGAATAGGTAGAAGCTATTCTACATTTATTGTTGCTTTCTAAGAAAAAGAAAAAAAATCTGAGTTATTATTATAAGGATCACGTCTTCTTTTTAGAGTCTATTGTACGTTTATACACTCGAGACATTTCATTTATTCATATGAAGGAGTGTATTAGTTGTAAGCGGTTATGAGTTTGAAGTCTTTAGATACATTTTAGACTTGTCTATATATTGAAATCATGAAATAATCTTTGTAAGTCTAGTGTCTTGTTAGAGTCAAAAGTTTGAAAAGTTGTTACTTATAAAAAAAGGACAAATGAGTGCATTTTCGGTGTAATCCAACACTCGATTTTGAAGGGAAAATGTAAATGAAAACCATTCCTGGCTTCAGGGGCTCCACCCCTCGACCCCACCCTATATCACGACAAGGAACATGTATCGTCCTTGACTATAATTTCTGTTGAGTTAGCAGGGACATTGATGGAGGATGGAGGCAACAGAGGAAGGAGGTTGATCAGTGACCTCTCGTTAAGCACCATCGATGAGGCCGCGGTACTAATTTGGTGGCCAAGTATTTTCAGTTGTGTGTTTACTTTCAGTTGTGTGGTAGATAATAAAAACAGATGATACATTCCTGTTATTGTAATGTGTGACAAATTCCTATATGTAACCTTCTGATGAAAAATATAGTGGGGAAGTAAAAAACACATGCAGACATGGATCTTGAAACGGTTCGTGGAGATCCAGAAAACCACATGAGGTGAACAATAGAGTGGAGAATTGTTCATGTCTAGGTTGGTGGTAAACCTGTTGTAAAACCATAGAAGGTTGAGCGTTGCTCCCTTCATTTATATCAAGGTCATGAGATACAGGCGTGCCACAGGGGTTGGAATTACATTGAAATGTGAAAATGTTTTTCTACCTTGTTCACATTAGGGGAGTGTATATTAGGAATTAATAATGTTAACAATAGGGGAGTGAATGTTAGGAAATATTATTGATAACATTATTAAGTGTGTAAATAATAAAATACAATCTCATATTGAGTTGTATTTTATAGTTGTACGTGAGTTGTAGTACAACTTACTAGAGATATTCTAGGTGAGAGAATAAAGGGATAAGGAGTGATTCTAGGAGATAGACTAGAGAGAATTGAGGGATTGGTGTTGACACCATTTTTATAGGAGTTTTTATCTCTATATAATGTAATCACCACTCTATGTAATACATCTTGGATCAATACAGAGAAATAATATAATTGTTATTGTGTTCAAATCTGGTGCATCTTTGTCGAGTTTTAAGAGATTCCTCTCATAGTGCACAATTGGTCATTGACTAAATTATACCCCCTTGTGTATTATCTTTGTATTGTTTGTGTATTGGTTTAAGGACCTCATGACTTGGCAATTATTATTTTTCCTTATGGTTGTGCACTTAGTTAATTTGGTATAGATAATTTTACCCTTGGGTCTCATAGTACCTTCATTGATTTAATTTATTAAATATAATTGTAACTATTAGTTTATTTGTTTAATTGTTTCTTTTTCCCTTTCCTTAATTTAAATTTAGTTGATATTGATAACTTTTTTAACCTTACTTGTGACTTTTCTTACCTTATTTAGTATATTATAAACTCTTCCCAAGGCACCCCTTCACCCAAATTCGGATTTGGGAAGAATGATATTTTTGGGAAGTGTGCATGGCTTGTAGAGGGCCTCATTTTCCTTGAAAAGATCCCCCAAATCCATACCTATGGATAGGGAAGGCTCTTTCCAATAAAAGGGGACATTTCAACCTTCTTAGGTGTATTTAATCACCCACATTCTTTATTTTTATGGTCTTTCCAAGATCACTTGAGGTGAGTTCAATTCACCTCAAGTGGGTGAATAACTCTTCTTGGATTTTGGGATATCCTTTTTATGACATTCCTTTTTGTCTTAGGATTGGGAAAAAGACGTTCACATGGAACCTAGTTGGAGGATGAATAGATGCCACATGGATCTCTCTCCATTTGTTCCTATTTTGGTGCTTGTTGTTATTTATCCTCCAAATTTGGGAGAATTGAGGTTCCACTTGCTTTGATTCTTGTGAAATTTCTGAAATTTGGGAGAACTTGTGAATTTTTTGAGTCTTTTGGGATTTCTCTTAGATTGGCTTGGAGATCTTGGAAGCTTGGATTTGTTAGATCGACTTTTGCAAGGTAGGATTCTTATCATGGAATTTTTTTTTATTATTATGGTTGCATATGTTTGAGTGGTTTTAAAAGTGGTTATTTTTGATGTATTTGTTAGTTTATCCCTCTCCAATTTGGAAGAGGATTTCAGACAAGCAAGGGATTTGAGGAGCCCCCATATATGGGTATTTCCTCCCTCCATATGGTTGGAGTGGGAGAACCTCCTTCCTATGGTTGAAGTATCTTATCCCTTCCTTGTTAAGGAAACCTTGTAGGTTTGAAAAGCCTTGCAAGGAGGAGCTTGGGAGATATAAGGTTCATGGAGGTATAAGGATTTTGGAGGCACGAATACTTATTCTATATTATAAAAGAAATTTGAAATACCTATGGCTATGTATGAATTGATACCCTCTCCCTATGACACAAAGTGAAGAATGATACTCCTTACTTTGATTGTCATGAAATTTATTTTGTGGACTTATTGCAATTTTGTGAATGTTTATGAACCATTGTGCTATTATGAGAAACATATTATCTCTCCCATGGGTTTGAAGGGAGGATAATATGATCATCACCTTGAGATGGTCATATGATGATGCCTATAGGTTGGGAGGAAACCAAGCCTTGTGTTTATTTCGAAAAGCTTGGAGCTTTCCAATGGAGTTTTGAGAAAAAAATTTTGGTAAAGTAAAACTTGACTAAAATTTTGGCATGTTGTTCCCTCTTTAAGGGACTCTTGTCCACTTGTATTTTTTCATTTTTAAAAGTTGTAAATTTTACTCAAAATATGGCTTGTTGTATGGAAGAAAAATGGATTTAATGATTAATTTGAGTATGTAAATGAAAGAGGTTAAATGTTGTTTTTCTTTCTTCATTGTAATGGAGGTCATATATTGAAATGATGTTGAAATAGAGAGTGGATAGTGAGGATTTTGGGAATGTTCTTGTGAATAGGTGAATTCTTTATCTCCTTTTAATGATTGAAAATAAAATTGGATATGTGATATTAAAATGCAAACATATATGCATTTGAACTTTAAAAGAGATTAAAGAAATTGTTTATAAAATTTTCATATACTTAGTAATATGTTTTATCATTGCAATTCCATTTCGAACTATTATATATTTGGTTGATTTAAGAAGTGGTTCTCTCTCTCTCTCTCTCTCTCTCTCTCTCTCTCTCTCTCTCTCTCTCTCTCTCTCTCTCTCTCTCTCTCTCTCTCTCTCTCTCTCTCTCTCTCTCTCTCTCTCTCTCTCTCTCTCTCTCTCTCTCTCTCTCTCTCTCTCTCTCTCTCTCTCTCTCACTCTCTCTCTCTCTCTCACACACACACACACACACATTTAAATAATATAATAATGATTGTTTTTTACATATTGAAATACCTGCAAACACTTAAAGATGCATTTTCTATTACAATTTTGTTTCAAACTAGATGCAGATTTGAATCATTTAATACCTCTCATAAGAAATATTGTATCTTTATTTTGTTATTTAAATGTTATTTAATGATGTCTTAAAAGGGACATGAAGTTGTAGAATAATCTCCTTTGGTTTGTCTTGCAAGAGTTAAAACATGAAACGATGCCACAAAAAGCAATACGAACAAAGTATTGATGTCTATATTTCTCCATCTCCAACATTGTAGTTTATTCCCATTGTAATAATTCAAAATAAAAAAGATAAGATACTTATATATAGAAATATAAATATATATACAAATATTATATATATGTATGAGTGTAAGTGTGTTATGTTTATATTGTTATATAAAAATTATATATATATAATAGTAATAAAATAAACTTATATATATAAGAACTAAAAGAGTTGTTTTATTAAAGAAAAAAGTTAACACATAAGGAATGGTTTAAGTTTTTTTAATATTTTTAAGAAAAAGGAGTTTGGAGGGGGCCATGACCATGGAGTAAATAGGCCGACACCCCTCCTCCCTACCCCGCCCAATACACAACCTTTATTTCTTTATATATGTGTGTGTGTGTAGAAAAAATGGAAAAACTAGTTTACTAAACATGACTTGGCCTCACAACATAGATTTAGGGTTATATATATAACCCTAAATCTATGTTATGAGGACAAGCTGCGTTTAGTAAATTGGTTTTTCATTTTTGTATACATGTGTGTGTGTGTGTGTGTGTGTGTGTGCGCATGCGTGCACGCACCGGAATTTATATATGATTGGGATTTTATTACAAATAAATAAATACAACAATACTCAAATAAATAATTTGATTTAAAAAAGAGATGTATATACCATTTTCTATAGAAACCCTAATAAGGGTATTAAAAGGAAATATGCAAGCTAAATAACCCAATAATAAAACTTTGCCTCCATGGATGAAGATCTCTAAACCTCCAACAAAATAGATGAGAGAAAAATGAAGAATTAGAGAGGAAAACAAATATAATTAAACCATAAATAGATATTAGGGTTTGTAGTGCCCTAAGAGATCAACGATGGGGATTGATTTGATCTAATTGTACACCATCAATCTTACTTTTATACCATCAAGTTGAATTATGTTTTTGTTAACTTTCCAAGTTTCCCTTTCCAAGAGGACTTTTGAAATTTTTCTTGCAAAATTTTGCCTTATACCAAGTTTTATTTTCCCCTAAAATTGTCAAAAATTTCCTAAGTGTTGAAATTTCATCAGATTTTAGATTTTGGAAGTCAACATGTAGTTTACATGCAAACTCCACGTTCAATTCCAAAACCCGAAACCCGCCCATATAGTAAATACACTGAAATTAGAAGTCGAACTCAAGTGCGGTTTTTGCATGCAAAATGCATGTTGAGTTTCGAAATATGATTTCCCACTTGCATTTCAGAACTTGGAACCCGAAGTGTTGTTTGCATGCAAACTACAAACTGGATTCTAACTTCCACCCCGACCATTTCAAAGGTATTTTGGAATTGAACTCAAGTGCGGTTTGCATGCAAACTACACACGAACTTCCAAATTCTGAAATCCAACAATAATAGGTCAAAGATTTATTTCTAACCATATGTACGTACTAACTTCGTAATAATTAATTTTTACTTTTCTATTTAAGGGCGAGTTTTACTTTTCATTTTCACTGACAATTTGGTACACTGACTGTTGACATTTCTCTCAAGTCTGATTGTCCTTCTTAGGTGAAGTTTTGAGCATTTTCATGATTTTCTTATATGGTATTTAGGTAAGTTTTCAAGTTATATTTTACAAGTTCTTTTGGCTTCTTTTTTGGAATTTTTCTTTTCATTTTCATCTAGCTTCATGGCTTCCCTTATCATTTTCCTTTTTGTGTCATTTTTCGGGGATTTTTCTTTAATTTGTAGAATTGATTGTTCTATGTCTCTCTCACCTTCATGGGTTCTATTGTTTATGAGGATTAGGCTTCAAAACCTTATTTTACATAAAGGTGAAGGAGAAATTGGTACAAACAAGGATGTAAAACAGGGTTTGACTTTCTCCGTCAAAAGTTAGAGATTCAAAAGCATCATGTAGTTTAGAACCCTAGATCGGAAGTGTAGTACCACTTTACAATGAGGTTCGTGTCGGAAGAATGCGCGTCGAAATTTAGTGGTGGAAGTGCAAAGTTGTAAAATAGGTTCTAACCTCCACCGATGGAACTTTAAGGTGAAACTACACATCTTAAGTGCAATTCAGAACTACAAGGATGCATTACGAGGCATGAATTTACACTTTGAACTTCGATTTTCATTCCGAAGGGTTTTCAAGTTTTTTCTCGTAAGGGAAAATGTCTAGATCATCTTCAAAGGGAAAGGAGAAGATGAAATACAATTTACGAGGGTATCCCACCTTTAACTATTATGTTAGATGTTGATAACATTGGAGATACAGACCTTGGGAATATTGACCTACTTGAATTTTCGGAAAGGGTTAGATATCCAAACAAGAAGGCATGGATGAAAAGTATTTACGATAATGGAATCGGTTTAGTAGATTCTTTCCCTCCATCAATGTAATGCCTAGATTTTGTGTTTGTTGTTGCCACACACTATGATAAAGACTCCCAAAAAGAGAGAGATGGTGATGGGACAATCATGATCAAGTTGGATAGTGAAAATTTCAAAGACTTCTTGAAGATCCCTGATGTCAAAGCATATGTCACAATTTCCTTGGAATCCTCTCTTCAACACTGGGATATGGAGACTGATACTTGTACTAGGATCCTTAACTAAATCTACCTAATAAAATCCAAGCCTTCATTGGTTAAGCTCCCTAAGACCATCCCATGATCAAATTATATTCTAGAGGCAAATGACATCATTACCTTACTAAATAGAGTTACGTGCTTCCTTCTTCTAATTATTTCCAAGAGTGGATGTATTTATAAATTTCCACTATCCGAAAGAATGAAGATCTTATCCGATGGGAAAAACATATTAGTGATGCCATCAATTTCAAATTATCAGATGTCCTAACTTTTAATAATTTCTTCATGACCTCTTACCTTGTGTATGTGCACCACATGTATGAAGAATTACCAAGGTTTGTAACCTTTAGGGTCAAGGAATTCAACTCAAATTTATGAATTCTATCCTCATCTTACAATGAAAGAAGGGGTAAAATATTTTAGAAGAGTTAATGATGCATTTTTTCATTATTATCTTGTACTTCTTTGACAAAGAAATTTATAACTGAAGAATATCAAAAAGTTCCTAAAAAGTGGTTAGGGAATGTGGAGGAACTTATTTGTAATTCCCAACATTCATGTATCTTAGGGTGGCAGGATTCTCAAGATCTCCTTACAAGTTACCAAGGTGCCCCATAGATAAATGGGTCTTGATGGAGTTAGTTCAAAATTGTTACATTTTCATAAGATCAACATGATAGACAAAAGATAGGATCTCAATTTCCCATGTAGTTTTGGGAAGGTATACTTGTGCTTCCACATATAAAGCAAAGAATGTTGAAGGGGAAATGTAGAAAATGAATTTGAGGACCTTTCACCCATGTTAGTTTTGATTATTGGGAAAAACTTGGCAGATATGGGCCGGTCGGTGCTCACATACCTCAATTAGAAGATATTTGGTTCAATTATAAGATGAAATCATATTACAAAAAGGGATTTCAAGAGATTCAATCTCCAAGAAGGATCGGTATGGAATTAAAGATGTTCCAAAGGGTCTTCACAATGATGGATAGGTTTTGGATCCCATCTATAATCGAACAATGTAAAAATAAACCATTTCCCTAGATTGATTGGTCACTTGAGGAATGTAGCAATTCATGAAAAGAATCAATGGCGCCTATTCTCAATCGAACTTACTAATGGTTGATATCATTGGGAATCATGTAAAAAGTGTCATATTAACTTCTTGTTGAGACAGTTCAAGTATAACCACCTTGGTGGGCCATCCCACCTCTTCAAAAGGAAGGAGGTCCACTCCCAAACCTGATCCAAAGCCTCATATAATTACCACTTGTTTCATAGGGTTCAAGATCTTCCTCAAGGTTCCCTCAACAAAATATTCTCCTTCAAAGGTTCCATCAATGGAGATTATTGATATCATTTCCTCACAAACTCATATAACTCAAATCTTGTATTCACCATCTTCTTCACCTCTTCCCTCTTCACCATTCTCATTTCCTCCTTCTCCTCCACCTATCACTCTCCCTTTGGTCACATTTTCCATTTATTATTTTCCCATTTCTCCTACGCTTCTCACCTCATCCCCTTCCATGGCACAAGTTTTTTCCTCTCTTCCTTATCTTTCATCCAGATATGTTATGGCTTTAGGATCTCCTTTTGGGACTCCTCTTCCTCAACAAATTCCCCATGTTTCTACCCCCATCCCATCAATTTTGTGGCCATCCTTTCCACTCCATATTCTCTTTTCACCACATCATTTCACTCTTCATCGGTGCCTACAACAAGTGCCCTATTAACACCTACCTAATTTACCACTATAATGAACTTTCCTATGTCATCAACTGACAATTATCTTCTTCTTCTATCCATGCATGGTTGAATAGGAAGACCCCCAAAAAAGAATAAGGTTCCATTGATTGGATATTTTTTTACCTCGTATCCCATATCCAACTCCCTGATGACAAGAAAAAATTCCAAGGGTCATTTCTAACCTATCGGTTGATCAAATTGGGGAGAGATTTATTTAAATAACAACTTTGGTTGTTGGTAAAACAAAATAAAATATCACCACAACATATTATCAGATCTCAAGGTTTTCCTTGGAAAGGATACTCATGAAGGAGCCAAACAAGATGTTCAAGTTGCTCTTGGTAATCTTCTAGATAAGTTTGACAAAGACAAGGTGACCAAGGATGAACTCAAAAAAGGTTGAATAGTTGACCACCATTCTGAATATTATAATGTAACTCATTCATAAAACCATGCTTTTTTTGCCAATAATATTTGATGATACCTCCTTCTCCATGGTTGATAAAATAGGACATCAAGGTTAGATCGTGAGGGCATGGATCGAAAATCTTAATTCAGGAAGGAGAACAAGTAATTAAGGATGTTGTTAACCTTTATAATGATTGTACTCTGAAAAAGACACTTTTTCCAAGATGGATGGAATTCTCATAGAAGAAAGTGATAATTTGGAGCTCACTCTTGAAGCCTAGAAAGAGGTACAGAACATGGAATCAGATCTACTTCTAAAGAAGGGGATCATCGATGATGCCTCAAAATTGTTTGAGTATAGTGAAGCCATGGAGTTTTAAATCTGGATGTTACAAGAGGCAATATATAAGCTGGATGAGAACATAATGGAGGCATTTGATGGCCTCAATGACATTATGAATGAATTTGATATCATCCACTATGGGTTTCTTGATGAAATTTTGATGTACTTCCATAGAAAAATTTTTACCCAGATTCAAGATCTGGTAAATGAGGATAATGAAGTAACCAAGTCCTTTGGTCTCAAATTTATTCACAAGTTGGTATCATACCAAAATTTCTTGAGTCACCTCAAAAAAGTCATAAATCAAAGAAAAATGTTATCGGGAAAGTTAATTAAGGAAGTTAAATCGGATGGGGTCTTGAATCAGTTACGCATGTAGACCAGATGAAAAGGAAGTTCAAGGATATCATCAAAAAATTTTGACTATATGCACAAAGTATGTGGAGAATAAGAGAAGAATCAAATCAAGGAAATGGTGGCTCCATCCCTACCTAAACTTGGCTTCCATTTTTGCACAGTCTCTAATCTATAACACCGTTTTGAGTTGTAGGTTTGACTTAGTAAAACTGCACAACTACTTTGCTATTTTTGTGGAAGATTGTTTCTAATGTAACTACATTCTATTTTTAGTATGTAATGATTAAGAGGAGCAGTTATAATTTCTCAACCATCCTAATCTATAAATAGAATAATGCATTATGTAATTAGGGAATTTTAGATCTTATTATGAGAGGATCTTCCATTTTGGGAGTTATATACTTTTAGCCTCAGTAATATATAGAAACAATATTTTGCCTTCGACTATTTGATGTGTTGTGTAATTTCAATAACTCATTCAATACTTTTGAATGCTTTTAATTCCTTGTATGTGATGATTTATTTTTCCTTCATGTTAACTATCTTTCTCTAGTTAAATCATAAGTTGTGGGTTATAAACTTATTTATCTCAGTTGTGGAAAATATAAAATCCCTTATGTTATCTTTAAGTGTTATATTCATAAGGCTTTGACTAGAAAAGAGAATAAGAAGTTGTGCATGTTATATATCATCATGTAGTATTACTCTATGTGCATGTGAAGCGGATCTAATTCTTCATCAAAACTTTTGGTGCATCACCTTCCTTTAGTATATTTTTAGTTATCTTTCTCCCCTTTTCTCTAAAAAATAAAATAGTTTAGTTTGTTTCATAGCATTGTATCTTTCACAGTCTAATCTTACATTAGATGCACTTAGTTTAAAAGGAATTCAATTTTTTTCCTCCGAAGTTCATCCCAAGGAGATCAAGGTCCCACACCTTGGGGATGTTCCCATGTTGTAATGGATCATCTAACAATTTTGCGAGTGCATGATCCATGTGACAAATTTTTTTGGCATGCCTAGTGGGATGGACACTAAGAGTTGGTACTTCTCTTAGTATTTACATTAATCAAGGTTCTTTAAGACTCCATACCTCTGGATTTTAGGATCTAGTGCATGTACTTATGTGAAGAATCCAGACAAGAGCTCTTCAAGTAGAAAACCAACGGAACATTCAAACTATCTTTATCTCCCCCAAGAAGAAGAAATGGTGAAGATTCATCATCATTTTGTAGAGCACATTCAACACCTCCATACAGAATATTTCCCCCTCCAAGGATAAATCAACCACTTTTATTATGATGGTGAGAAATCATGTTTTTATTACTTTCAATAATGGAATTCCTCTAGCACTCACTCAACGCAATGTTATACCTACAGCAGCCCTAAAAATTATACCCTTTTACATGTGTGAGACAAGCACCACTCCCGTTGAATGCATTCAAGATGTGGCTAGAATTTGTTTAGTTCACAACATCATGGAAGATAATGTAATGGTCATACTTCTTACCACTTCTCTCAAGGGAAAAGCACTTCAATGGTTCCATGATTTATGACCTGCACTATACACAACTAGGATGAGTTGGGAGAAAATTTTATAGTCATTTGAGGAAAAGAGTGACCATCTGTCACTCATGGAGAATTAACTACTATAAATAGAGATCTCCTCAAGAGTTCATAGGAGATTTCAACTTCCGATTCCACAAGACATGGAATAGGATTCCACCACTCATCAAGCCTTCCCCAAACAATGTATTTTTGTATTACTTGAGAGCTTTAAACAACGATGTTTGGTCATGATCCAATCAATGGGTGGAATAAAGTTACATGATGCCTATGATATTGCTATATGGATGATAATTGCTTGATCCAAGTAGGAAAATAGCTCCAAGGCCACTAATGCCTATGTATCCTGAGTTTCCCACTAATCATCCAACCATTTCCCCTCTCCCTCAAGTGTCTAACCAGCAACCCAGTTATGTACCTCCTCCTTCTAATGACCTCTATGAATTTAAATCATTACTTTAGAGTTTTGGAAATGAATTGGTTTCCCTCAAGAGACAACATCCCAGTATAATCATCCCTACTAACCCCAGAACCAACACTATCAAGATAACATGAAGCCTTTCCAAAATAACAATCAAGCTCAAAATCATGTTGCTAATGTCAAGCCTTTAAATAATAAGAACCCCCTTGTTGCTAGTTCTTCTAGATCCCTTTTCTCGGTGCAAAATAACTTGGTTTAGGACTATGAATGGTGTTACCCATGCTCTTAGCCTCACAATCAAAATATGTTCCCTAATGGAGTGCTTAGTCAAGAACTTATGGTTTAGATCATATCTGCACCTAAAAATAACCAACAGAGGTTCCTTCAAAAGAAAATGTTAATCAACCTCAAACATCAGGAGATGCAACCTTGTTGAATTGGAAGAGGAGGATTTTTGTGGATTCAATATAGAACCTATAGTAGTAGCTTCTAATACTTGATAAAAAAGGGGAAAATAACTCTCAAAATATTATCGGATGTCTACTTCCCAATCTTGGTTCATAAGAAGTTGTAAATAAATATATGGAAATAAAATCGATAGGAGCATAGGTTATTCAAGCCACGAGGAAAGAAATTTTATCCAACGTTACAATTCCAAACACTCATTTTCTAAAAGAAGATGAAGTTACACAAAGGAACTTTGGTAAGGTAGGAAGTATCCCTTTCAGTATTGTTGAACAGATGAAGAGGATGAACTTGAACGTTACCATGTGGGAAGTACTTTCCATTCCCTTCACATAGGAATTATGTAAGAAGTGTTGAAAATTTTCGAGCACACCGAGTGAAGTAAAAAAATTTAGGATCATCTACCTCTACCAATTTGTGCCAACTTGAAGGGAAAATGTTTCTAAGTCTAGTAATCCACCACCCTTCTACATCTCCCTAATCATTGGTAAGCATTTGGTACATAACTATATGATAGACTTTGGTTCCAAAGCAGCTTTGTAATTCCTAAATAGATTGTAGATGTGTTGGGTATTCAATATATATTAGTAATAAGGGGGTTGTTTAATTGGATGGTATAGAGGTTCAAACTATCGGGATTATAAAGGATCTAAATCTTACCATTCATGTATTCCAAGTTTATCAATCACGTAAGACATATCTATTATCGATCTCCCACCCTTCTTTTATATATGCCTCTCTAGGATTTCACTATTAAGATGGGTGGGTATTTGTCTACTGATTGGTCACACATGATCCTTAGGATTAGATATACGATACTAAAGTAACTATAAGGGTAGAGCCAATTTTCTAGAATCATGTTGAACCTTATACTCCTAACACCATCAATGGGAATTACACCATACATGATCAAGAGGAAGAGATTGAAGATCATGAGTCTACCACTCTGTCAAGAAATTCCAGATATTTTCCTTGATGTTTGGGGAATGAAATTTCAGTTTGATCCATATGTCGAGGAACTTGAAATAGATAAGATTAGGAACCTATTGTATCCATGAGGAAGGAACTATGATACATGAAATTTTTAAGATCTCAAGATGACCTTGATGGTTTGTGGAAACTCTTCTTCGATGGGTCAAGGATAAAAATGGGGCTGATGTTTGGTGTTATGTAATTTCCACCAAGGTAAGAAATATTTCTCATCTTTTCGAATTCATTTTAGTTTCACTAATAATGTGGCCAAATACGAAGCTTTGGTACAAGGAATCCAAGCTAGCTTAAAAAGAGGGATCAAGGCATTAATGATTTTTTGTGAAAGTGATATCATTGTGCATTAGGTTATGGATCGAGCACGACAAAGAAAAAATTGTTAAGATCCTACAAAAATAGGGTGTGGGATTTGATTGAATATTTTGAAGCCTTTGGTATTCATGTAGTTCCTAGGAAGAAAAATCAAGATGCAAATAGAATTGCAATGGTGGGATCCCAATGATATCCCACTTGTTGATGTCATGAAAGAAGAGTGAGAGGTTGTGAAGTTGGTTATAAGGCCAGCTATACCAGACAATGCAAGTAATTGGAAAGTTTTGATAGTGACTAGTAGATTATCCTCTTTCTATAAGAAGAAATTGAATTCTCTTAAAAAACCAATCTAAGTTACAATAATCCTATAATGATCAAATCATACAATTGAAGGAAAATAAATTTTTGAAAGGTCTAGTCACTCTTGAATCAATCTTCAATTCAGATGACCAACTCAAAAGACAAAATACCAACATGGTCATAAAGGAAGATGATTTTGAACAAGTTCAAGTTGTAGAAGATAGATTTTTGAAGATTGGGAGAGTGTGTACGCTAGATGAAAGACAGGCCTTTATTGGATTTTCCAAGAATATAATGATATTTTTTCTTGGAGTTATGAGGATATTCAGGGGTTTTAATCTAGGGTTAGCACAACACACTATTGAACTTGACCCAAATGCTAAGTCTAGTTAGGCAAAAGTAGAGACCGGTCAATCCTAAGATTAAACCACTTATGAAGAAGGATTTTTGAAGCTCATTGAAGCTAGTATCATTTTCCCAATTAAGCACTCCTCTTGGGTGGCCAATTTGGTTCTAGTTAGGAAGAAAATGGGGAAATCAAACTATGTGTGGACTTCAGAGATCTTAATCGAGCTTCCTTGAAAGATCATTACCCTCTTCCATCTATGGAACAAATTCTCCAAATAGTGGTAGGTGTAGAAAGGTTTTCACTTCTCAATGGATATTTGGGCTACAATCAGATATTTTTCAAGGAGTTGATTAGTTCAAGATGGATTTTACTACTAAAGTGGGGCACATATTCCTACAATAAAATGTCATTTGGATTATCTTATGTCAGTTCCACTTTTCAACAAGCTATGGACATGGCCTTTAAAGGGATTATAAATGATATGATCCTCATTTATCTAGATGATATAATAGTGTATTCCAAACATGCACAGATCACATGGACCATTTGAAAAAGATTTTTTTGAAAGGTGTAAAGAATTTGAGGTTTCCTTGAACCCAAAGAAATGGATTTTTGTAGCCCATGAAGGAAATTTGTTAGGGCATATTGTTCTGGCAGATGGACTTTCAATTGACCTGGAGAGAATCCGTGCCATTTTGGCCCTTTCTCTTCCTAGTTAGATAAAAAGGGTATCTCCAGAGCTTTCTTAGGGACTATCAACTTCGTAAGGAGGTTCATACCTCAATTTTTCCTTAGCTAAACCACTCACAACTATGCTTAAAAAGAACATACCTTTCATCTGGACTAAGGAAGGTAAGGATAGTTTTAAATCTATCAAGATCCATTTCTTAGGCTCCCACATCGGTAAATCTAATTATGAAAAGGATTTCATTCTCTATATTTTTTTAGGATCAAAAAGTATTTTAGGGATCCTTACTCAGCATAATAATGACCTGATGGAACAAACAATTTCCTTCTTCATCAATCTCTCAAATATTATGAACTCAAATATTCTTTTGTCGAGAAACATTTTTTTCCATCATTTGGGCACTGAAGAAGTTCAAACATATGCTTTAAAATAACAGGATCCATTTGATGGTGTCACATCATAGGTCAAATATTTCTTATTAAATAAGGACATGAATGAAAAGTGAGTTGGATGGATTACCAAGGTCATAAAATATGATGTTGATATAAAAGTAACCAAATTGGTAAGAGGAAAGAGAGGGATATTTAGACATTGTGATAGAGTGTTACATAATCACCATCAACATGAAACTCACACTCCTTCATATTGGATGTTCAACATGAAGAATTTTTTGTTATCAGGAGAATATCCTCCCGGCCTAGACATAACTTAGAGATGTAGTTTCCACTTCAATCCATTCCATATACCCTCATAGATAACATAATCTTTCAAGGATTTCAATGGGGTTCTTCTTAAGTAAATAAGCCTTGAAAAAGATATAAATATTGGAGGAATTCCATAATGGATTGTCAATATTTCATTACTTAGAAAGGAAAATGGACTACAAAGATCATGAGGGTTGGATACTATTGACCGGACCTATTCAAAGATGCCCATATATGGGTAAGAAAATGTAAAGAATGTGCCTTTTTCATAGGAAGCAAAGGTTAGCTTCCCTCTCTCTCCATATTATCTAAGTAGATCAATCTTTCGTATAATGGGGCCTAGACTTTATTGGAATGATAAATCCATCATCTAGTGATGGTCATAAGTGGGTGCTAACTGCAATTGATTATTTCACCTAATGGAAAAAGGCAGTAGCATTAAAGGAAGGCAATGATAAATTTATCTTGGATTTTCTTAAAGGAATTATGACAAGGTTTGGCATTCCTTTTACATTTATTTTTGATAATGCCAAGGATTTCGTAGGTATGAAGCTCAATGAGTGGGCTATCAAGAATGGTGTTTATTTGAAAATATCATCTAACTATTATCCAAGGGTAATGGCTTGGTTGATTATAACAATAAGAATTTGATATAGATTATCAAAAGGACAATGGAGAGCAAACCGACAAACTTGGCACACACAGTTGAAGACTACCCTATGGGAAGATATGATAACACCAAAGAGGGCCATTGGGAATTCTCCTTTTATGCTTAGTATATGGTAGGGAGGAAAAGCTTCCTCTATCTTTGGAATTTCCATCTTTGGAGCTAGCACATCAGTTAGAAGTAATGGAAAGTGATCCTATGACAGTGTGGTTTGCTGAGTTGATGGAATTGGAAGAAACACGAAACAAGGCTATGAAGACCCTGGAGTTGCACCAAGCTCAAACCAAGAAATTTTTTAACAAAAAAGTATCTCACATGTTTTTTCAAGAAGGAGATTTGGTCCTCAAGTGGGATGCAGATATAGCCAAACTAGGAATACACACAAAATTTTATGCCCTCTGGAGCGAGCCATACTTAATCACAGGTTGTAAAGAGGAAAATTCATTTTTTCTATCTAAGATTGATGGAGAAGAACTTCCCATTCTAGTTAATGGGATACACCTCAAAGATTTCTATTGAGGAGGTTTCACCATGTACAATATTAGTCTAGTTTCCCTTCCTCTAAGTTCCCTACACATTGTCTTTCTTGTTTTTCTTTTTTCATCTTTCTTTGTTTCATTTTGCTTTTTCTAGTTATTTTCCAGTTCTTTATATTCTTGGGGTTGAAGGAATCATGTGCCCAATGGATTGCATAAGGCTACTTGGGATAATGATTAGCAAGAAAACATTCTGGAAGGTCGCTAAAAATGTTAACTTTCCAATTTTCCCTTGCCAAGAGGACTTTTGAAAATTTTCTTGTAAATTTTTCCTTATACCAAGTTTTATTTTCCCAAAAATTGTTGAAAATTTCCTAAGTGTTGAAATTTCATCGATTTCATATTTCGAAAGTCAACATGCGATTTACATGAAAACATCGCGTTGATTCAAAACCCAAAATCCTCCCCATATAGTAAATGCATGGAAATCGAAAGTCGAACTCAAACTGTAGTTTACATGCAAACTACATCTTGAGTTTCAAAATCTGATTTCCTACTTACATTTCAAACTTGGAACCTGAAGTGAAGTTTACATGTTAACTCGCACATAGACTTTCTGAATTTTGACTCGACCATTTAAAAGGCATTTCAAGATTTGAAACCCAAAGTACAAATTGCATGTAAACTACACACATAATTCTTACTTTCAAAATAAAACAGTAGGTCGTCATTTATTTCCAACCACCCGCACATACCAACTTTGTAGTAATTAATTTTTACTTTTCTATTTAAGGGAAATTTTTACTTGTTATTCTCACTTGACAATTTGATACACTAACTTATTGACACTCCTCTAAACTCCGACCATACTTATTAGGTGAATTTTTTAGCATTTTCATGATTTTCTTATCTAGTATTTAGGTAAGTTTGCAAGTTATCTTTTAGAAGTTATTTTGGTTTCATTTTTAGGGTTTTTATTTTCATTTTCATTTATCTACATGGGTTCCCTTCTCATTTTCCTTTTTGTGTCATTTTTCGGGGTTTTATCTTTGAGTCTTAGACTTGATTGTTCTGTCTCTCTCACCTTCATCGGTTCTATAGTTTTTGAAGATTAGGATTCAAAACCTTATATTATAGAAAGTTGAAGGAGAAATTACACAGAGGAACCATTTCAAATATTAAAGGTTGAAAAACATTGCTCAACTTCCACCGTTAGAATTCGGAGATTAAAAATCATCATGCAATTTTTAACCCTAGATTAGGAGTGCAATATCACTTTGCAGGTTGGAGGTTCGTGTCGGAAGTACAATGTTAGAATTCAGTGGAAAAAAGTACAAAGATGCAAAGTAGGTTCTAACCTCCACCGACTGAAAATCAAGGGAAAGTACATGATCGAAGTGTAGTTCAAAATTGTAAGGTTATGTTATAGGGGTGACCTTCACTCAAACTTTTGATTTTCATTTCGAGGATTTTTCATGGTTTTTGTCTAAGGGAAAATATTTGGATCATCTTCAAAGCTAAAGGATAAGATGAAATATAGTTTTCAAGGGGTGGATCCCCCTTCAAGCATCACGTCAGATGTTGATAACATTGGAGATATAGACCTACCTGAATTTTGGGAAAGGGTTATAGCTCTAAAAAATAAGGCATGGATGAAAATTAATTAGATTTTGTGCTTGTTGTTGCCACACACTATGATAAAGACTCTCAAATAGTGAGAGATGATGACATGATGGTCATGATCAAATTAGATAGTGACTATTTTGAAGACTTGTTGAATCTCCTTGATGTCAAAGAATATGCCACAATTTCCCCAAAACCCTCTCTTCAAGTACTAGGATATAGAGACCGATACTTGTACTAGGGTCCTTAACAAAAGCTACTTGATGAAATCCAATCCTTCATTAGCTAGGGTCATAAGACCATCCCACGATCGAGATTTCATTCAAAAGGTAAATTACATCTTCACCTTGTTAAGCATAGTTACAGGACTTCCTTCTTCTAAGTATTTCCAAGAGTGGATGTATTTATACATTTCCACTATCTAAAAGAATGCTGATCTTATCTCGATGGGTAGAACATATCATTGATGCCATCAATTTCCAATTATCGAATGTCCTAACTTCTGGAAATTTATTCATGACCTCTTATCTTGTGTACATGACCGCATGTATGAGGAATTACCCATGCTTATCACCTATAGGGTTAAGGAATTCAACTCAAATTAATGACTTCTATCCTTAACTTACAATGAAATAAGGGGTAAAGCATTGCAGAATAGTTAATAATGATTTTTTTGTTGTTAGGGAATGGAGAGGAATATCATAAAGTTCCCAAAAAGTGGTTAGGGAATGGAGAGGAATTTATTTACAATTCCCAACATTCATATATCTTAGGGTGGTAGGATTATCATGAGCTCCTAAAATTTACCAAGGTGCCCCACAGACAAATGGGTATTGATGGAGTTAGTTAGGAAATGTTACATTTTCATAAGATCCAAAATGATAGACATAAGAAAGGATCTCATTTTCCTATAGTTTTGGGAAGGTGTACTTGTGATTCCACATATAAGGAAAAAAATGTTAAAGGGGAAATGCAAAAATGACTTAAAGGACCTTTCACCCACATGTTAGTTTTGATTATTGGGACAAAATTGGAAGATATGGGTCATCTAGTGCTCACATACCTCAATTAGAAGATATCTAGTTCAATTGTAGAGATGAAATCACGTTACAAGAAGGGGATTTTGAGAGATTGAATCTCCATGAAGTGGCTCAAGTATGGAATTACAGATGTTTTTGAGGGTATTCATTATAATGGGTATGTTTTGGATTCCACCTATGATCATAAAAATGTAAGAAATCAACCCTTTCCGTGGATTGATTGGCCACTCAAGGAATATAGCAATTGAATAGAAAGAGTGGGTCCTATTCTCAATCAAACCTGCCAATGGTTGATATCATTGGGAATCATGCCAAAAGTGTCAAATCATATTCTTGTTGAGATAGTTCAAGTACAATCACCGATGGGCCATTCCACCTTTTAAAAAGGAAGGAGGTCTACTCCCAAACCTACTCCAAAGCCTCGCAGATACCATTATCTACATGGATTCAAGATCTTTCTCCAAGGTTCCCTCAATAGAATTTGCTCCTCAAAAGGTTCCACCAACAAATATTATTGATATTAGTTCCTCACCAACTCATATAACTCAAATGTTGCAGTCACCATCTTCTCCACCTCTTCTCTCTTTTCCATTCTCAGTTCCTCTTTCTACTCCACCTCTCACTCTCCCTTTGACCACAAATTCTATTTATTTTGTTCCCATTTATCCTATGATTCTCATCTCATTCCCTTCTATAGCACAATTTTTCCCTCTCTTCCTTCTCATTAATTTGGAAATGTTTTGGCGTTAGGATCTCCTTTCGGGACTCCTCTTCCTAAAAAAATTCCACCCATTTCCGCCCCCATCTCATCAATTCTTATGGCCATAGTTTCCAGTCCATCTTCCCTTGTCACCACATCATTTCCACTCTCAATTTCTAAAATAAGTGCCCTAATAACACCTACCCAAATTACTACTATGATGAATGTTCCTATGTCATAAAATGAATAGTTAGATTCTTCTTTTATCCCTATATAGTTGAACATGCAGACCCCAAAGAAGAAGAACAAGGTTCCAATTGGAGATGGTTTTTACTTAAGTATCCTAGATCCAACTCCTTGAAGACAAGAAAAGAGGCCAAGGGTAATTTCTAACCTTGTCAGTTGATCAAACTAGGGAGATGTTTGTTAAAATAACAACTCTAGATGTTGGTAAAATAAAACAAAATGTCACCATAATAGATTATCAGTCTCAAGGTTTTCCCTTGGAAAGGATACTTATAAAGGATCCAAACAGGATGTTCAAGTTGCTCTTGGTAATATTCTAGATAAGTTTGACAAGGACAAGGTGACCAAGGATGAACTCATAAGAAAGGTCTAATAGTTGACCACCATTATGAATAAGATCATGGATCCCATTCATATAACTATGCTTCTTATTCCAAAATATTTGATGACACCTCCTTCTTCATGGTCAAAAAAATAGGACAAAAAGGTAGAGCGGTGGATGCATGGATCGAAAGCTTAATTCTGAAAATTCTATTAACCTTTATACCGAGCCGTAATCTAAAAAATACATCGTTTCCAAGATGGATGAAATTCTCACGAGAATAATGTGACAAATTTGAGCTCAATCACGAAGCCTAGAAAGAGGTATAGAACATGGAATTAGATTTAATTTTAAAATAGGGGATCATAGATGATGCCTCAAAATTGTTAGAGTATAGTGAAGTAATGGAGTTTTGGATCTGGATGTTATAGGAGGCAATATCTAATATGGATGAGAATAGAATAGAGGTGTTTGACGACCTCAGTGATATTTTGGATGAATTTTATATCATCCACTGTGGGTTTCTTGATGGAAATGTCAATGCACTTCATAGAGAAAATTGTTTCCTTATTCAAGATCGTGGTAAATGAGGACAATGAAGTAACTGAGTCCTTTAGTATCGAATCTATTCAAAAGTTCGTATCATACTAAAATTTATTGAGTCACCTCAAGAAATTCATAAATCAGACCGAGAGGTTACCAGGAAAGTTAGTTAAGGAACCTGAATTGGACAAGTTCCTGAATTGCTATGGGTGTAGACCAAATGAAAAATAAGTTCAAGAAATCATCAAACAATTTCTTGACTATGGGCACAAAGTATCGGCTAAGAAGAAGGAGAAGAATCAAATCAAGGAAGTGGTGGTGCCAACCCTAGCTAAACTTAAGTTCCATTTTTTCAATCTCCAATCAGAACACCATTTCAAGTTGTAGGTTTTACTCAGTCAAACTTACACAACTACTTCACTATTTTTGTGGAAGAATTATTCCTAATGTAATTGCATACTATTTTTGACATGTAATGATTAAGAGGAGTAGCTATAATTTCTCAACCCTCCTAATCTATAAATACAAGAATGCATTATGTAATCAAGGACTTTTAGATCTTATTGTAAGGAGGATCTACCATTTTGGGAGTTCTCAAATACGAGCTTTAGCCTCATTAATATACGAAACAATATTTTCCCTTTAACTATTTGATATATTGTGCATTTAAATAACTCATTCAATAATTTTGAATGATTTTAATTTTGTGTATGTCATGATTTATTTTTCCTTCATGTTAACTATGTATCTCTTGTTGAATCACAAGTTGTGGGTTATAAACTTATTTATATCGGTTGTGGAAAATATTAAATCCCTTATGTTATTTTTAAGTGTTATATTCATAAGAAAATTTTTATTAGCGGTAAAGAAGGGTTGAGGGGACCCTACCCCGTACAAAGTAATCCAGTCAAAACAATAAGAAACATGGCCAAGGGTATACCCATTGAAGCCAGCTACAAAAAAACATAGATGATCTAACAATAAGCCATAACCATAATAACAACATTAGAAATAACAACATCCATACTAACAACATAACAAAAAAGTAAACAGTCCCAAAATGACCAAAGAAAAGTAACAACAAAATCAATCCTAGATCAATTCTTTCACAGATGGAATGCATTCATTCCATTCCTTGACCAAGCCAGCTATGGTGGTCTTCCATTCCTTATAGTTAGGCTCAATCATCTCCCTTCTAGGCATGAATCCATCTTTCTCTAGTTGTTTGGCTCTCTGCATGGCCTAGACCAACTCTCCCAACATATTAATGTGTTGGATAGAACTCTTCATATTCAGCAGGTGAATTTATCTCATATGCATAAGGGTTTCTTTCATTTTAAGTATGTCCTTCTCCATGGAAATACACCTTTCATTTACATTTTTCAAGTTATCATTCACCACAATGGCAGTGATATTTTCCACCTTCTCTTGAATCTCCCGAGATCGATGGCCATCATACTAATTTTATGTCTATTAATGTCAATGTCCAATCTACAATTTTCAAAGTCCTTCAGGAATTCACTAGCCTTAATCCTTGTTTATTGGGCAGAGAACAATTCTTTCTTAGTAACCTTAAGCGTATGTAGGTTGGGTATGGCATATTTTGTATTCTAGGTGGGGGTCTATGAGATCTCATCCTTATCATCCACTTTGGGAGGATTATCAATCTTCCTCTCTTCCTTTTTACCGGTAGTCTCCCTAAACTCCATTTGAACCTCTCTGTCACTACCACCCTTGTCCAAGTCATCTGCATCCTTTTCCCTGGATCCAGAGCTCACATCTATATTCTCTTGTTTACCTTGTTCATCTTCCTTTCTCATTTTCTTTCTGGGATTATCCTTGGTGGTTCTAGACCTTGTTATTTTTTTCCACCGATTTTCCTTCATCCTCCAACCTAGGGTTACATGATAAGCTTCAAATTTTACACTTCTATCAATTCTGGGATTCCTCTTTTGATCAAGGCCTTGATGGAGAGGAACAATAAAAGTTCCTTTCTTAACCATATCAATGGATTTTTCCAGTGATTTATACAAAAAATTAGGAAAATTATATTGTCTACCATTTCTAATGTGATTGAGCATTGGGAAATGGTACCCATACACCACTTTATGGCGTCCTTCAAGAGTAATATAAGACATAAGAAAAAGGGTAATTTCATCATAAGGAGACGGTAAGTCCTCTCTATCAAAGCCATTGAAATTTTTCTTGAGGGAACCCTTACCTTGCATGAAGTCATCCATCTCCAGGATGTAGTCAGATTTAGGTTTAAAACACATCCACCTCCAATTGCTAGACCAGATCACTTTGGTAATCATCTTAGGAGTTATGGTGAAAGATTCATTCTTCAAGAAAACCCGGCCTTCATTCCACGAATTGGAAATATGAATGCTCAAATCCTCGTCATGGCCATAAATTTTTTTAAATAAATTCAGGAGTCCTGCCTTCTCCAACAGCTCATAGGCTTCTTCAAAATTTATAGCATGGAGGAAGGCTCTGTTCTCACTAATTCTCCTCCCATCTTGTTTGTGCAGATCTTCCTTTTGTTTGTGTGGAGCTTTCTGTTTCCCAAACTCAAAATCCAAACCAGTGGATTTTTGAAAATCTAGGATTGTTTGTTTCAAGAAATGAATGCACCCAATAATTGAAAGTGTGACCCTTCTCTTTGAATCCTTGTAGTAATGAGAGGCAATATTTGGCATGAGTGTAGCATTTATTTTCATTATAATACCAATCCCTATTTTCAACATCATAATCCATTAAAACATAAGGTACCTTTATGATTTCTCTTTTCATTATATCATTACCCCAGAACATATTCCATCCACGTAGGCATTGGTTAGGGTAGTGAGTCCCCCTCAATAAGTCTAATAGTTTGTTCATCCAGACTATCTAAGTTCTCCACCACTCTAAATTATTTTTCTAAAACTCCCATGTTAGAGAATTTATCCACCAACCCATTTCCTTCACAAAATACATGTTGGAAAGTTATAGATGTGAAAGAATGAAGTCTACTCTTTGTACTCTTTATAAAATCTTCAATTGTCATTGAAATAGTGTTCCTTCCCAACATGTTGGAGATTATATTTAAAGAATCACCTTCAACAATAAAGGATTTGAATCCTTTCTCCTCTACTAACTTCACCCCCCAAAACATAGCAGCAGCCTCTGCCACATGATTAGTTTGTGTGCCCAAATTGAAAAAGTAAGCAAGAAAAAAAGTTACCTTTGAAGTCACGGAAAATGCCTCCACCTCCCACTTTCCTGGGGTTCCCTTTTGCAGCTCCGTCAAATTTTAGCTTGAAAAAACCTTCCATAGGCCTTCTCCATCTTACTCCTTCCCTTGGATTGCTTTTTCTTGTCGTTTCAGCATTTATGAGGTTCTAATTTCTAAAGATATGTTTTTCTCCCTCCATAATTTCCACTTCTTTGTTTTTTAGGATAGAGAATTTTTTTAACAACCTGTATGCTTCTTTTAGTAATAATATGACTAGGAAGTCTCTTCCCCTTAAAGATCCTCTTATTCCATTCTTTCCATACCTCCCACCATAAATTCCCAAGACTCAAGATCCATAGATTTTTAAGGCATTGGTGTGGAAGGGACAATGCCATTAGACCCAGGATGATGTGACCTCTTGCGGGCTAACCCACTTTACCAAGAATAATGCAAGGATAGAGGATATGACCTCAAAAGAGAAAGCACAACCCAAAAAGAGATGATTGGCTATTTCAATTGCTTTTTCACATAAGACACATCTGTTAACCATATGGAAACCTCTTTTAGAGAGGTTTTATACTGTCAAAATCTTGTTTATCACAAGTAAGCTAGCTAAACATATTAACTTTAGGAATAACATTTTTATTCCATATTTTTCCAAATAATAAATCTTCATCATTCACTTACCCTTTGAAAATATGAACATCTATAGATTTCACGAGAGAAAATTCCCATTTCTTCTTTGTCCTAAACAATTCTGTCTTGCTCCTTTTTTTTATAGCTCAACTAATTATGAAGAAAATCATTTAGGATTTTCTCTTGAATTTTTAAGTCCTCGCTATCTACTTCAAAATGTTTCCAAATATGAAAACTCCCCCTCCCTCATGTAGTTGCTTACCAAGACACCATATTTTCCTTCTAGTAGTTATGATATTTCTAGGAATTTATCCTCCAACTTGAAATTACTTGCCCACTTATCTTTCCAAAATAAGGTTTTTGTGCCACTTCCAATTTTCCATCTACATCCTTGGCCCAAAATTTCCTTATCCCAATTTATAGCCTTCCAAATGCTTGACCCATTGAAAGAATAAGGTTTGAAAATCCATCTTTCATCATTAAGCATCCTCCCAATATTTATGTTTAAGGATTTTAGTCCAAACACTATCTTCCTTAATCAGACCTCCAACCAATTTTAGCAAGTAGGGATTTGTTCATTTTAGTCCAATCCCTAAGTCCCAAACCCCTATATTTTTAGGTTGATACACCTTTTCCAAGCCACCAAAGGAATGCGGTCTTTACTTTCCGTTCCACTCCATAGAAAGCATTTTTGGATACTTTCAAGTTTTTTTCCACTTTCAAAGGGAGATGATAAAGAGACATAACATACACTAGGAGACTTTGAAGAAATTTTTTTAAAAGAGTGAATTTTCCCGCTTGTGTGAAGATGTTAGCTTTCCATCCTATCAATTTACTTTCAAAATTTTCTATTAGGAAATTCCATTTACTGCTTTGTGGTATTTTTCCCCAATGGCATACCCAAGTAAAAGGAGGGAAGATATTTGATATCACATTCCAACACTTTAAAAGTTTTCCTTTCCATGAAACCTAGTATATTGAGGAAAAAAATGGAGCTCTTTTGATAATTGATCAACTGTCCCAAAACTTCCTCATAGTCATCTAACAACTTCTTAAAGGAGTAAGCTTCTAAAACAATGGCTTCTCCCACTAGGATTTTTCATCCAAAAATTTTGATGGGAGACATTCTCCACACACAAGGCAGGAGATAGACCTTTTATAGATCTAATCTAAGAAGCTTCATTTAATCTTCTACTCAAAGCTTCTTTCATTAAGATAATGATAAATGGGACAATGGGTCTCCTTTCTTCAAACCTTTTAAACTTAGGAAAACCCCACTAGGAGCCCCATTGAGAAGAAATGAAAACTAGACATTAGAAATGCAAGCACTGACCATACTCCTAAAAGAATTGTCAAAGCCAAATTTTGCAAGAATTTTATCTAGGAAACTCCAAGAGACCCTGTCATATGCCTTAGCCATATCTAATTTGATGATCATAGCTGGATTCTTGCTCATTTTTGCTGAATTTATAGTTTATTTGAATGCCATATTGGATTTCCGTACACATGATGAAGCCCCCATTATTTTTCTGAAATTATGGATGGGATAAGAAACTGTAACCGAAGAGAAATAATATTAGTACATGTTTTATAGGAAGTGTTGCACAAGATTATAAGACGAAAATCATTTAATTCAAATGCATTTCCAGTTTTAGGCACAAGGGCCAAAAAAACATAGTTTGCATCCTTTAACATTTTCTTGTGATTAAACAATTCTTCCACTACCTTATGGGGTAAGTGCACCAAGATGGTGAACAATTAAGTGGACATAAAAACCCAAAATTTAGGTACCGCGAGCGTGGTTTATAAATTGCGCTCACGCTTTTAAACCGTGCTCACACAACTGCTTTTATAGGCTCGGTGATTTCCAAACCTAAAACCACGATCGTAGTTTACAAATCGCAAGCACAATTTAAAACCATGCTCGCAATTTCAAACCATGATAGTTTCAACCATGCCACCAAGACAAAGAGGTAAGCCCTCGATTTTGATCAATTTGTTTGCATTTTAGGTCTTTTTTATGATTTTCATGGGTTTTTCAAAAAAATTATGTATACAATTTGTTTGTTTTGTCAGTTGCTCGGCAAGCTCGTAATCCTACAAACCATCAAAATATTCCTCAAAACCCTACAAATAATCCTCAAAACCCTCCAAAAATTCTACAAAACCCTCCTCCAAACATAGATCCGCCTCCCTCCAAGACCTTTTAGATCTCTTCCCTTTGTGTCAGTTGGATTCCAAGGATGAGCTGATCTGGAGCAATTCACACGATGGTAAATACTCAGTCAAATCTGGTTATACCAGTCTTTTCCACAGTAACCAATCAGATTTTAACTGGAACTTGATCTGGATGCCTGAGTTAACCCCCAAAATAAATTTTTTTCTTTGGCTGGCCATCAGAGGCAAAATTCTCACCACTGACAATTTGATGAAAAGAGGATTTATCATTCCCAATTGGTGCCACCTTTGCAGGAATAACTATGAAGACATTAGCCATCTGTTCATACATTGTGATTATGCCTTTAGAGCTTGGAACTTTGTCCTTTCCAAATTTGAAGCTCTCTGGGTGATGCCGGAGGATCTTATTCAGCTATGGAATCAATGGAACCCACCATTCAGACATTGTGCTATCAAAAGAATCTGGAAATTAGCCATCCCGCATTTAATTTGGAGGATCTGGAAGGATAGAAATAATATCGTTTTTAGAAATAAGAAGCAGAATTTTAAATTCACTACTGGCAAGATCTCCCAAGGCATCAAAGAGGACATGGCCAGATTTAAACCTCCCAAGAACAATTGTTACCCTGAAAATGAAAAGCACATCTTATCAAATTGGCAGATCGGATATTGGAGCAACCCCGGGAATAGTGTGGATAGATCTTTGGTTAAATGGCATCCCCCTGAATCCAATTGGTTCAAGCTGAACTTTGATGGAGCCTCTAAGGGGAACCCTGGAACAGCAGCTGGAGGAGGAGCAATACGGGACCATAAAGGTAATTTGATTGCTTTGCATATGGAAAAATGGGAATCCAAACCAATCATTTTACGTGCTTTATCTGCTCTTCTGGGGATTGAGAGTTGCATGGGCCCAAAATATCCGAACCTCATTGTTGAAGGGGACTCCTTAATATTATTAAACTGCTTAATCAGTCCTCTTCTCCTAGCTGGAATATCAAAGATTTTATCTCTGAATCCATAAGCATCAGTCATACCTTCAACAGCATCAGAATCATACATTCTTACAGGGAGGGAAACAAGCTGGCCGATGCATTGGCCAATTATGGCATTAATATAAATTTCACTATTTGGGATAATGATAGTATCCCTAATCAGCTTCACAACAGCATACATGCGGACCTTCACACGCAAACAATCTCTAGAGACATGCCTTAATCTTTGGAGGAAATCCATAAATTCTTCCACATGTGCTGTTTTAATTTATTTGGCGTGGCAAATGATATCTACTTCAAATGATAGCAAGATTTTGTTTAGGAACTTCAAGTGGAGTTGTCTAAATTTAAAAACAACGCACGCGGGAGGTACAATAGCTGTTGATATTCGGATGCCAAGCTCCACGAAAACCGAAGATAACTACAAGGTGAAAGCTGACAGGGAAAGGGTTTTCACGCGCGACTCCACGCAGGCTCAGATCGGCAATCATACAGCCGTTCGTGGGAGGACCAACGGCTACAGTTCCCATTTTTATGCGACCCGCAACAGTGAGAAATGAACCACTCTCAACGCCCAAAGGTATTCTGAAAATTGTTGTAACCAGCACATCATTGTGAAGATGGGAGGGCCTCCCTGCCAGATTGAGCCGTGCGCGGACCCTGACTGGAAAGAAAACACTGAGCTCTGGAACATTCTTAGCATCGGCGGATTCACCAACTTTGTGGAAAGAGTGCAAGGACATGATCAAAGCATCTCTGTTCACTTTGCCAAGGAGTGGAATGAGAGGACGGTCGAAAATTCTTATTAATGAGGAACTCATAGCCGAAGCGACTGGCCTCAGCTTGGAAGGATACCGCTTCTTCAACAAGAGGGTTATCAAAGAGGTTGAAGAGAGAAGATTTGTGGAGGAGGAGGAGAAGCTTATATTCAACACCGCGGGTCTGCTTGTTAACTCAATTCCATCCCCGTATGATGAAGTCACCCGCATGATGATTCGCTTCATATCCTTAGAAGGCAGGTTTGTTACTGTCCCTGCCAAGCACCTTGTCTTTTTGAATCACTTTCGTAGGAGTAGGTTGGTTTGCTTCCCTCACTATCTGTTAAATTCTCTTGAACGCTCCATTTTGGAGTTCCAGAAGCATACCCGGGCGGTTCCCTTACACCAAGGGCTTATTTTGCTTATTCACAAGCACTGCCTTATTAAATTCCCCGGTCTCCCTTCCTCTCCCGGCCCGGCTTTGTTGGGTTCCGCTGCTGCCAGTCCTGTCTCCCCTGCTGCCCCTGCTGCTGCCCCCGCCTTCGGTGCTGCTACCCCCATGCCGGCTGCTCATGCTTCTCCTTCTTTTCCTCCTGTTGCTGCCCCTGCCACCCACCCTGTCTCTACCTCTAAACGTGTCACCAGGGCTTCTAGGAGACTCAACCTTGAGTCTACTGCTGAGGGGGTTGAACCTTTGGAGGACATTGCTCGTGATCTGCTGAACATTAGTAGTGCCAGTCCCCAGGCGGCACCAACGGATAACCCTTCTAGGAGATTGGAGGCCTTAGAGGCTGAGCTTAAATTGCTGAAGGATGAGGTTAAAAACCTTGCTAAGCAAAAAGGCAAACAAAGCATTGAGGGGGAAGGGAGCATTGGCAATAGCCAGATTGATGACATATACAAAAAACTGACCTCCTTAGACTCCCGCCTAGGGAAGATGAAGACTAGGCATGAGTATAATATTGCAGCCTTCAGGGCCATCGAGGAGTTCATCGAAGGTCATGCAAGAAGTGTTTCACATCTTAGCGGTGTCCCGGCTACACTTTGGGGCAATGAGAAAGAGAGCAAAAGAACCAGAGAGGAGCTCGATAAGACGGATGCTGCTCATATGACCACGCTGGGCATGTATCATGCTTGGAAAAGAGTAAAGATGAGTATTGATCAAGCGGCCAAGAAGTAGTCCCGACTACTTTTGCTGGTCCTTATTGTTTTTATTACTGCTTCTTGTTTGTAGCTTGCTTTGTTTTTTACCGTTGTTTTTTGTTAAGTCTCGTTTGTGTAGTCTGTTTCGGGCTTCATTGTTCTTTGCTGTAACTTTTGTGCTTTGCTACAGCTTCTCTGCTCCTCTCTCTTATTCCGGCTTTTAGGCCTTCTTTTGTACACAAGGGTATAGTCCCTTTCAAAAAACTATTTACCAATATTAAAAAAACATAGATCCGCCTCCTATGGCTCCTTCAGTCCCCATGGAACTAACAGGAACATAAGTTGATATCGTTGGAAAAATCTGACAAAATAAAATTTCCATTAAGAACCTTATTCAGAATATAAGACAAAATCATGCCACAAATCTATCCTGCATGACTTTAGCCAACACATTGCAAACATTGATTGGCGAAGTTGACTCCACAACCAACCAAATAGATAGATGGA
This sequence comes from Taxus wallichiana var. yunnanensis, assembly GCA_018340775.1. Classification (NCBI taxonomy): domain Eukaryota; kingdom Viridiplantae; phylum Streptophyta; class Pinopsida; order Cupressales; family Taxaceae; genus Taxus; species Taxus wallichiana. The sequence goes on along the minus strand of CM031244.1, from coordinate 113,276,222 downwards.
ATACCTTTAGAGGTGATTATAGGCAGTGGTATGCAAATAAATTATCCCATGCGGCCATAAAAGACAAAAAAATTGGAAAAGACCGCATTTGTGCATTATTTACTAACCCAAGAACCAATGCCCTCCTGCAACTTACTTGCAAACGGTTCCCAATCCATTGGTGCCATGATGACTTAATCAAGAACAATTTTTGGACCGATAGTGGATGGTTTTTGATTATCCACCATGCAACAACAATGAGGTTCCCCTATATTTTTTGAAGAAATTATATTGCGAGTTTGTGCTTAATGAGGTCCTAAACTATTTTGAATTTTCTAATTTTTATGGGCGAGGTGGTGGCTCTGCACAGAGTAGACTTGGTGCACGCATAGGTCAACCAAGGATCCTCATGCCCCAAAACCCCCACTGCCTTCAATTATCCCTCCTACAATGAAGGAGGTTGTGGAGATTGACACACTACATACATTGAGGGATTTCACTGACACTCTGACCCGGCATAGTGAGCAGATTGCATCTGGTGATGTTGGTGGAGGCACCAGTTCTAGCGCACCACACCACTGTGGATCATGTGGTGTCGTATGCACTATGGGCGAGACATCATTTGTTGGATCACATGATTTATTTTCTCTAGATGAGATGATGGCGAGATGTTTTTGGAATTGGTGCAATGGATCTTGGTCTTTCACAAGTAAATGTCAAATAAATATTTTATATATATATATATACAATAGTTTAATTCATGTTTGAGATTTTAATATATATGTATTTCATTGTATGTTATGTACATATATGTAAAAACTAATTTTTTATTTTATTTTAAATAGAAAGAGCTAGTGAAGGAAACATCCGGCATCGACATATCTAGCTACTGCGCACCACATGTTAAAACGTAAGTTTCAAGTTGTACTTAAATTTCAAATTTCATTTGATTGTGCACTTTTATTATTATAATGTTTCACCTGTACATGTACATATTAATATATGTTTTTCTTTTATACGTGCGGAATGATATCCCTAGAAGATATTGGTGGAACTTGAACACCACATTCGATAACATAGTTTCGAATGTAAAATAGAATGAATACATAAAAAATTAGCATAATGCATAAAAAATTCAACATGTTGCCTACAACAAGTGGTGCGAGTGTGGTTGATTTTCACATAGAATGGTTTTTACATTTCAAAAAATGTTGACTAATTTTAATTTCAGATGCTCTTGTTCAAACTCACGAAAAAATTGAGTTTGATTCATATCTAATAAATGCTTTGGATGTGGTTCGCGACTAATAGAACCAACTCTCCATTTTACAACATCTCTTGTATTAGGTGAAACTCTTGTGTTATCATGCCAAAATTGAATAACTTCCCTTATAGCATCAATATTATATTTGTCCTTACATAGTGTTCTAGCGAGAAAATGTCTAAAAAATCGGTGTTATTGAGTGATTGAAGGATATTACGTATTTCAATTACTTTCATTAGATTTTTTCGATTAACTTTCAACATTCAACTTGTTTACGTAATCAAATGTTGTTTTTTAATTGATTCACTTATAACACTAGTAGCAAAAGTACCACGACACACAATATTACTATCCCTAGTGCATCTCTTGAAACCAATGGTGTGATATGCATCATGAAGGTTTTCAACAATTGTAGAGGTTTGACCACGTATATTAGATGTTGTCAATCCTAAGGTGTTTAATATAGGTCTCATTTTATTCAATTTCATCAAACTAACCAACAACTAACATCTTTGGAAATCATTTAAAATTTCAAAATGATTATCTCAAATTTCAGTGGCTTTTTTTCGGATTTGCCATTCAGAAATTTTTCCACATGTTGGTTTCAAAATGTTTTCATCAATTTCAATAAAATAATTAGGTTTCTTACGGAAAATATTAGGAGGTGTTTTTGTCAAATTTTGTTTGTCTATAGTTTCAACCTGAATTTCTTTATTCACATTTTCATTGTCTCCTTCAATTTCAACATTTGCTACATCATGAGTATTTAATTCTTCTTCAACATTGACAGTAAAAACATATTCATCATGAGTATTTAATTCAACTTCAACATTGACGATAGAAAACATTACCTAGTTCCTCATTACTTAAAATAGTAAGGGTTGAATATGAACCTCTTCGTGATTCACGAAGATTCTACATTCACTCAAAGCATTTTGAAATTTTTTTTCCTCTAATTCATTTGGTGTTTTTAATTAATGATTTTCTTTTTTGACTTCATTTCTTGTCTCCCATGATGTTTTACTTTTGGTGATAAGAAAACGTGTAGAAAATGACAAAATTTCACAATAATTCATACGGTAAAGTCAAACAGTAAAAATCACATGGTAATTAGAACATTGGGATGCATATAAATATGATTTATGAACCGTGATCGCGCTTTATAAACCACACTCGTGGTTTATAAAGTGTGATCATAGTTCTTGTTTAAAACCCACGACTGCGGTCCAATCTGTATCATCAAATCCAACCCTAAGGCTCAGGAAACATTTGTTTTTCCCCAACCAAAGCTATGGAAGGTCATTATGAAGTGTAAAGGGTCAAAAAACTTCAAATTTTCTCTTCCACGGACTTGAAACATGCTAAAAACTGAAAAAAATTCACAAAAATGGTGTCATCGTCTAGGGGAGACTATTAGCTTCATACAAATATTGATTTTAAAGTGAATAGAATAAGATAAATATCATTTTAGAATTTTTTACTAATAATAGGTTTTTAAGACATTTTTTTCCGCGAATGTTTATGTCTACGTTTAAGACTACAACTTTTGTTTCACTTATTAAAATGTGTCAAAACTTATACCATCTCAAGCATAGAGAAATTCTATACATGTTTTTAAAAATATTTGATTTCGATATTTTTGATATAGTTATGGTAGGAAAACAGAAAGTGCTCCGTTTTCTAAATCTTTTAGACCACTTTCACGGAAAAAATACAAAATAAAATCCATCCCAAGATAGACAACTACATCTAGCTTTTCACCAAAGGAAAAAAATAACAAGATTTGGTCATCAAAATCGCGGGAAAACGGACCACGGTATTATAGATTTTTTCAAAAACAAAAACCAAGTCATATAATTTTAAGTGTTTAATATAGCTAAACTTGTCCATTTTTTTAAAAAATTAGTATTTTAGAAATTAGATTCTGGATGCTACAATTCACATATATATATTAAAAAATTTCTAATTTTGAGTGCAAGTATTGCTAATAATACCTACAACTTGAGATTTTGTTGTTTTTCGCAATATGACATCCACTTATGACCCCTTTTTTCCACCAACTTGGTGCACTTACCCTATAAAAATATTTTTAATGATGTCCTAGAAATACTTGATAGAACAAAGCCTAAAAACCATCCGGTCCAGAGCCTTATCCGGACTTAGATTCTTAACCACAAATTCAACCTCTTCCATTGAAGGAGTCTTAGAGAGAAGTTGGTTATCTTCCTCTTAAACAATGAGAAGAATGCAATTTAAAAGTCATTTACCTTTTCCAAGTTGGGAATACTATGATACATATATAGATTTTTGAAAAACCAATTCCTTCTTCTTTTATTTATTCTTGTTCCTCTAGGATTGATCCACCCAGGTTCTCAATTTTCCAATTCTATTGAAACTTCTTCATTTGAGAGTAGTTAGATGGAATAATATTGTGTTTTTATCACCTTCTTTAAGCCATGTTATTCTATATTTTTCCTCCATAAAATTTCTTCCTTAGCCAAAATGTTATGATATTATGAAAGTAATAGTCTCTCTTTCTCATTGTCCTCCACTCTAAACCCAAGTCACCCTCTTCACTTTTCATCTGCAGGTTAAGAATATCTATTTTTAACTCATATTTCTACTTGAAGATGTTCTGAAATAATTTTTATTCCATTTCTTGAGGTTCATTTTGACATGCTGCAACTTTTTGGATAGTCTAAACATGGTCATTCCTTGAACATTTAATCTCCACCATTCCTTTATGAGGTCTTGTAACTCCTCACTTTGAAGCCACATTTTTTCAAACATAAAGGAAAGTTTCCTTCGGAGGAGTCTTTCAAAAGCAAAATAATGGGGTCGTGATTTGATCCAATCCTAGGAAGGAATAGAGAGATATGTCCTTCTTAAACCATTATTTTGTAGACATCCTATCCAATTTCACTTGGATAAGTTGAGTACTTATTCTTCTATTTGACCAGGTGTATTTTCTTCCCTTTAAGTCTATATCCATTAAGTTTGAATTTGTGAGAAATTCATTTAAGTCCTCCATTCCCACAGTATACTCCATGGATCCCCCTTTTTTCTCTGAAGGAGATGCAGGGGTGTTAAAATCTCCAACCATCAACCAATCAGATCTAGAAATGATGTTTTTAAAAATTAGAAGGTGTTGCCATAATTTCTTTCTCTCCTTGTGGGAAGTTGGAGCATATATATTTGATAAGACCCATATTTTTCCATTTTCCAAATTTCTCAGCATAACTGCCATATGGTTTCCTCTTTTTAGTAAGAGTGTACCTTTAAGAATAGCTGGATTCCACAATACTATTATCCCTCCTGAAGCACCATTTGAACTAACAACATAAGCTTCTAAATTTTTCCAAAAATATTTCCATATGTTTTGAAAACTTTCTTCCTTCATTTTTGTTTCTTGTATTGCTAATACATCTAAGTTATGAGTTTCCACTAAATATTTTAGGATCCTCCACTTTGTTGGGTTATTAAGCCCTCTCCCATTCCAAGAGATGAAATTCATTTTCTAAGGTTGGTCTTATTTTTTCTAAAGGAATTTTGATCCAAACATGCATGTTTCCCTAATTCTATTTCTTTCACGTATTCCTCTTCCTTGACTCTTATTTGTTCAATTTGTCATGTTTTTTGTTAGGAGTTTCATGATTTATGGGATTACTGACTCTGTACTTTACAATTTCCTATTTCAAGATTCGAAGGAATTACTTTGGAAGATCCACCTTTTAACAATGGCAAAGTTGGTTCTATTTTCTTTTATTCCATTTCATTTTGGAAGATTTGTTTAACATTCATCATTTCTTCTATAGTCAAATTTATCATTTCCCCAACTATTTTTTACCATAAAACTATTTGGTTTAGGTGAGCTTATTTGGCCTTTACATTCTGGATTTTGGATCATCTCAACCACCGGATCCTCTCGTCTTCTCTTTTGTCCATTGTCTTCATTATTTTTATTTTCGTGGAGGAGTTATCCCATTCTTTTTCTTTTACGTATGGGACTTTTTGTTGGGTGAAAAATGATCCAATTTCCTAGCAATCAAAGGATCAATATTTAGCTTGTCATTCTTCATTTCCTGAATCTTGGAATCTGACATTGAGAAAAATTTGTTTCGCTTCTTATTAATAACTAGAGTGAATCGATTATCCTTCTTCTCTTGTTTTCACAATCTCCTGTCTCTCAGTGATACGTAGAGGCTTGTACCCTTCCGTGGGGTTTTTGAAAATAATCTTGGGGTTCTCAATTCCATTTTTCATTATTCCTTTCCCCTTATCCTCCTTTCCCACATTGGTTTTAACTATTGTATACATCTGGGAGATTATGAATTTGTAGTTCTAGGCTGGAGTGTCCCCATCCATTACATTTAGCACACTTAGTTGGGCTACTTTCCAGTTCTATTTTCTGATCCCATACACCCACTGGATTTTAGCTTAATATTATTGAGGATGTCATTTCTAGAGATAGTATAGATGCAGAACCTTGCACATAAAATTCTAGTCATGCTAAGGGTCATGTTGTCTATGAGAACCAGAGAACCCAGAGAGTTATCAATTCCCCTTATGATGTCCTCATGCCAAAACTCTAAGGGGAGGCTTGGTAGAGACGCACCCAAACGGGAAATTGGTTCAAGTTTTATTTCTCCAAGTTAAAATTTGGTTCCCATTTTCTTAAGTACCATCCATATTTTCTCCAAAACCATGGACCATCCTTCAAAACTCTGTGCATGTCTTCCTAAGTAATAAAATTAAAAAGGAAAAATCCATTTGGTAAAGCACTTACCTATTAATGGCATTTTGGATTCCATTTGAGATTTTCCCACCTACGTCCTCCATCAATTTTTGGTCTACCCCCCACCATTTTACCCACTAGTGCTTTGTCCAAATTCTTTGTGGTATTGTTTGATATTGAATATGGGATCTCCAAGACACATCCTGAAAATTCTTTTTCGCTTGCAGGAAGAATTTTTGACCTTCAAGGACGATTCATTCTTCACCATACCTGACCATAAAATTGGGCCCTTGACTATTATCTCTTTTTCCCTTTCACTTCCATATCCATGGCCCACTCTATCACCTTCTTTCTGCAACAGATTCCTTGGTTCCAGGAGAAATCCCTCTTTCGTTGATTTCCCCACATTCTCTTTCAAAATTTCCTCCACAAGCTCACCAAATCACTCCTCCACAATTCATCATAACCCTATTTTTACTAAAAAGAGAATAAGAAGTTGTGCATGTTATATATAATCATGTAGAGTTACTCTATGCATGAGAAGCGTATATACAATTTGTTCATTAAACTTTTGGTGCATTACCTTCCTTAAGTATATTTTCGCTATCTTTCTCCCCTTTTCTCTGGAAAATCAAATAGTTTAGTTTGTTTTATAGCACTGTAGCTTTCGTAGTCTAATCTTACATTAGATGCACTTAGTTAAAAAGGAAGTTGAACTTCTCCGAGGTTTATCCCAAGGAGCAAGGTCCCACACCTTGGGGATGTTCCCATGTTGCCTTTGGATTATGTAATGATTCCACGAGTGCGCGATCCACATGACAAATTTTTTTAAATGAAATATATAAACCCATTTAAAAAAAGATTAATGTTTCTATTTAGAGTTAGAAATAATAAATTTGGGGTAAGCTAGGAGTTAAATTAATAAGTCATTTAATGTTTAGAAATTAAAATCTATAATAATTTAGTTAATAGGTTCCATAGTTAAAAAATTATACGTTTAAAAATCAAAACCTATAACAATATAATGCAAACTCAAAATCATGATCAAACCATTAATTCGTTTAGTAAATATTGTTTATATTATAAATAATCATATAAGATTAATCATGGTTAAAATTTATATAATAGAAGTTGTAATTGTTTGGAAATGATATAATAATGGGAATGATAATTGTAGTTACAATTCCCTCGTCCAACTAAAAATGTTTTTATAATGAATAGAATTGAGCAAAAAAATAAATTAGAACACATAATGTGATAGGAAGATGATGACCTAACCATGTATCCCAAAATGAATTAATGTAAATTAAATTTTTAAATAGGTAATGAGAACATTATCCAATGAGATCAATTATTACTGATGTTATCACCCTCATTCCATGAACATTAATGTTGTTATGGGATATTGATAAATTCCTCCTTTAGATCTGTGAATATTTTAAACTTGAAAATCTCTTATAATTAAATCGTCGGCAAGGTTATTGGATTTTCCAATCTAACCAACACCTGTATCACATGAATGCATAATGTGAATGAATCACGGTGTGTGCAAAACCTAGTGAGGTCATGTGATGACACACAATTTAGAATTTAATAACGTAAACTTTAAAATGGGCTCTCATTAATATTTTATAACCCTTAAAAACACTTATTATGTAATTTTTATTGTTCACATGTGTTTAATTCGGTGTTAATTATTGGGGTACTACATATTCTTTGAAAAGGAGGGGTATTTTGAGGTAGGCTCTTGTTTTACCTTTTTTAATATTGTATGCTCGTTAAAATCAAATGTGAAGTTTACTAAGAAAACGTTTTTCCCTCCCTTTTTGTTGTTTGATTTTTTGGTTCTTGGTCTTCCCCCTCTTATTTTTTGTGCGTTATTTGGTTTGATTGAGGATTTATTTGTTCATACATCCTTAAATTGTACTTGGGTGTTGGAAGAAAATAAAATAAGTTGTTGGTTTGGTGAAAGAGTTGGAATTGTGAATAAAGATAAATATCTTGTATTTTGAAAATATTATGTGTTCTTCCTCCTCTTACCCTAATTCTATGCATTGGTTACATCCTTGTGTTTGGTTATGTTCCTTTAATTCTTCATATGTTTCCCTACCTTATCATGCAAATGGGGTGGCATGCATATTTACCATTGGCTTGATGGGAGCCTATACACATATCTCATTTAGTAGGAATTATTTTGATGATTCCATTTGGTTGGAGTGGAAAAATACTTGTTTTCTCTTGGTATCTTGTAGTTTGGAACATTATTTAGAACTTGGAGCCATGTGTTTTGTTTGATTGTAGGTTTTCTCAAAAACTTGGATCATAAGAGTTTTTGAAAGCTTTTTCCTTATTCTTGTTTAATTTTTGGTGACATGAAGTGGATCTTGTTGAAATATTTCCCATTATGTACTATTGTAAATGAAATTTCATTTTGAGGTGGTTGTTTATATCTTTTAACTTGTGTGAACATGTGATCAAATGAGAGCTTGTTGTATTTTATATATTATAAACTTGCAAAGTAATAAATTGGGTTGGAAGTTATTTTGAAATAAATTAATCTATCTCTCTCTCTCTCTCTATCTCTCTCCTTCCCTAATATAAAATGATGGAATTAAAAATTTATAAATTCATATGATTTTTAAGTGAAAATAAAATGGTTGTATATATATATATATACATATATATATATATATATATATATATGTATATATATATATATATATATATATATATATATATATATATATATATATATATATATATATGTATGTATATATATATATATATATATGTATATACATATATATATATATATATATATATATACATATATATATATATATATATATATGTATATATATATGTATATATATATGTATGTATGTATGTATGTATTCAAGTTTTATTAAAAAAACATGTTGTGAAATTGGTATATTTATCTACGAACTTAAGTAACCCATAAATTTGATTTTATAAGTTATATTATAAGAAAAATTAAAGGTTTTGAAAAAACTATGCTAAGAACAATATATAAAGAATAGTAAAACCCAATTTTCTAAGTTATAGGAGGAATTATAATCTTAATATCGAGTTCTAAAAATAATAAATAATTAAAAAACAAAAAATAAATAAAGTCATTAAATATGTTATAACTTATTTTCTACATAGTGGACTAATAAATAATTTAAAGGGTTGTTATCTAACTATATTAATAATAGACTATCAAATATTCAAAAAAAAAAAACTAGATCATAAATTTAGAGAAATTGTGAGTCTAATACAAGGTTTTGGAAAAACAATATAAAAAGAATTTTTATTTAAACTAATTCAATGAAATAATTATACATTAAAAGGATAAATAGATTTATGTTGGTGGATATACATATGTATATACCCTCATGCTCTAAACTAAAAATCCTCCATGAAATCTCTAAATCCAATTTGCAAAAAAAGAACAAGAAAAATCAAATTAACAAATGAAAATAAGATGTTATGATACCCATAAGGAAAATTAGCATAAAATATTGGAAACCTAATATCTAAGGTGGAGATCCATTTGATCTAAGGGATCTCCTTTATCCCTACAATGGCCACTTATGACCTTTGACTCCACTTTCAACTTGTGCAAGTAGGAATGTTAAATTAACTCGGAATCTCCTTGTTAATTTCAATTTCTATTGTGTAAATGACCTTGATGTAAATTGTGTAAATAAATTAATCTAAATTAATGGAGGATTTCTCTTGATATTAAAATAAGAAGTGTTTAAAGAAATTATAAAGAGGTTTATTGTGATATTTCTCTTAGAGGAAAATTTGCATTCTTAGTTAAAGTTATTGAAGAAATTATTATTTAGGCTATTAATTTTGTGTATAGAAACATGTTTTTAAAAATTAATACTAAGCATCTAATCCTAAACGACCACTATAGTTCAATTCGGTGCATGTGATGCTATTACACATTGAAACATTAGCTAATACATAAGATTAAAAATAAATAATCATATTTAAAGAATTAAATAAATGTTTATATTGCACTTAATATTTTATTATTAGAGGTTGTAGTTGTGTAATTGAATATCCCTATTAAAAATGGTAGTGATGATTTTACCCTTTAAATTGGGTAAATTTGGATATAAAATATTGGACATTACGTTTGGTATCGAGCAGAGGTTTAAATATTTTAACCTAGGGTTAAACACGGAATGAGTTATATGTGCGTGATTGTGTATGCATAACTTGACCGCCTTGTTGGGTCATATTTATGTGTTATGTGAATTTATTATGATTTTTCTCATCCCTAACTATCCTACTTATGCATGTGAATCCTTGTAAACATGTTGTATAGTGAACTCTTATTTGTATCATATAGAATTGTGGTTTTAGTGGACCCATATTATGTTAGACCCCACTGATATCTTTGTATTGTGATTCACTTAGATAATATGATTCACTTGGATATGATTATTCACTTATTTATTTGTGAGGTTTTTGGATAGTTGTACCATACGAAACATTTAGATATTGTTATGGGAGGTATTAGGGGATCAATGAGTTTATCTTGAGTTATATTCTTTATTGGTGGATCCATAGGGATCCAAAAATACACCACTTCATCAGAACAACCAGAATCAAAAGGAAAAATGAGAAGAAACGGGAAAAAACAGTTAAGTGATAGAACTGCCACTTTCTGTAAAGCGGCGGTCACATAACCACCCCGATGGTTCACCCCTCTGCAGAAACTGGTGGTTTTGTAACCACCGTGAAGGTTTTGTAACCTCCCCTCTATGTCCACCAATGGTCCTGTCATGATATAAAACAAAAAATATATCCACGAACAATCACATTTGGAATGTCTCGGTTGTGTCTCCTTTTTCTCTCTTCCTATTCTCCAAAGACATGGGAGAACATAGGGAGAAAGTTATAAATATAATAAGAACATGTGGAATTAATCATGGATTAATGGGAAAATTGAACAAGAAACCAATAGTGTTGGAATTGTTTTGTGGAAGCAATGTATATGAAGAAAGAAAGAAAGTAGAGAGTGTGGAAGTAACATTTTTGTCTTCCTTCAGCTTCTTGTAATCTTTATTTTTTTAATTGGACAATATAATACTGGGAAGAAAGAGTAATTTCTCTTCCTTACTAGTTTTCCCTCAATCTAGGGTTTTCAAGATAAAAATATTGTGTTGTGTGTTGAATTATTCATTTTTATTTGTTGCAAGTAGTTCTAAGAACTAAAATTCATTCACTAACTTTCAAAACTGTCATTTTCAATTAAATTAGAAGTATGAAAAACAATTGTGTGTTTTGTAAGTTTCCAAAGTATAATTTAAATAATTTGTTGTGATAGTTGCATCTTGCAGTTGGTAGTATTTGACACCTAAGAGACTTATTTCCTCCTTTGAAAATTTGACTTGTTCTTTGACCCTTCTCCACCTTACTTCATATTTTATTACAGATACATTGTTGACTTATCATGATGTTATCACTACTACAATCTTAATAGATCTTATTATTGTTGTTTATGCATTGTACATATGATCATAACCATCATAATTTAATTGATGAATATATATCTCCTTCCAACATTTTATGGTCTATTAATTACTATGACACAATTGTTCTCCTAAATCATGAAATTTAAATTATACCTACTTCTACATCGATGTATTGAAAAATTCCATATTTTATCTCTTACATATTTTTATTGACAATAATAAAAATGACTCTTAAACTATCTAATTGACCGATCATGTGACTCTATAAGTGACAACACTATTGGAGACCATTTTTCTTGTCAATGTGACATCTCTTATGTATATTTTCTACTAGTTAAAATAAATGTTCTTTTTAGTTATGTAGATATTTTTAGGGATTGCAATTCAGATAGAATCCTTAGTAGTGACAATGTGTATATCAATATATTAGTGCCCACCAGATCCTCACTCTATTATGGTTATGTTGACCCATTGTACTTATTGTATTGAGACATTTGGACACATTTCTATTATGGATAAATGATTTGGATATTTATTATTTTATCCTCACATTATTGTTAAAAGCTAACTTGATATCAAAAGATGTTATTTTGTGGCACATGATGCCAATTCACTATTATTATTATTAGTACTTGATTGTATGTGATGATATACATATTGTTTATTCAATATTTACATGGATTTTATTTTGGATATATCATGGATAATTATCGTAATTTATATATATTTCATTTATGGATGAATGTTTGTGTAACTAATTAGATTAGTTAGCATATGATTAATTTAGATTGTTTTAATGTAAATATTATCATTTTACTTAGTTTTTGAAATTGATCCAATATGATGTGCAAATTGAGTGTGTACGATATAGGTTATGTCATATGAGAATGTGGGATTCAAGGGATGCACCTCCAAGTGGCACAATATGTCGTTTAGGCCGAACCTACTTCTTTGTTTGTCTTGGCCCTTATTATATTATTTTATGGACTATGGTTGGAAATTTGGAATTTACCCTCTTGGCATGTGTATTAAATTATTTTTGGTCACTTTTATCTCACTTTTATCCACTTAAATTAATTTGAATTTATATCTCTTTAATTACTTGTTTAAGTTTCTTTTGAGAGCTAACTGCTTCCCACTTATTTAGGATGGTTGGATTTAGTTTATTCTTGATTAAATAGGTTATGGGTCACCTAATAATGGATCAGGTAGACCAAACACCCCTTTTAAATGTCATATTTTCCATGAAACTCAGATTTGGGGAAGAAGTGACATTTTGGATGAGTGAAAGGCAAGTAAAAGGATATATTTTCCTTGAAAAGAGTCCCCAAGTACCATACATATGGGTGGTTGAACTCTTTTCAACTCTCATACAAGCCTTATAAATCTTATTCTCCACCCATTTTCATGATAATTGTCTAACATGGAAAATTTATAATTTTGGTCATAACAACCAAACCCCCACTTGAAAACCTCCTCTCTAGTTATTGTAAACCCTTCTTCTAGCTAGCCTATCAACTATGTAACCCTTATTTTAGTTGATAATAACATGATAACATGGTTTTAATGTGTGTATCATTTTTAGAGAAGTATACCTAGTTTTACTCATGAATTTGTTGAGATCCAAGGTGGAGTAGTTATTCTCAAAGGCATAAAAAGGGTTATTTTTAGCCATTTTGTAACAAAGGAATATCCTTTGGAGGATTATTTTCAGGGGCCCAAACCTTCTCTTATTTTTGTAGACGAGTATTTAAGATATATAGGGTAGTATACAATAATTATGTGGGGCCATATGGTTTCAGGAATCATTCAAGAAAACAAGGTCATTACAGGTGCAGAGAATGATAGCTTCACATAGAAAGAGGATTTGTCATAAAGATTCTAGGAGTTCTGAGAGGAGTTGGAAGATAAAAAATAGTAAATGGAAATTTATTGGAATTCTCGACATGGTATACACATAATCTTTTGTCCAAGAATTCAAAATCTCCCATGATATTATGTGTCAATGAAATTGCCCCTTTGAGCCAAAAGAGTGACTAGGCATAAAAGTAAAATTAAAGGAATAATTTTCTCTTGGAAATGGTTGGAATTATCTCATTAGGTGTTTTGGATTAAAAATCATACAAGTTTTGGCCTCTTAACTCCAAATATTTCCCCGAGGCCAAAAATGCACTTTTCGTATTCTAATTACACATTGGCATTATGACATTAACATGGTTTTCAAACTTGAGCACACTTTTCACCCTCATTTATCCCTTATATTATGGTGAAAAGGGATAATGAGACACTAAAGTGTGCTTCCCTATTGAGTTTAACTTTCGTCACTTAAAACTTGCAACTTGGTGTGTTAGAAACATGTGTAACTCAAAAATTTCCCCCTCCTCATGATGCATGGACCCATGGCACATTTTTCAAGGTTGTGTGTCCCTTTTTCATTTTCCTAATGTGCAAGGGGAGAACATGGACAGTAAAGTGCACCCCATATGGATGTTATGTTTTTTCACTTAAGACTTGCAACTTAATATGTTATGAAAGTGTAAATAAGTGTTTTAGACCCCTCCTCATGATGGCTTGACCCATGGCCTAATTTTTATAATCAGATATCCCTTTTCCCTTATACCAAAATCTAATGGGATAGTAGGGACACACAAATGTTTCCCCTCTATGGATCTAGTTTTTGGTCACATACAAAACCCAATTTTAGCCCCTAGGAGCTTTTTTAGCCCTTCCTCTTGCTCACATGAAACCACATGCTACCACTTATCATGACAAAGTAAACTTTAGTGCCCCCGTTGTCACCTTTGATTCATTTGTTCCCTATTTTATAGGGTGTAACTCTACCTCCAACACCTGTTTAAGCTTGTTTGGGTTAAATATGAGTTAAAGTACTTAAGAGGGAGAAATGGTTAGATAAATCACTTATCCATTTTTATGCATTTCAATTTGAATTTTTCCCTCGAAAAATCACCTCTATGTTTTTATGCTACTAAAAATTTTCCAGACACCTTCATACCTAAAAATGGAAAGTTGCTCATATCTCCAAAACCCCTCATCTAATTTCCATAATATTTTAACAGTAGCATCATCTCAAAATTTCCTTTACAATGAATATAATATCATCCCCATTGATGCTCTAAAAAAATTTAACACCTAGAAGAAAAAATCATCCATTATATCTTCCTTTTTAGATCTGCAGAGTTCTACCAATTAAAAACCTTTAAAAATTAGAACATATGACCTTGAGAAAAAACCTAAAATTTTGCGACTAGTTTTATTGAATTTTGACACCCAAAGGTCCATCTTCTAAGAATATTAGTTTTGATATGTCCTCTCGGTCTAAAAATAGTACATTGTGACATGTCCTCTCAGTCTAAAATAGTAATTTTTATAAATAGAAAACTTTTTGTGCCACCATTACTCCTTGTAAGTCAAAAACACTAGAAAATGACCATTTTAGAAACTTACTAAAAATAGCCATATAGAATAAGACCTGTTAAATATAAAAAGTGTTGGGATTGGGGTTTAATCATTCATATCCACTCATTCCACATCTATTTAACTACTTCCCAACATCATGAAGGTCAAATATTTAGGTATGGAGTTAATCTCCACATTGAACACTAAATATCCCAATGTGGGTGACAATGATGTGACACACATGGACCTGGAAGATCTAAAAGCAGTGATGTTAAGTGAACCTCATCAAACTTTGTAAGAAAATATAGTCTTGAGAGGTCTATTTAGAGAAATTGGTCATTCTTTGTTTGTTTAAAGCATTGAGCCAATCATATCTTGTGCACAACACTATGACCCTGATTTATGAACAATCCAGGTAGATGAAAATTCTATTCTTATAACCCTCACACCGAAGTTATTTCTCAAGGCCTACAAATTCCTTTTATCCAAAATACCCCCTCCTAGGTTTATTTTGATAACTTACATGATTGTTTTGGATTTGGACTAGGTAGAGTGATGAAAAGTGGAAGAAATAAATGTTGGGGACATTCATTTCCTAATTTCCTAGCCCCTCATTTCCATACTTATCTAGAAAATGGAAAAATTGGGTCATTTTGGGAAAAATCAGAAAAATCAGGCATGGGAGGAACACGAGGAACAAGTCCTTTGATCCTCTGATTCCCCACATTGCCGCATTATCCATATAAGGGATTTGATGGCATTGAAATTAGATGGGTTGGTTATTTTGGGAATATATTGATCAGTTCATTGGGGCCTCTTATTCTCTACATTATCGATCTATCCGAATGGATCAAGGAAGACACTTCATTGCGAGACAAAGTGGATAAATTGGGTAGTGGTGGAATAGACAGAACAATTCCATAAGGATTTTAATTCATTGTATGGTCAAGTTTGCTGATTAAGTGGTAGGAGGAATAGATCATGGGTAATATAGAGTGGAGAAGTAGATATGACAGCCACCAATGGAACAAGTTGAGTTATTCCATAGTTCCACCCTAAATCTAATTATTCGCCCAAGTACAAACATGTAAAAATCAGTTAAGTTAGGTCATGTAAACAAAAATGGAATAATTCCCACATTCCCTCAATTTTTTGGTTGGTTGATTCATCCACACCAAGAAAAAAATCATTAAATCGGACTATAGGAGCTCACGTGGAACCCTGTCATGACCGTCACGAACACTTGAACTTCCAAGGGCCATAACTTTCACCCTTTAACTCCAAATTTCACAAACTTGGTACAGTTGGAAAGGTATCATCATGTAATACACCATAAAAATTTAAATATTAAATTAGGTGAGGTTAGGTGGGTGAAAAGAGGAAAAACATATCCCATCATTAAAATATGTAGTTCTAGGTAGCTCAACCACCAAATTTGATGAGGTATGGTGCTCATTCCTTCTCCCACAAGTAAAGTATCAAGGGGAAATGGCATTGGTAGGGTGTCCATACCTATTTTCAGACATTCAAAGCATGTTGTTTATGGTTGAAGGTGGAAAATTGAGTTTACCTATCTTTTCCCTCCTTTCTCTTTTCCATTTTCTATATATTATAAGATGATGCTCATTTGTAAAGGTTGGATACTCTTAGAATGCAAGGGCATCATTCAAAAGTGTTGCACAAGTGTTCTTAAATTGTAGGTCTTATATTTGTATTTTTTAATGTGTCTATGCCTTATTCATCTATTGTAATGATTTTTGCATCTTCTTAAGGCAATACAAATCATGGTTTGTGGCTATCTTCTACCCTAGCTGGTGTTTTATTACATTTTCTTGCCTCTCCATATACTTGCAAGTATATTGTGCATGTTTATTCTCTTTTTGTATGGTGTATGCATGAAATAGTTAGTAATGCAAGTAAAGTTGAAACTAACACCTAGTAGCTTCAATACAATACTAAACTATACCTATGCATCATCATGCTAAGAGCTTAAACAAAGCTAACATATCAACATTAAACATGGAATGAACATTTCAAGCTAATATGTTAAACAAATTAACTTCTATCTCTTATTGAATTCTAAAATAAGATGAGCAATCAAAGAGTTGATTATGTGTTTGAAATCCCAAGGTTTCTAAGAATGGATTCTTGTCAAATCATGACTACAAGACCATTTGACATATATCTCGTATGACTTCAAAACTTGGGTGGATGAATACAAGAAATGGAGAAGGAAAGCTCTTCTAATGGCTAGATGCTCAAAGATGATAAATGGCTATAGTGTATGCTCTATGCTCATTTAGGAATGTAGGTGTAAATAGATAGGTAGGAGGAGGGGTCCTTATATAGCCTAATGGATAGAGGAATATCTACATCCCTCTTCATGTGGGATAAATGGAGAGGCTGGGTTAATTGTGGATAAGGGAGGTGGGTTAGTTGTGGATAAGGGTTAAGTCAACCTTAGGAGAGTTTAGTTTGTCCTTTAGTGACCCATGGGGTTTGAGGGGCTTTATTAATTAACCAAAGTGATTAATTAATAGGTGTGTAAGCTTATAGAAGCTTTTTAGAGGAATAATTAGCATGATTTAGACTATGAGAGGGATTTAATCAAATAAGTGATGATTTATTGATTAAATAGAAGAGAGAATTAATTAATTAAGAATAATTAATTAATCTAGATAGAAAGGGGTATTAATTAATTAGAAATAATTAATTAATGTAGATAGAAAGGGGAGCTTAATTAATTATAAATAATTAATTAATCTAGATAGAAAGGGGAGTTGATTAACGGAATGTCGTTAATTGGCATCATTTTTGGATAGAAGGGTTAATTAACTAGCATAATGTAGCTAATTAACGGTGATAGAAGAGGAAGTGTGTTATATTGACGATATGTCGTCCATTTGTGGGAAAGGGTATAATTAGTGTAATTTAAGTATTTAAATTTCTCAAGATAAATTATAGGTGTCTACATTTTCCCCTCTTTGGGGTGGCGTAAGTGATGCCACTTCAAAGATAGTAGACAGATAAACTTTGAAAGTGTAGAAGAAAAATTAGAAGTGATAGATGCCCCCTCGAGTGTCGATGGGTTGATCAAAGAAGGTGATCGACAATCGAAAAAGGTAAGAGAAAGGAAATAGAAGAATAGGTGGGAGCATGATGCCCTAGGTGAATAAGAAGAATAGTGTTGATAGGAGAATAATGTAGAAGAGGAATGATAGATGGAAAGAAAAGAGCAAGCTTTCATCCAGTGTATTAAAACAAATTTATTGTCATCATATTGCCAAAGATCTACGTCATCGGTCCTTATTAAAAATATAAGCATACAACAAAATTAGGATGACATGAAAAGCCATACTATGAACAATTTTCCATTACTTGAAACACCCACTCAATGCAACATACAAAAATCAATGCAATATGAGAAGGAAACAAGCTCATTTAACAGGGAAAACAAGTACAAACACACATATTCCAACCAAAAACGGTCAAGATGGTTGTACAAATGTTTTGTTATCAAGATGAAGATCCCTAAATGTTCATGATTAATGACAAGGGTTAAAAATGATGCCCCGAGCAAGGATACATGCAAGGAAGATGATGAAGGACATCGGGTCCACTGAGAAAGCATAGTGCACTACAAAATACTACCAGGAAACTATACGTGCCCCAAAGTACTAATGAAGCAAGAAAAATAGCTTTGTAGATGATTGTAAATATGATGATCCATGAGTCATTTGATCTATGAAGATGTGAAATTTCCAGCAAGATATGGAAATAATACCATGCACAAGACACAATTTTCAGCCGCTATGAGTTGGTTTACCTAGTTTTGTAAGTTTTACAATTTTTAGGATTTTGTTGGAGAATTTTATTTGAAATTTTTATGGATTTTGGAATGGTATATATACATATATATATATATATATACACATATATATGTATATATATATATATATACATATATATGTATATATGTATATATATTTGTTTTTACCAATTTTTGGATGGGTTGGATGCATAGAAGAAATTAGAAGAATCAACAAGAATCTCCCAGATGCAAAAGAAATGCCCAGGAGAAGAAAGAAGCGAGAGGTAGAAAATAATGCCCCAAAGACAACAGAAAGATTAAAAAAATTAATTAATAAAAATAATTATTTGATGGAGAGTGTAGAAGAAGGGATATCTCTTAGAGCAATAAAATTATCCTAGTGAGAAGAAATGAGTACTATATGGCAAAGAATGCCCCAACGACGGCAAAAAAGTAAGGAAAATAATTATTTAAATAAAATAGCTATTCACATCGAGTAGAAGAAGAGTTAGAGCAACAATAATGATTAAAATAGGCTTCGGGCCACGCCTAGTGAAAATGGTTTAATATACCCCACCTAAGGGGTAAATCATCGCGACCAATTCATTTCCTACCGACCACTACCGAAATTTTACCGCGAAACCCCAAATAGCGCCAAGGATGATGATGAGAGGATAGTCCCATAGGAGACGCATTGACCGAGCTCGAGAGTATGCCCCACATGTAGAAAATAGCTTCTTCGTGAGTAGCTTGACCTCGCTTAGTCAATTTTTCATTTAATTCTTTAATAGTTAGGCTAAAGGTAGGGTTTAGTGCAAAGGCGCACATGCGTGAGGGCACAAGCATCCCTATGGTGGCACAGTACCCCTAAAACACATGCATTCACACACAGGCACTAGAGACGTGTGCGCATATGTGCATACGCCCCAAAAAGGTGTATGCGCTCCCACGCACATACACATAACACATGTGCACATGCGTAAGCATCAAAACCCTAGTGAACACACACATTAGACAAAAATGTGGCGTAAATGCCCTTAGGTGTATGTGCACACGCACGTGTGCCAAAAAGGGTGGCCCACACGCCATAAGGTGTGCACAAGCCCAAATATGGCATGCAGGCACCTATAACAGATGAAAAATTGGGGAAAATGTCAAAAAATGACACTTAGAAGAAAGAGAAAAATTAGCGGAGGATAGAAGAATAGTAGAAGAACTTAGAAGAAATTGTTAGTGTCTAACACATGTCATGTTTTGCAGAGATAGTTTCCAGCATTGCAGATGCAAGAGTGACACACTCGCATAGCCGAGATGGAGGGGAGCATGCGCCGATGTAACATCACGTGATAGTGATTCTATTAGAGGCGGTTGGCCTAGGCTATGTAGCGCGGATGTCATCTATTACCTTAGACCATGGCCTATTGACCACTTTGATTGAGTGGTGGCATAGTGAGAGCCAATGTTTCAGGCTCCCTATAAGAGAGATGACCATCACACTAGAGGACGTGTGGCATATTTTGCGTGTTCCTATTATAGGCTCAATGATTGAGTACACGAGTGATTTTGGTCAAATTACTGTGGCGATTAGTGACCTATTTGGCTGCGAGGAGATACCCCATGAGGGTATGACAATATCCTTTCATGACTGCATAGCTGATCCGACTCTTCACTGGGGACCACTTTACTTGATGGCTCTTATCAGTGGGTTTTTACTCACTGATAAGACAGGGACATCATTTCCGATGGGGCTGATTACATTAGTACATGGATTGTTTAGTGGCGAGTGATATTGTTGGGGCCAATACATACTGGCACATTTATACTGGGATCTACACTGATTACTTACCACCATCAAAAGACAGTGGGGCTGGCATCTTTACTACAGATCTGGTCCTAGGACCATATAGTGATCGATGCCATGTAGGTGCATTGTACACACTAAGCACCGGAGGAGCTGACATTCATGGCATGGGTCTCCGTGGGAGATGATGTACGAGGGAACTTAGGCAGTATTTACTACTACCATCAAGAGTTTGATGAGCTACTAGATAGAGATATCATTTGGAGGCCCTATAGACACATACAGTGGCGAAGATGGAGTAGAGCTTAGCATCTGTGCGAGAGAATTTCCTTCTTAGTAGCCGCAGCTATATTATCAAGATATACAGGGTGGACCGATGTCACGATAGTTGGGTAGAGTTCAGGGCATCCTCAACCCGATATGTGGTATGCCCACTAGGATGCAGAGAGGTGGACTATGGGGCCACACATATAGGTAGCCCGAGCCAGGCTAGCTTCCTATAGGTGGTACCATAGGTTTGGGACCTGCTCAATAGGTTAGAGACCCAGGCACCACACCAAATTACATGGCCTAGTATGTGACCATTTTTCCATGGTGCTTGACCATATCAAATGAGGCATGGGGAGCAGGTGTGTGAGCACCATCCGAGGTCTCATACAATAGTGACGAGGTTGTAGTTGTAGGTTGGGTTGATGATCTATCTAATGGGAAGCGACATGATGGGAAAGGTCTAATACATGATCCTAGACAGGCGCGGCGAAAGGTGCTCGGATAGAGGTAACAGGTGCCCAGACAGGGACAACACATGGCCAAGCACAAATACTAGGTCATGGAGAGGGTCTAACGCCTAGATTAGGGAATCAGGGATAAGCCCATAGATAGGTACAGGGCCAAGGACAAGGACATGCTCTTATGGTGCCTCTAAGGTTAGCCCGAGCTTAGGGTGGAGATACTGAGGCACAACTAGCTACCCTACGTTAGCAAGTGCGGTAGTTGACAACGGAGAGAGATCAGACCTGATCTCACATTCTAGCCATGACAACAGAGAGGGACTAGGCCAGAGCCTAGGCCGATTAGGGGGGAGATGGTTCTGAATATTTTTAGTAGATACGCCAGATAGCCTCTCGTATAGCTCGGTGAGAAGCCTACTATAGCATGCCCAAACCCGATTCTGACTAGTGATAGTTGAGAGAGATTAACTTCACACAGAGTGAGCAGTGGGTCAAGCCGAGGTTGTAGGGATAACAAGAGAGAGTAGTTTCATTTTTACACACAGACAGGATAGAAATGACAACTCACACTCATCGAGACTTAGCTACAACAGAGGGCAAAGCCTCTCGAGGGCAAAGCCTCTTATTATCGATTTCTCTATTATGAGGTAGTTCTAGTTGGTCAGTGGGCACCTACCTATAGTCAGTAGTCGAGTGGATTGATGAGATCAGAGAGGCCATAGGTATCAGTGGAGCAGCCATGAGGGCAGCCTACAGGATCGTGTGGGACACAAGTTATGGGTCTACCTCCATTACACAAACCAGCCACTCCCTCTGAGGGTTCTAGTCAGCCTTGATTTTCATTGTATTCTTTTATTGTATTTGTATCATGATATACAAACCTCTTATGAAGGTGTTATACTTGTCGATGTATATGATGTACCAGTTTTTTGATGCACGCCTCTGATGAAGGATTTATTCTTTTGATCATTATATAGCATTATTTGTGTACACCTCTTATGAAGGCATTTTTATGAGTTGTGCCCCTTTGATGGCCCATTTTGTATCGATGATGTGTATCTCTTGTGAGATAGATATTTTTATACGTGTATATATGGACATTTTCATGTGGCACTATTGTTATGAGATGATGGAATTTGATCGGTTTTAATGATTGATTGCATGGATAATAGATGTGTCATGATGTTATATGCTTTGATTTCATATTGTGTATGTATCATGATGATAGTTGAGATGTTGGTACCACATGTGTTTAATTTTGACCTGATAGATGCATAGATGATATCAGTTTTATTGTACATGTGATGCGCTAGATTAGTGGACGGGATGATATGATGATATTGGTGCGGGGGAATAGATTTTCATATTTGTGATCCCTATTTCCCCATTTGATGATATGATATGTGATGACTAGCTTAGCATTCATGTATGAGATGATGTTAGATGTGACGATATTGATGGAGATATGATGATGTGATAACAAAACAATGTACATGCAACAAGCAAACACAATCAAATGTTAACAAAATACACAGTGCCAACCAACACAAATTAACACAACTATGTACAATTATTTACAAGCATGCAAAAACACACTGCATATGTACAAGTAAGAATGAATCTAATCTAAGCAAGAAAAGATGAATCTTATCAAAGTATGTCTAAGCAACAAACTATACAAATGTACAAACAAGAAACAACTATACAAGCAAACAATGTACACAAACAAAGAAAGAAACAAGATAAAGTAAGTAAACTAAAGTTATGTTTTTGCAAGATTGTTTTGTGAAACACTTTTCTACTATTATTGTGCTTTTGTGAAACAATTTTCTATTGTTTTTGTGCTTTTGTGAAACAATTTTCTATTATTTTTGTGCTTTTGTGAAATAATTTTCTATTATTTTTGTGCTTTTGTGAAACAATTTTCTATTGTTTTTGTGCTTCTGTGAAACAATTTTCTATTGTTTTTGTGATTTTCTAACATTTTTGAATGTTTTTGTGATTTTCAAACATTTTTGAATGTTTTTTTGATTTTCTAACATTTTTGAATGTTTTTGTGATTTTCTAACATTTTTGAATGTTTTTTTGATTTTCTAACATTTTCTGAAGCTATGCATAGGTAACCGAAAAATGTGGATGCCCTAGCGTTAGACGGATAATATACAAGGTAAAATGTTGTGTGCTTATAAACAGAAGGTGAAGTCGCAGAAGTGCCCCTAGCGTTAGATGGGGAATATGTAAAGACCATCCCTTCATAGATTAACAAGAGGAGAAAAAGTTGGATCAAGGCTTGACAGATAGGTTCATAGGGAATCTCAAATGCAGACACGGAACTAGCCCTAGGCTAAGTAAAAGTACCCTCCAGATGCAAGATTCTTATGAACAATGAATCCTCCTAAGGCACCGAAACTAGTTTTCACCAAGGGACCTATCCAACGTGCCACAATTGTGTGGTTTTCACATATGGATGACCTATTTTCTCTTTTTCTCTTATTTTAATTTTTTTGTATTTTGATCATTTTTACTCTTTTTTGTTTTCTTTTCTGTTTTTTTGTGCCATGTTTAAGCATAGAACCACTTAAGGTGCATGGCATTCATAGGTTCATGGAGCTCATCACCATTGGGATGGGAAAGTTTGTATGCTCTCATACCATATTTGGCCACAATGACGTAAGGTCCTAACCAATGTGGTTTGAACTTGCCTTTCTTCTCTCTTTTTGCCCTTGTGTTGAACTGATTTTCTTTCATGACCAAATCTCCAACCTCAAACTGATGAGGTATGATCCTTTTGTTGTAATTTATGGAGACTCTGTTCTGATACACTTTGAGATGGTTAAGGGCGCGGATGTGCTTTTCATCCAGGAGTTCTAATTCTGCCAGCCTAGCCACTCTGTAATCCTCATCCTTGTCCAGGTAATCCCTAAGAGATATTCTCAGGGAAGGAAGCTCGATTTCCAATGGGATGATGGATTTGGTTCCAAATACTAGGGAATAGGGTGTCACACCAATAGGAGTGTGAATGGAGGTCCTATAAGCCCAAAGGGCTAGGTGAATTTGTAAATTCCAATTGTGACCTATCTTACTCACCATCTTTTCCATGATTTGAACCAATGTTTTGTTAGTGGCTTCATCCTGCCCATTACCTTGTGGATAATATGGCATAGACCACTTTAATTTTATTTGAAATCGATGACAAAGGTCCTTCACTATTTTGTTCTTGAATGATTTTCCATTGTCAGTAACTATGGCCATAGGAATGCCATACCAGCAGATAAGGTGATTCATGATAAACTTTGAAATCTGAGCTCCTGTAACATAAGTCAAAGGAACAACCTCCACCCACTTAGTGAAATATTCTATAGTTGTGATGATGTGAGTATGACCATTAGATGAGGTAGGGGTGAGCTTTCCTATTAAATCTAGTCCCCATTTGGAGAATGGCCATGGGGTTGTGATTGGCTGTAATGGTTGTGATGGCGCATGGATGAAATTTCCATACTTTTGACATAGTACGCATTTCCTTACATAGTTGCAGCAGTTTGTTTCCATAGTAGGCCAATAGTAGCCTACTCTCAACAATTTCTTAGCTAGAACCCCTTCATGTACTTAGACCCGACTCTCCTACATCTAGACAACGCAATAGATTCCCATTGTAGCCATGATGATAGAGCATATCTCCTAAGAGGGTATAATGAGCTATCTGGTGGATAAGGCTTTGTTTTTTGGAATGGGAGATGTCCAAGGGAAGGTGTTATGTTTAAGATAGGCGTAGATGTGCGCATACCATGGGGAATAGGGACCAATAACTTCACAAGCCAAACATGATTCTGGCATGTCATACATAGGTTAGCGTAGATTCTCAACAAAAATGGCATATCATTTCTCTCTGGTGGAATTCGTAGCATAGAACCTACGGTTTCCATAGCATTTTGGATCTATTTTGTGCCCTTGGAATCTACTCGAATGTGATATGCACAAAATACTCTTTCAAGGTTTCCACCAGTTTTTGTAGGGGATGAGTTTCTCATCCTTGACTTTATATTCATCGTTAACTTGCTTGATGATCAATTGTGAATCACCAACGATCTTAACATGATGGATATCCCATTTGATTGCCAGCTTCATCCCCGTGATGAGCGCCTCATATTCTACAATATTATTTGTACAAGGAAAACCAAGGTAAAAGCTTGAGGTATAGGGTCGCTGAAGGATTAATTAATACCACACCTACCCTCAAACCATGAAAAGTAAAAGATCCATCAAAGTGCACTTGCCACATGAAAATTCCTCAATATACATTAATGAAGCGTCTGGCAGATCTAGACTCATAGGTTTTATTCCTAGTAATGGTGCTTCTACTAACTGATCGGTGAGTACTTGTCCTTTTACTAACTTTTGATGTACATACTCAATGTCAAATTCACTTAGTAGAATGATCCAATTATCCATTCTACCTGTAAGGGTGGGTTTTGACAACAGGTACTTAAGTGGGTCAACTTTGGATATAAGCTTGGTTTTAGTGTTCAACAAGTAATGGAAAAGTTTTTGGAAGGTAAAAACTACAGCCAAACAAGCTTTTTCAATCTGAGGGTAGTTGAGCTCATAAGAAATGAGAGTATGAATAAGATAGTACATAGCTTTTTCTTTATGGCCAAGGTCATATTGGGCGAGAAACGCACCAATAGCGAATTGTGTAGAAGAAATATACAACAGAGTGGCTCACTAGGAGTTGGAGGCATGAGGACAGGTGGATTGGATAAGTACTGCTTAAGCAAGGTGAAGGCATGTTATTGCTCTGGTCCCAAAATAAAGGCAACATCATTTTTAAGTAGATGAGTGAATGAATGACACTTATCGACAAGTTGGGAAATGAAATGGCGGATGGATTGTATCTTTCCTTACAAGCTACGCAATTGTTTGATGTTTTTAGGAGGAGGCATTTCAATAATGGTAGTAACTTTAGTTGGGTCTACCTCAATCCCTCTTCGAGATACAATGAATCCAAGCAACTTTCTTGATAGTACGCCAAACACACACTTCTTAGGATTCAATCTGAATTTGTATTCCCACAGGCGTTTGAAGATATGCCAAAAAATCTCAGGGTGCTCTTGTCTTGTATTTCCCGAGGATATCATCCACATAGTCTTCCATGATGTCATGAATCATATCATGGAAAATCACGGTCATTGCCCTTTGATAAGTTACTCCTATGTTTTTAAGGCCAAAGGGCATTACTTGATAACAAAAATTCCCCCAAGGGGTTGTGAAGGTTGTCTTGTGTTGATCCTCATCTATGATTTTGATCTGATTGTAGCCTGAAAAGCCATCCATAAGAGATAACATTTCATATCCTGCAGTTGAATCAACAATCATATCAATATTGGGCAATGGGAAATCATCCTTTGGACATGCCTTATTAATGTCTCTAAAATCCATATAGATTCTTATCCTGATAGGTTTATTTTGTATGGGGACTATGTTTGATATCCATTCTGAGTAATCAATAGGTCAAATGAAGCCCGCCACTAACAATCTTTCTAGCTCTTCTTTAACTAGAAGGGCCACCCAGTGGATGCATTTTTCTGAGCTTTTGTTTGATGGGCTTGGCGTCTACATGCACCACTAGGTTATGCACTACCAAAGTTGGATCCAATCCCGGCATATCCTTGTAAGACCATGCGAATATATATACAAACTCCCATAGAAGCATGGTGAAGGTTTTATGTTCCCGTGTTGGGAGTGAAACTCCCAGTTTGACTATCTTTGGATCATCTTCTGTTCTAATATTCACATCAATGGTTTCTTCCACTAGAATTTTTGAAAAATCCTCCATACGCGTAGGATCAAGAGGAAGGTTGAGATATTCTTCCAAGGGCATCTCTATGAGATTTTCACCCTTGGTATGGTCACTTTTCTTGTCCATTGATTTTTTTACTTGTTTGTCAGCCAAGCGCCTCAAAGAGGTTTTCACTATGTGACTTGGAATTTTGTTTTTCCAAGGCTTTTCATTGGAACTTTTTCCCTCACTTTTTCTCAAGTTGAGCTTCCTTGTCAAAGTACGTGTAGGTATCTAAGTCAATGTAGAAACCCTTCTTATGGTCTCCAATTGGAATTGTATCTTGAATGCCCATGAATTTTGTAATGGCTTCATCATTTTCAAAGAGATCCAGTGGTACATGACGTTGTTGGTCCCATTTGACAAGGAAAGGGTAAACAAGGTCAATTTTAGGTTCAGTGAGCGGTTATGGTAAGGACAATGGTATCCATGAATAGTTTTGTGGAGGCAGGATCCTCATATTGGCTACAGTGGGAATTTGTGTCATTGTCTAAATAATTAGAGCTATCTTCGCACTCAGAATGTGGTATCTTGATCATTAGGGTGCAATCCATAGGGTCGAATGTTGATGTCATATCTTTCCATCTTGAAATGTGGGAGATGAACTAGTTCTCTCGGTAATTTCTCATTCTTTCTACATCCTAGACCCTTATAGCCCATGGAATACATCATTCGGTTAAACTTCTCATATTCAGGGGTTTGGTAGCAAGTTAGTTGAGTATCTTCCGGGACCCAAGTCGTAGGTGGGTCCAACAACTTCTCTTCAGCGAGCAACCCCTAGGTAAAAATGACCCAATAGTTCGCTCATCTCTAGGCCATCTAAAATGATAGTTGGGTCGACCTCTAGTTTTAGGTGACAACGATAGGTCCAAAACCAAAAGAGCTTATTGTACATTATATTTTCCATAATTATATTCTAAAACCTTCATCTCCCACGAATCAAAAGGATAAGTTGATTTAGAAGTATCCCATGCACAAGAACTTAGGGAATCTGAATCTACTCGTGACTCCATGGCTTCAGATTGAAGAGGAACAACTATATCAGTAGAGGGACACGTATAGGCACCCTTACGCGTAAAACTATTGAGAGATCTGTAATGAGCGAAGGGCTCTAGATCTCCTTGTATTGTGACAGTGTGTCCCTCATGTTTCAATTTGATGCATTGATGAAACGTTGATGGCATGGCCTGCATGGCATGAATCCATGGTCGGCTAAGAAGCATATTGTATGGAAGTTCCAAGTCCAAGACATGAAACTTTGTTTGATGACAAGTGGGTCCTACTTCCATGGGTAATGTGATTTTGCCATCTGATTCCCTTTCCACATTTTCATAAGCGGTTATGGTAATGATGTGGGACTCGAGATATTCTTCTGTATGTCCCAGTTGCTTAATTAATTTCAATGTGCATATATTCATCCCTGATCCATTGTCCACAAGCACTCGTTTTATCTTTCGGTGGGTAACAAAGACCTCAATATATAAGGGGAGATTATGTGTTGGATCTTCAATAGGGTTCTCCCTATGATTAAAAGATATATACTCATTTGGCACAATGTTAGCCACCGCAGCTTGAAGATGTGAATGGTCAACTTCTAGTGGCACTCCTAACCCCTAAAGAGTTTTGTACAAGATGTCCTTGTGTACATTTGATATTTTGAGAAGATCCAAGATTGAAATCTTGGTAGTGTCTTCTAAAGTTTTTCTAAGAGGTTGTACCTACCATCTTGTGGGGTTGACATAGAGGGTTTAGGAATTATGAGGTAGGTGTGCCTTGTTACCGTGGTGGAATCCTTTCCCTTAATTCGAATGGTGCTCACATGGTCACTATGAGATTGGATACATCCAACGAGTGAATCTTAATGATTATTGTGCTTCTTGGTATATAGATAATTCACCGATTTGTAACTCTATGATGACTATCCTCGATCCATATTTTTCTCATCTAAATTACCATGTTTAGGGAATGGTTCTTTGAATGTTCCCATCTTTTTGTTTGGCGTCTGATTTTTCTCTGGGTTATCCACTTCTATCTCCCCATTGTCAATGAGGTCTTGGCTATAGTGAAAAATTCATAGACATTTTTTTGTTTTGTGTCCCTTCACATGATGTAATTCACAATAGTCATGCCTTTGTACCATTATGGTTTTGGAGCATTGTCATCAAAGGGTTTTGTCGTGGGATAAGTCACCATATGAGCTGCATCCAATTATTTCAATATGACTGACAAAGGCTCATTGAGAGGAGTCAACATTCTCTATTTAGGTGGTGTTTGAATAGGTCCTTTGGTCAGCTTGAAAGGTTGACCAGTCTAAACCGTTTGCACGTGTTTGGAATCTGTAATTCTGTCTCCCGCCATGTTCTTGTTTTTATTGAATATTTTCAGCTTTTCTCGTAGGTTTTGCATTTTGGTTATCCTTAAAATGTGGTTTAATGGTTCCTTTGGCAATAAGGGATTTCTCTATTTGAATTCCCTTTTCAATAACCTCTTCAAGGTGCGAACACAATGCATTTGCATATGAAAAGCAATGTTGAGGTTGAGATTGGGCACAAATATACTCACTAGCTATTTTTCAGGGAATGTATAAGGGAAGTGACTGGCTATCCCTCTCCATCTTTGTAGGAATCTAGCGAATGTATCATTAGGATGTTGTTTAGTGCCACACAAGTCCACCATGGTTATGTCACTTTCTATGTTGTACGAGAAGTGTTATACAAATATTTTTTTAGTTCAGGCCATGTAAAAATAGACCCATGAGGTAAGCGAGTGAACCATTCCAAGGCTTGGCCCCCTAGACTCTTTGGAAAGAGTTGTATGAGGTAATTGTCACTTTGTAGGCCACTTCTTGGCATGCCATATAAAAATATTTTACATGGTCTCGTGGGTCACCTTTCCCTCTATATTTTTCAAATTTTGGCATGTCAAATTTTTTAGGGAAGGGTTGAAGCGTCATATTTTTGTCAAATGGATAGGGACATAGCTCTTCATATTGATATTTTTGTTATTCCCCATAGTGCTCTCTTAGAGGCTTGTAAATGTCACTTTCATAGACTACATTTCTTGAGCGAGTAATTTTTCTTTGGTAGGAGAAGCAGGATATATACACGATTATGTTCCATATTGTCTTCTCTCTTGATTGTCTAATTGAAGTTCACTAATTTTTACCTTAGGTTTTGTCTTTTGTACATCCTTATTTGTTTCTTTTTACACATGAGATGTTAACAGACCAATTTTTGACTAAGGTTGATAATTTGTTGTTGAATAGTGACTTCTTCTTCATGTTGCGGAGGTTTTTCAACATTTTCGTGTTCTATTCTGACTTTATGTGGTACTTTAAGGAAATGTATTCTATATCCCACTACATTATCATTTCCCACGTTAGAAGTAGAAGCATGTCCATGTGTTAAGATATCATCCATGTTAATAAGAGGTTTCTCCTCTTCATTAGCATCATTTGTAGGTGGGATTACCTCTTGTTCGATAGGAATTCTAGCTCCCAACTCCACAACTCGTGCCAACACTGATCCTTATTTCTAAAAAGGAATTCATCTAACAAGGTGGGGTCGAAGTCAAACTCTACATGTGGGGATTCTAACTCATCACCACTATGATATATATCATTTCTTATACTTCTTTCTTATGGATAATAAAGGCCCAAGATCATGGCCAATAAAAGGGTTTGACCCTTGTTTGTTGGAGGCTTCCCAAGTTTGTGTTTGTCTTGTTTCCAAAGCCTTCTTTTTGAGTCCTAATCTTGTTTTAGGAGCCATGACGTGTAATAGTTTCACTAAGGTATCTATGAATGTGTTCAAAGATTTTTATCAAACCTAAGTGAAAGAAGGAATGTCAAGAAATTAAGGTATGTTATGAATGTCAAAGAACCAACGTGACACAATAATTTTCTCTTAAATGAACGAGCCAAGCAAGAATCAATCACACAATGTTGAGTTTCAAACCAAATAATCAAATGAAGTACTTCCTAAATTTGTTTTTAGAAAGGTAGTTGGTGTCGTATGATGATTAAAAAAATGTCCCTACTTATGTCGAGTTCAAAGGAATGAACAAGGTGTAAGTAATAACAAGAAGTTAATGTGACCTCCAAACAAAGTATACTAGAAGAAAGCCCAAATTCAATCAAGACCTATATTCCAAAGGGTGTCAGTTATGATTGTGAGTGACACAAAAATTTCACTGAGATATGTTAACCAAACTTTGCGAGAAAGTAAGGTATTGATATCAAGATGATATTGATATAACATGCACAAGTGGTAACACTTAACACTCTTCAGAATCGAGGTAATAATTAAAATAAAAATAAAGTGATAATATACCTAGGAATTGTTAAAGTGTATATAGCGTAACCTTACAATATAGGTATTTAGGTCAAGTTTATAAGAAATAAGACATAAATACCAAAAATTATAGTGACACAATATAAACAAGATAATTGTTCAAAGGAGAATCAAAGTGATGAACTAAGCATAACTACAATGATGATCTTGACTTAGGTATCAAGATAAAAAAGGATACCAAGTATATAAAAATGTCTCCATAAACTTTAGACATTTAACAACCGTAAATTGTAAACATTCAAGGCGTAAACGAAATGTAAAAAAAAAGTGGCGAAACAATCAATTGATAACGCAAAGTAGTAACTCTTATTTTGATCAACAAAGTGTCAAAATAAAGTGAAGGAAGTGGATCAATTGGGGTTGAAAAATGTTGGCCTCACTTTGGCATAGTTTCGCCTTGCCTTAGGGCAAGTGAAAAACTAAGAAAAAGTAACGCTTCACACATTTCGTGATGAACAATAGTTATCAACTCAAATTGGCTTTGATGTGGTCCAAGTGGGCTCCTGGTTAAAGATAGTTTCTTGGGTGGTTCACTTAACTAGGTCTCACAAGTAATCTAAGAGAGATCTCAATTTACCGAAAAGTCACACTAACTAATTTGGGAGTATCTCACTTTAGTTTACTCCCTTTAAGCATAGTGGCAAATGAATGCATCCATCATGTATTCTCACTGGGGTCGCAATACAAATGACTTGTGATGCTAAATCTCACATGTGTATTAGTCAAGTAGGTTGTGCGGAGAACTTCCCGTTTCTTCCACAAGTTTCCCTCTTGCATGGACTACTTTGGGGTTCCTAGGACCGCCCCCATTGTTATAGCTTAAGGCTTATGCCAAAGGGGTTATGTCCTAGTTTTAGGCAGACGAGACGTACCCTTATCCAAACCTGCCAATACAATGTGTTGATTGTGGTGTATTTTTATCTTTTTAAATTGGATATGGTTTCTTGAACACCTTTTGTAACCTACACAAAAATTGTATTAGTAGTTTTGTTTTGTTTCAACTCCACCCTTCTTTAAAAAGCATTTTTAGTTTTGCATAATGGATTAATAATTTTCCATAAAAATAATAAATGTCGTTTCTGATTCTCAAGATCACCCTAAGACACAAGAGAAGAGCATACACGACACAAAATCCAAGAATTCAACAAATGGAAACACTTAATTCAAACGCGAAATATATTTTTTCTCAATTTGGACATTCAACATATTCTTAAAGAAACAAAAGACATAAGAATCATTTTTGATTCCCAAGATCGCCCCAAAAGACGTGAGGGAAGAGCATACATGATCTTACTCTTATAATTAACATGCAAGGTTCATTCCATGTCTAGTCTAGCATATCCATTCAAAAATAAAACCTACAATGATGTTAGTACCTTAGGAAACAAATTTCCACAAATCTGAAAGTAATACGCCAACTCGTATCAAGCACTTGCACACAAGTTAAGACATATGCATGTGGGTTAGGGAATCTATGCCCCTCTGTGTAAATCTAAATCCGCAGTGCACCTGTGCCACCCGAGAGATGCCTACGCCAGGATATGGGCATGTGCACTAGGGTATAGGTGTGTGCGCCAAGGTTAGAAAAAGGAGGTATAAAAATTCAAACAAAGTGCACTGCACCACCCAAGATATGCATGCATCGGGATATGGGCATGTGTGTTAGGTACAACACGAATGCATGCTCCTAGGTTAGAGTTTCTATGCTAGGTTTGGTGTATGTGTGCCAGGGTTAGGGCATGTGCGCTAGTCCGACAGGTGTTTCAAAGAAGAAGTGAAGGTACAGTACAAGTAGAGTGTGTGCACACCGAATGTGTTTCGTGCCTAGTTTAGTGTGTATTTGCTATGTTTTGTGTACTTGCACCCATCCTACAATCAAAATACGGCCAAAGACACCAAAAATCTCAAAACACTCCAAATTTTAGTATGTTAGCTTGAAATTGACAACAACCCATTAGAATTAAAGCTCTAAATGAGATCCTACACATGTAATATTAGCAAAATCCTAAGAAATTGAACATTATTTTCCATATGTGTATATCAAGGGTTAGCCAAAAACTTGAAATAAAAATAAAATTTAAACTAGAATGTTAAGGGACTAAGGTTCAAGTCCCACCAGTGTGCCATATGTATGCATGAAATAATTAGTAATGCAAGTAAAGTTGAAACTAACACCTAGTAGCTTCAATACAATACTAAACTAAACCTATGCATCATCATGCTAAGAGCTTAAACAAATCTAACCTATCAACATTTCTACATTAAACATGAAATGAACATTTCAAGCTAATATGTTAAATAAATTAACTTCTATCTCATTGAATGCTAAAATAAGATGAGATTAAACCTATTTAGATCTCTAGAAATAAAAGAGTTGATTATGTGCTTAAAATCCCAAGGTTTCTAAGAATGGATTCTTGTCAAATCATGGTTATAAGACCATTTTACATATCTCCATATGACTTCAAAATTTGGCTGGATGAATACAAGAAATGGAGAAGGAAAGCTCTTCTAATGGAAGGATTCTCAAAGATGATAAATGGCTATAGTGTATGCTTTATGCTCATTTAGGAATGTAGGTACAAATAGAAAGGTAGAAGGAGGGCTCCTTATATAGCCCAATGGATAGAGGAATATATACATCCCTCTTCGTGTGGGATAAATGGAGATGTTGGGTTAGTTGTGATTAAGGGAGGCTTAGAAAGGGTTAAGTCAACCTTAGGAGAGTTTAGTTTGTCCTTTAGTGACCCATGGGGTTTGAGGGGTTTTATTAACTAACCAAAGTGATTAATTAATATGTGTCCAAGCTTATAGATGCTTTTAGAGGAATAATTAGCATGATTTAGACTATGAGAGGGATTTAATCAAATAAGTGATGATTTATTGATTGAATAGAAGAAAGAATTAATTAATTAAGAATAATTAATTAATCTAGATAGAAAGGGGTATTAATTAATTAATGTAGATAGAAAGGGAAGCCTAATTAATTAGAAATAATTAATTAATCTAGATAGAAAGGGGAGCTGATTAATGAATGTCGTTAATTGGCATCATTGTTGGATAGAAGGGTTAATTAACTAGTGTAATGTAGCTAATTAATGGTGATAGAAGAGGAAGTGTGCTATATTGACGATATATATTCCATTTACGGGAAAGGGTATAATTAGTGCATTTTAAGTATTTAAATTACTCAACCTAAATTATAGGTGTCTACACATGGTTCATTTATGTTGTGCTCCATGGAAATGAGAGTTTAGATGTTGTTTTGTACTATGTAAATCATGTCTACCCTCTCCTCTATTTTCCTCCCATTATCACTCGTATGATAGTTTCTTACCCCCCTTCTTGGTGCTATCACCTCTCTTTAACTTAGGATTTTTATTTTAGGAATTCCTCCTCTCTATGGCCCCTGTGGATGTTAGAGTAGGATTATATAGTTGCATTTCCTTCCTTAGGAGTATTTTAGCATTAAGAATGCGTAGGGCAACCATCCTTCTATGGAGGTTTGTCTCTATTAGAAAGTCCCACAACTTGGAGACAATCCCATTTTTCCCAAAAACATTGATTGTTCAACTATACATTCATGAAAAATTAGAGGGTGTTGTTTTTGGTGATAAAAATTTCTACCTGAAGTTACATGGTAATAATCACTCAGGAGTTTGCCTCATAGGAAATGGGAAAGAAAATTCTCACACTTTCAAGGCTTAACAGTTGGTTTGTGGCTTAAACACGGAAGGAATCCCTTTAGGACCCCTAAGAATTGGTCTCGAAGTGAATTTCAAGAAGGATACTCAAATGTAATTATTGTACTAAATAGAGTGATGGGAGAAGAAACCACAAAGAATTTCCAATATTGGATGGATCAGTTCATTTTGGTGGTCACAGAAGGATATCAAATGATTGATTTGGGGAAAATCACAAGCAATAACATTCGTCAACAACTGTTGTAATTACGTACCTCCAATAATTTCACCATAACTACCTATGTTGTGTATGTCCTTGTATACACAAGGAGTTTATGAGGTCTCTCCATTACACCTAATGTGGTACATAAGACACCATCCTACGAATAATACTCATAACTCACATATCAGGAAATTAACTCACACTTCTCTAGGATGAATGATGCATTCACCATGGACATCATTAAGTTACTTAAAATAAATCTTGAACAGAGAATCTCATATTTGGAAGTCTTATTGATTAAGAAATATGGAAGTTACTTCATTTTTTTTCCCACCTTCACTTATCTCAGGTTAGGATGATTTGATCTTTCACATCGCATGATATAAAGGTACCCGAGTGATAATATCATCATAATTGAGTTGTGCAGGTAGTTATCCCATGTTCACACCATATGCATAAGTGAAAATAATATAGGTGATGTAGATTTCATGAAATTTTCAAATGCATTCAACAAGTCAATAACATCAACCACCAACCTATACTCATATGCTCTGTAATGAGGATCTTTACAAGAAGCCCAAAATGACTTAAATATGTAAAATTTTACCTTTTTCACTTTAAATGGCTTAATAAATCAGAATACCCTTTTTACATTCCTCATGTAATGTCAAATCATCCTTCACAATGACTCATAGTCATAAAAACAACCAGATTTTCCTTTTTCTCCAAACTTCCCTTCAAATTTATTCCCTAGCTTCTTAGCACAAAACAAGAAAAATTTGGCCTTTTAGCCTTCAGTGACTCCTTCCAAACTTCTCACCTTGTATCATAACTTTAAACAATGTTATATCAACTATAAAATTTAATAACATCAAATAAATACATCCACTTCTTCTAACTTACTCTCAAACTACCTTTTTGGGATCGTAAGAACAATGCTCTTGCATGATTCATGGTTATAAAATTCTACACATACCCAGAACAAAATAAAAACTCTTCCAAATACCATTTTCCTTCAATATGGTGTGGGGTAATTTCCATGGTTCAAATCCTTATACATTTTCCTTAATCTCTACTTTATATTTCCTAGTGCAATGATCTCTAATAACCCTGTCATCAAGAATTTTCAAGATTATCTTTCATTTCATGAGTTTTATTGTTATTCTAAAAACATCTTAGAATACCAATTTTCAAAATTTCACTATCCCCAAATTTTCATAATCAAACCCTAACAAAAACCCCCTTTTTGCATTGTAAGCTTATCTAATTAGGTCTATGGATTGTCAACAAACTATGTAATCCAACTATTAGATATTTCTCAAAATTTATAATTATTTTACCAAAATTCCTTCAAAATCCTTCTAAGGGACCTATTACCATGAAATTTAAAGTTTTGGAGGTTCTAACATAAATTTACTTTCAACCCCATCATGACTCTGTCTCTCACTGAGTTGCTTGAAAAACTTATAAAATGAATTGTGATTATTTTCTAGCTCTAAAATTTTACCTCCTGGACTATTTTATCCTCCTTCTCAGTTTTTTTCTATCATTGGTATATTAAAATGAGTATAATATCACCAAACAAAAAGTAATAACCTACATGCGCATAGGAAAATAGGGTACAAGAAACCCTCTAGGTTTAAGATTGAAGCATCTCGAGTCTTTATTCGAAGAAAGAGCTTATCTTTTTCTTATTAAATTCATCCAAAAAATCAGGGGATATCATGCATCTCATACACCATTTCAATGACAAGTAGATCAATATTTCATCAAACTTATGAAAACACATTTTCATTCCTACTTTCTTAGGGTTTTTCAATCATGCAAGAGAGTAATCATTCTCACAACCTTAAGTATCAAGAGAAGGTTATATCAATCAATATTTCTAAGTGATTACACCTAAATGTTGAAATCACGTTCATATCCTACCATTTCTTAGTTAATAGCTTTTTTGTAACTTAGAATAGGGTATGACCCCTTACTAATTTCTTAAACCAACCACAATAGTTACATGTAGGGTTATTTCACAATGAAAACATCCATGAAAAACCTTACATTGTATGAAAAAGTTCTTAGATTCAAGAGATTCACTCTTTCCATCAATCACATATATTTCTTCTTCAAAATTTCTTTTATTTATCAATATTTCATGCTCCTTCATACAAAACAAAGGGTCTTCATACCCTTCTATAATTTCCCCTTTTTTATCATCTACTCTTTCTCATTCTCCTCAAGAGATCCCCTCTAACTAACTCCTTTTATTTTTAACTCATTCCCTCTATTGAATTAAACCCTAAATAACTTCTACATGACTCATCATGCCCATATAACATCGTGAATCCTTTTTACACATTATTAGCATTTTTGACTCACTCTTCAACCTAGGACCTATTTCATATGCATAGAATATCAAACCACTCTTATTAACTCATAATACTCTTACACTCATGCTGACAAGCCCAAATCCCTCATTAAAGGTTTTCAAATTTTGAATTTATAAAAAGGAGGGAAAGTACAATTTTTGAAAATTTGAATACTTGATCACCAAAGGCTCTTTCGCATGCCTTCAACATACCTCTGAAAACACACAAATCATCCTCCACAACCTTTAAGAAGGATAATTTTTCATTATTGATTTTCATTTGATTATGCTCTTGCATCAAAAGGTGTATGCTTTTCTATTTCTCTAGGAATCTACTCATGCAAGACTGTCATGAATGGAGTGAACATTGAAAATTCCTTCATATCTTTTAATTTACATTCATATGTGTCTCAGTCTAAATTTGACATTAGTAATATTGCTATAAATTTCCTCCTATGTTTCAATCATATTCCATAAATTTAGGACTATTGGGATAATTTCACTAATGAATTTGAATTCAAAAAACAATAATACATGAGAATGACGGTGGATCAAATGGGGGGGATTTCAAGTTTTACTAGTTTGCAGAAGGAATGAATGATGATGGATCAAATATATTTAATACTAAATATCAAGAAGTGTAATAGTATCCTCTTCTACCCACCCCATATAAAATTCAAGAGTCTGGTGACATCATAAAAAGAACCATGGAAGTGATTCAAAGGTCAAAAAATTGGTTTCAGCAGAGAGGGCCTCTATCATTGAAATTGGTGGTCTACTATCTCTACCTAGGCAAGTGCATCTCTCTTCTTCTATCAAGGAACCTAAAAGGGCCATAGGTTATGATGATTTGAGAAATATTCTAAGAGGAATCTTTTGGAAGATGAGTACACTAAAATTTCTCCCCCCTGGGAAGATTCACAAGAAGGAAAAAGTTAGAAGATCCAGTGGAGCCACTTGAATTAGGGGAAATTGATCCATCATAATCTTCTAATCATCCCTGCAATCCAAGTGTCTCATCTTTGGCACTTAAATCATCACATCTTGGGAAATTACTAATTCCTTATCAAGTTCCTAATAATTCCCATATGCCTGAATTTGTATCTTGTTTTCATAAAAAAAATATTAGCATGAAAAATTTGAATTTTTGACATGAAAACTTAAGCCACCCTTGAAAATCCTTCTCATAGTAAATGTATACCTATCATCCAGACTAGAGGGATGTTATAATATGATTTTCAAGTGTGTTTCATGCACAGGGATGTTATCCAATTTTATTCATGAAGATATTTTGATCAAGGAAAATACAAGTGCTTCTGTAGAGTCCTTGAAAGGCCTATTTTTAGAATTTTTTGCACCTAGTGAGCACCCTCCGGGAATGAAAAGAGAAGATATAATACATAAAAGTAGTGTGTGAAATATAATTTTAATGATCCAAGGTAGTTTATAAAATTTTAGAAAGAAAAATCAAGTTTAGGGATAAGTTATGTAACATTGGGCTACTTATAGCATGGTGTAAAGAAACGAAAGTAAGTGAAAAATCTAGTTAACTTATTCTCAAGGTTTTGGAGCCTTGGGATGAATTGGTAAGAAAATGGATACTCCTTAGAAATATAATGAGGCCTAATTAACATTAATAAAATTTTTAGGATATAATATGGTGTATATTTTGGGATATGTGCCTAATGAAAGGTGCAGATGAAGATTCCCAACCCCTTTTGAGATTCAATGGAAGATTTTGAGATTTATATGAAAATTTGAGAATTTATTCAAAATACAAAATGACATATCAGAGGTACTCTTCACACCTAATTTTTTTTTTTCATTTTCATCATCAGAAAAATTAGGGCAGCCTCCTTTCACCGATGCACAAGCTTGAGCAAAATTGAAAAGGGGGTAAATTTAAAATTTCAGGCATAATTGGCTCTTGAAAATGGTGGGAATGTTATCAAAATACCTTTTGGAGTAAAAAAATATAAGGGCTTCATATAAAACTCTTAGGGAAGCTCATGGGGTAAGAGAATGGGTTTAGATGACTATTTCGAGACGGTGTTTAGTGAAGGTAGGATTCCAAAAATGGAAAAACCACACTTGGAGACCAATGATAACCCTTTTTCCATTTTTCACCTTTCCCAAAGGTACATGGGAGACATAAAATTGTTCCACCACATGAATCATAATCTTGCATCACTTAAAAGGAAAATTGATTGGTTAGAAAGGTGTTATAAACTCACATTGAGTTTTGGCCCCTTCCTCATGTTACTAGGACCTAAGGAACATTTTGAGCATGGTGGTGTCCCTCTATCACCTTTAATAAAGGATATTAAGGGAAAATAAAGTATAACACCACATGGAATAAAGGTTTTCTTCATTTAAACAACATCTTGATGTGTTAGAATATTGTTTTCAACTTACCCTCACCTCGGCCCCTTTCGATGGAGATCTGACCCATGGAACATTTTTAAGAGGATGATGTAACTTTGTCTCATTTCCCAAAGGGACATAAGGTACATAAAATTTTAACACCACATGGATGAATACATTTCACCACTTAACACCTTCAAACTTGTCCACTGGGTTGTTATGTTTAACTTATCAATTGATGTGGTTTGACCCCCTCCTCATGAACCCTTCACCCTTGACACATTTTCCAAAGTATTATGTCCCTTTTTCCCTTAATAAATGTGGTAAGGGACATGGGGACATATCAGACCCATTTAGAAAGTTTTAACCCATCCCCATTCACCGTTAACTGGGTTAAGCTATGTTGGTCAAGGGCAATTAAGCTAGGTTAGAGTGTAAAGGTGAGTATGAATAAAAACTTAGACATTTTCATCCTCATTTTTCATTTTTCCTTCCCTCAATTTCTATTATATTACTATTATGTTGCTGAAATTTTTAGAAACCCCATTTCCAAAACTAGTTTTTTTTTCTCATATCTCCCTCATTCTTGCTCCTTTTTCTCTAAAGTTTTGCTTGTAGATCCTACTTCCGAATGCCTTTAATATGATGTAAAGATCATTCCCATTAATTATATTATTTTTTCACAACATCCCCTTGAATATTTTTGAGAAAAAAATCCTTTTCAGATCTTGGAAAACCTGGAGATCAAAAACACTTGAAAATTGAACCATGAAATCACAAAACATAAACTAATCCAATGAAACAATTTTCATCTCAATCAAACACCCAGAGGTCATGATTCTATTTTTAGTAAGTTTTCAGCTGATCCTTACTAATAATACTAATTTTTGATAATCAATAAGAATAAATTATGAAACCTTTTTGTATCCCCAAGTCCGGAACTCCAAAAATTACAAAAATTGAAAATTGTGAAAATTGGCTATAAATAGAAAGTAAGGGTGAGGTGTGACTTACTAAAAATAGTAAGTATTATATTTGAATAAAAATTTCACCCACATCTTCATCCTCTCATTTCCTCACTATTTTTAGGCACAATGAAGATCAAGTACATTTGATTTTAGCCCATTTCCACTTTGACCATTGAGTACCCAAATGTTGGAGACAATGATGTGGCACACTTAGACTTGAATGATTTGAGATCCATAATGATGAAGGAACAATGAGGAACCATTAAGGATAATATCTCCAATGGAAGACTCTAGAATTTATGAGGAAATCCACTTTCATGCAGAGTCTTGAGCTAGTCGAGCTTGTACAAGGGACTATGAAATGAGAATGAGAACTATCTCCGCTTGATGACATTTATCTTCCGGAAATTCTTAAACCTAAAGGAATATCGAATTTCCTAAAAATTCCCACTTGAAGCAATATGGTCATCATCACATGGGATTTTTCATCCCAATAATGGTCAAATAAAATTTCCTATCTTCAAGGGATTGCAATTAGCTCAGGAACTAAGCAAGAGAGAAATCCTTCTCGGATGCCTAAGACACTATCCCGAATGAATTCCATGAGGCATATTAAGATTCAATTGTGATCCTAAGTAGGGTAATGGGTGAGGAAAAAACCATGGAATTTTATGAATGGATGACATAGTTCATTTTGGTAATCACTGAAGGGGATAAAAATTTTTATTGGGATCCAATAATCAATGACAAAATTCACAGTGTAATTGGAGTAGTTCTTCATCACGAAGAGGTTCACCATGACCTATCACTTGTTGTATGCCCTCACATACATGAGGCCCTTCCATATTATGTATCTTGTGCAAAATGTGTCTCAAAAGGATCCTACATTCAAAAATCAACTAAATTTTAGGGAGGGAAACTCACATTTTACAAGAGTGAATGACACATTCACTATGTACATTGTTCGGTTGCTCAAAGGATATCTTGAATGAATAATTTCACCTCAAGAAATGGATTTTATCACAAGGTATGGAGGCTTCTTCACACAATTTTCTACATTCACTTATCTCAGGGTAAGTGGATTCAACCTTGCTCTTCTTCGGTTTCCGAGGTATGCGAGCCATAAAATCCTCTTGATTTAGCTTTCTTTGAAAACTTTCCCATATTCATATCGATGAAAGGTTGTGAATAATAATGTTGTTTCTTTTCCCATATCCTTGGTAATTTAATCATGCAATATTTTATCTAATTCTTAAAACATTGATACCTTCATCACTTCCTTTAATATGCATTCATATATGGTGAGAGATAATTTTGATATCATAATTGATCCTGATTCCTTCATCCTTCCCACCTTGCATCATATTCCTCAAATTGAGAACTTTGGGTCAATTATGTTGATGATTTGGAGGTCAGAAGGAGGGACTATATGAGAATGACAGTTGAGAAAATGATCTCCTTCAAGTTTGAATGGTTTGATCAAAATGTGTCTGATGATGAATCAAATCTATTTGAACCTAGAATTTGAAGCAAGTGAAATCTTCACCTACCTCTCCCATTCCATGACACATCACTGAATCAAGTGATATAAAGGAGAGGAAAATGCACATGATTCAAAGGTCTAAGAAGTGGTATAAGAAGAGAAGATCATCCTGTATTGAAAGAGGAATCATGGGTACTTTTCCTAGGCAATATTCTCTCTCCTCATCTCATAAAGTATTTGATGAAGGTTCAAGCTCATATCACCCCAAGAAGAGGAAAATTACAAGGATTGGAAAATCATCTCCCTCAATATAAGTGCATAAGATGTCAAAATTCAATGAAGATCCTATTGAAGAACTTGAGCCACGTGAAATTGTAGTCCTTGTTTACCTCAAACCAGAGCTATGTGTGTTGACACTTCATCCACTCAAGCCTCGGAAGCTCACCCAAAGCGCATGCAGCCTCTAGGTCCCTAATTTAGTATGCTTATCAATATGTTATCATACATGTTTACCATTTCCATAGTCAAAGAAACCATTCATTCAAATATAATCATTATAAACATGGAAATCCAAAAACACATATAATAAGGAAATAAAATCATCATTCAAGATGAATAATAAAACTTAAATTCCCAAAAATCTAGCATAAGAATAATTACATTACATAACAAGAGGTTTATTACATCATAGTTCAATAAATACATTAGACCTATGCTCCATATTAAGGCTCAAAAACAACCATGATCTCTAAAACCTAGTAAGAGAACCATAAAGATCATGTACTCACTTAATCAAACTCTATAAAAACAAGGATGCACTACACATATATAAGGGTGGGGACTTTCCCTTCACCGCTTCATGCACTTGCCTAGTAATAGGTGTGTGTAAAAAAATAGCTTGCATGTTTTTATAACTCCTACTTATAATATATCATTCTAAATATATAACATGCTCTAATCTTATTCTTAGTTCAATTTTTACATGATCCTTTTCTTTCTCTCGCATGTGATTTTCCATTTTTAGCTTATTTTTGTACGACCCAAGCTATTATGATTTTTTCTAATTATAAATATTTCTTGGACGTCACTCCATCTCTAAATTTCTATTTTCATACATGTCTTTGGAAAATTATCTAATTCCAAAACTTTGCCTACGTACACATGAACATTCACATGTTGATCTTTCCTATATGTGCATGCCCCTTTACGTACCACTTGTGTGTGGTCACAAACCTCTGCATGTGGCTAGTACTTAGCCATTTCCCCTAAACATTACCCCACACTAAATTCATTTTCCATCCTCAACATTGTTTCTCCCCACGTATTCCCCTAATGAATGAATTAAATATTTTTTTATATTAAATATTAAGGAAAAAAATACCATAAATAAGAACTCCCAAACTTGTGTGTAAGGAAAATCAAGCTTCAATGGATAGAGGAGCTTTAGAAACTCCATCCTCAATGAATCTTCTAAATTTATCCATTCTGTGAGCTCATATGTGGCTTTCCCTAGCAAAGTGCATCTACAATTCCTAAAATTTGATCGGTAGAA
Organism: Taxus wallichiana var. yunnanensis; assembly: GCA_018340775.1. Classification (NCBI taxonomy): domain Eukaryota; kingdom Viridiplantae; phylum Streptophyta; class Pinopsida; order Cupressales; family Taxaceae; genus Taxus; species Taxus wallichiana. The sequence goes on along the minus strand of CM031244.1, from coordinate 113,232,163 downwards.
ACTCATCCAATTTCAGCTTGAGTTCCTTGATGACCACCTTCAACTCGTAGTTGCTCTCTCTAACATCTCCATTTGTTCCATGGTCGGAGATGAATTTTTGTTGATTCGAATTCCAGTGTCTCCTTCATGGCCTTTATATGATCTCTCTCGTGTTGATATATCTTCCATGACCTTGGTCCACTCAATCTTATTTATTGGAATCTTCTCTTGTATTTCCTTGAGCTCTAACTCTTCAATGAGAATGTGCACGCTGATAATAGGGTAAATTATCTGGCACTTATCAAAAGCCAACTTAGCCTTGTTATTGTCCTCCCTAACCTATGTGATTAAATCCTCAAGCTCAACTATCTTGGCCTCCATAACTATCTTATTCATCTTCTTCTCCTGAACCAATTATTTTATGGATGGCCTTGTTCCACTCTTGATGTTTAGAATAAGCATACCAACCAAGTCCTCTAGATACTCCATATCGTCATTATAATTTGTTTGATATTGGCTTACCAAGGTGGGGCATGTGCCTATTATCTACTTCACCAATGCTCCTACCCTATCATAGGCATCCTTCATGCACTTCTACTCCCCTTTGATATCATCCTTCAAGCTCTCAATTTTGCACTCTTTATTCTTCTTATCTTCTACCATGAGCCTCACGGTATCCCCCTTGTCTAGGATCCTACACATGACCTCAATTGTAAGAGTATTCAACATGTTACATACCTTCTCTTTAGTCAGCCTCATGGGGTCAACAATATTGTTTTCTTTTCCTATCTCCTTTGTCAATGTCAAAGTGGAGTATGACCTATTACTTATCTGAAATGTTGGATCTTCTCGCATGTGTATGAATGCTCCATGATAACATTTTATTTATATTTGATATCCCTCCTCTTTCATACAATAGGTCCCAACAAAATATCTTCTCTTTTATCACTATACTTTGAAACCTATCCCACAACACTTTTTAAGATCGTTAATGAATGACATAAATGGTGAATGTGGTGGGTGTCACCTCCTAAATGCCTTGGCCTTGGTGCATTTCTTCCCAGGAGTGAAAGGATTTGTGCTTATCTCACCACCAGTGACCTTATCCTCCTTGATGACATAGGCATCATCAACTTATTCTTTATATTTATCAGGATCTTCCTCCTTTGTTTTGCGCATCTCCTCTTCACGCATTGGTACTTCCTCCCTATGTGAGCTTTTATGTTACTCACCCTCCTCACCTTTCTATAGGATTGGGTCCACTTCTAATGGAATATATTTTATGTTTCCTATGTGGAGTTATGGCATGCCAAATATTCCACCACATTCTTCTCCAAGTCTTCCTCATCCTCAAATACAACCTGAGATCTCTTGGGAGCCCTTCTTGTCCTTAGTGGACTTACCTTGGCTGGTTGAGAAGAGTCTATGCCCTTGCTTCCCTTCCTCCTCTTCTATTGCATTTCCTTCTTATGACTCTAATTTAGTGTAATTTCTTCTTCTTCCTCCTCCTCGATGGGGTCTCTTCATGAATTCTCTTCAGGGATGTTCAATGTACTCTTCGTTGGCTAAGGCATATGATCGTCCCATACCTCTAATTCCTTCCCATCTTACATCTTTGGTCGTAGGGTAAAAATACCTTGTAAATCATGTTTCCAACTATTACATTCATAATGGGTCTTAGATCCATGTTTTCTAGCTCCAATGTCTCTAAATATGCTAGCCTAAAAGTGTATCCAAAATTATTTTGGAGAGTGTTCCAGTCTGAGTCTACCTTCTCTCGAGTAAAATGTCAAATTTTACACATCCTTGATCCTATTTACTACACATTGAAAATAGTTTTTGAAAATCCAAACGATGGTTTTTCACAATGGCCTCATATCTCCATGGTTCATCATGAACTACAAAAGGCTAAAGTGTTACATTACTGTAAACTTTTCCTACTCTCCTAATTCTCTAGGTAGCTCCCTTGGTATGTGCCATTCATTTTCAAAGGTTGCAAGAAGCATCCTATGGTTCACCCTTGCATGTAAAATTTATAAATTTAACTCGTGAACCTGACTTATCTTCCATGTGGTGAACCCACATATCCTCTTTTGGTCCATCCGAGACATCAATATCCCATAATACAATCAATAATAAGATAGATCCTTATATGATATTTTCTCCTTTCTTAGTTTGGGCCTTAAATTACATAATAATCCCTTCAGATATGAACTATGTAATATTTTACTACATTTTGTGTGCCATATTTTGCATGATGTAGAGAAATTTATTGTTTACTTCCACCATCTCTGTGAAGCACCAAGATTATCGCCGACCAAATGTGTCGCTACCCTAGTTGAAATATCTCGTAATCTTCTCTACATGTATGTCTTGACCCCATCTATCATATTGCAATTTGTTTTCCAACTCATCAATCTTTGTTTCATCGTGCAGAACTAGATCTAGTTCTTTGCCATTCTCCTGTAGCCCTATTATTTTCCCAATAAAATGAGTTGTAATTCTCATTCTTCATCCTGCGCGAAGTATAATTAATCCTCATGTACTTTTGACATTAAGAACTAGAAGATCTGTGTAGGCCTCCTAAAGAATGACAACTCAAATAGTTATATAACCCCTACCTTCTCAAGATTGTTTCTCATCGAGTCATCCATCACTAATTGACCTTTTTAGTCCTCATGGGAAGTTCCCACAACATAGTCTTGTTGAGAGTAGCCTTGTTCCTTGGCACTATATGATTATATTCACCGATTTTGCATTTTGTGAGTCATGAGGTCCATTTTTGTGTTATAATCATCTCCTTTGGGTATTGCATTTTTGATAATAGATATTTAGGTTTCTCCTCTTCCTCATGCTTCCTATATTTTCCTTTTCCCTTACCTTTTCCCTTAGGTGATACGGTGGTAGCCTTCTTGGGTGATATTGATTATTATCAATTTGACACTGGAACATGTACCCTAGGTATTCTTACTCCTCGAACCCCTATTTCATGTGTCAAATCCTTATTTTATCTTGTGTTCCCTTTCCTTCCATGCCCTCACTTTGTAGTAATTATGCCCTTATGAACCCCGTTGTTTAGTCTCCAACTCTTTAAACCCTACTTTATCAGGTCCCTCATCTTTTTCTTAAGATTCTACTCTCCCTACCAAAGAATATCCACACTAAAATAATCTATACTCTTCTAAATTTTTCTCTCTTCTTGATTCGCTCTTTCACACTTGGTCACTTGGCTACTCGGTTGCTCAAATCTCTTCGAATGCAAGGTAGAGAATGACCCGATTTCCCCCTTTTATATATTTTTCACACTTAGTCACTCTACTGACTTACTTTTGGGATTTAAAACATGTTTTTACTACTTTTATGATTTAAATAATTTTCTCATTTTTAAAACACTTTTTGTATCTTAACGATACCTTTTATTTTCTTCATGCTTTCCTTCCGCGTACGGTATTCATTACCTTTTGGCGTGCCACTACTTCCAATACTATAGTTATCCTTGTGTGCACTCCCTTGTGCCTTAAACCATATTCCTCTACGCCACATACCAAATATTCCATCCTATTATTGCCTCCCGTGTGTTACATTGTGTAGCCTCTTACTTACATGGCTTCATGCTCGAAGAAATCCTTATCTCGCACTGCCACTCCTAAGAACCTGTAACATCACTCATTCTCAATCCATATCCACCAAGCACCTTTAATTTTAACATTTTGATGTGCACCTTTGAACCAAATCCAAGGCAAGTACCATCATCCAAGATTTCCTTTTCAAAAATCACACTTTATTCTACCCCACACTAAAAGTGTGTGTGGTTCTTTGTGCATCACCTCAATAAGTAGTAATCATCTCATGCACATGAGTACACTTATTACAACAAAATAAGAAAAGATAAAATAAAACATGAAAACAAAATCTAATCTAAGTGGCAATATTGCCTTATTAAAACCATAAAGGAATCTTATTTATAGTAGGGATTCACCCTACTCCCATTGAAGTAACCGGAAAACATGGTGTCATCCAACACTTGTAATTAACACATGCCTGATTCTAATATCTTGGTTACTACAAAAGGTCCTAACCAATGGAATTTTGACTTCCATGTGTGGTGCATAAACTTGGATTCATCCAAAAGTACCATCTTTCCCACAATAAAATACTTGCTCTTGATGTGCCTCGTCATGCCAAGCCTTTTTCTTTCCTTTTCTAACTTTTGGCTCCAACTCACAATGGCATGCTACTCATTTAATTACATCAACTTATCAATGCATTCATCCATAACTTGTTCTTCATCCAATACTCTTGCACACAAAATACACAGTGATGGTAACATAAATTCCACATGTAGTACGACCATCATGTCGAACACCAAGTGAAAGGGTGTGACCTTGTTTAACCATTTATATACTTGTCATGTATGCCCATAGAAGGGTTGATACTTTGTCATCCTGATATTTTCTTCCAAAATCACATATATTCATTAATGTTTTTCCTAAGATCTTGTTGAAAGATTCTGCAGTACCATTTTACCAAGGATGATAGGGGTAGTCTTATGGTGCGTGTTGGTTTGAAAATTTATATCTTAATGAAAATAACAATTCAAGGGACAACAATCCCTCTTATTTATGGGAGAGGTTCCCTTATTCAACATACACACAAAAACAATCTAATTATTCACAAATATACATACTATATTTAAATGAGGATTTTGATGTTGAAAATGTTCCCATATTAACAATATTCTCAATACAGAAGATAAAGGGAATATAAGAATTTATCATAGGAAACAATAGCTTCAGACAAGAAAGATTGGCTTAAAGGAAATTCTGATTTTAATTCTCACCTATCAAGAACACAAGTGTTCTCCCAGTTACCTAAGATCACTAACTTTTGCAATAAAAATAAAAGAAGAAGGAAACAATTTTAGACATATAGATTACATATAAATTCCATATTGATGCTTGCATGCGATTTAAAGAATCACATGAATTTTCATATACTCAAATAACTCATAAGACATAAATGTTTTAGACACAAAGTTATTTGCACTACATCCAATGAATTGAACACAAAGTTTCCTATTTGAATATATCAAAGACACATATGTAGATTAAACAATAGAATAGGAGGAACACGAGAGACAAGAGGAAATAACTTCTTCTGTATTGATCAAAATTTCGTGTATCTACATTCAAAGTATCAAAATCCAATAAATTTTCAATGATACAAAGGTGCCTTATATAGCCACAAGGAAGTTACAATTGAAGTATTTTCAGTTTCCTTTTTTAATTAAGCATTATCAAATGTATTATAACTTTTAGTTGGCCTTAATTACAAATTACACTTTCATTAATAATAAATCCAACTTTGAAATATATTAACTAAAAGAAAGGGCCTATGAACTAGATGAAGGAACACTCGAGGAGGATGTTGCTACAATATTTACTTTGAGAATCTGATTCCTGAATTTCATGAGTGGTGTAGTGATTTCTATGACTTTAGGAATGGTTGTGTTTGTAATTGCATTTGTCTAGCCACACAAACAATCTTCCATTTCTTTCCCCATGTCTGCATTTTACAACAGCCTTTGTTTGCTTCAATGGTCATAGTGTATAGGGCACTGATCTCTTCCATTTTATCTCTTGTTACAGTTTCAGGTTTGAATAGATCTTCCTTAATAAGTGCCCTGAATTTTGCTTTTATATCCTAAACTGTATTTCTTTCTATAGAATTTTCCTTGAAAAACTGGCATCAAAGATCCTGAAACTCAACCAATATTGCAGCTTTGAAGGCTTCTCCTTTTTGTATCATATTTTTCAGCTCATCCAATGCTTCCTCCAGCACTTTCATCTTCCATTCCACACTCGAAAACCCATTTCTTGGAGATGTTGTTCTTGGAATCATCAAAAACCTTACTTGCAAGAAGAACAAATTGTTCATCTGTATCACTCATAAGCCTGATATCTTGTATGCATTCAGTCCATAGTTTGATTTCTTTCTTAGAGCCAATGATGGTTGAATCAATATTCTACTATATCAAAGAGATGTCGTATTTTTTATGTGCTTCCTCAATGAAATTCAAACCAAAAATAACATCCCATCAACCATAGATTCCACTACCTTTCCATAAGCAACATGCTTATGAATGTCCTTGATAGTTTTTACTTCTTCATCAGACAGGATAGTAGGAGGAGGCATTGAAGCTAGAGGGGTAGGGTCCAATACCTTATCACTTGCTAGTAGAGATTTGATGAAACCATAGAGGGCCTACACTTGTTCTTCAAGTTGTTCTTGTGTTACTTTCCCCTTCTCAACTCTCTCAATAACTTTGGATACAATTTCTTTCAGATTGTGAACCTCACTCTCGGAGTGGATTCACCTAGTGGAATCCTTGTTAGTTCTAGGTCAGCCAAAGTCAAATCTTTTCATCCTTCTCAGTCCTTGGTTTAGAAATTTCTAAATATTTCTAGTCCTTGGAGACAGATATACTAACCTTGAAGTAGTGTTGGCCCTTTTTAGTGTTGGATTTATGCCTAGGAGAGAAACTAAAACATCAAATTTAGGAGCATTGATCTCGAGAGGAAGACATCCTCTTCCTATTATCAATAAAAGGCTGAACCCATGTGAAGGTGCTACTAGAAGGTGAAGTAACAAGAGGACCCAAGGAAAATGTACTCATAGAGCCAAGAGTTTGGGCATCAAACACTTCCACAGTAGATGTTTTGGTACTAGAAGAAGGTGTCTCTTTATCAGGTGATTCTAGAATTCTCAATGCTTTAACCCTTTTTTATGTTCTTTTTTATCCTCTACTTATTCTTCTTTCTTAATATTTCCTCCCTCATAATTTCTCTCTTCATGTTCTTATGTCCCCTTCTCCTCTTCTTCTAAAATATCAATAATTTTCTCAATCCTTTGGATTGTTTATATTTTCTTGGGGAGGGAGGTTGTTTGTCTTCTTCTTCAACCATTTCTTCTACCTTTTTAGTCCTCTCAGCTTTCCCTTTCTTAGTGTATACCAAAGTTGAAGATTCTAGAGGAGAAGGAGCTAATTGAGTATGGACCTCTAGCACTGAAGTAGGAATATCCCTTTGAGATGTAGATACTTCCTAAGAAGAGGAATGATTAATACCTATCTTGTATGCTTTCATCTTCCTATCAAACCAAAATTTAGTCCTCACCATAAGCTTGGATTTATTATCTCTTGTAGATCATCTTTTTCCTTTTAGAACCAATTGATAGTATGAAGAGGTGTATTCCAAAGAGACTTATTATATCCAAGGGATTTCAATTCTTCGTCATCATCTAATAACTCTTCATCCACTTTGTAAACTCTAAAATCTATGATTTGTTATAAGGAAAGTCTTCCATAGTATCTCCTTCTTGCTTCATAATCATCTGAGCAAGCTTCACAATTATCTTCCAAAGAAGATAAGTGATAAAAACCCATTCTGAGATTTTTGGAAATGAACCCCTTGAGGTCAAAACAAGTCCTCTTCTGATAAGAATAAAATTTGAATGTAACAATGGTCCTTTTTACATTCTCGTGTATCAAGTGCGAGTCTTACATATGTAGTTGTCCAAAGTAATTGGGAATTAAATGCCAATTTTTTTCTTATCTCTGCATGTTCTGTGCAACATGTCTAGTTGCCTACAAACTTCTACAAGATATATCTTGTCGTTGTAATACATAGGAAGCTTGTGTGGGGATCCTTCAAATATTTCTAATCTAATGTAAGATAACCTCCTGAATTGGATGAAATAACTACCATAGGTGGAAATCAATTGTTTTTCCTTAGTAGAAAACCTCTCAACTATTTTACCTTCTAGGATTCTAACAATGTACATTGTAAAAGCATCATTGACTCTTCTGAAAGGATGTTTGTTGTTTTCAAGAGTCATTTGGGGGTAATACTCATACACTGGGGCATTATTCTTGTCATCTACTAGAAAAATTCCTGGCCAGACCCTATATGCTATAATGGTGTACATCAAGTATGAATTCATATAGAAAGATTGAGTTTGTTACACATTGATTAGTTGTTCATGGAGGTTCTCACAAATGATCTCTCCCTAGTTTAGACTATGATTTCCTTCACAAATATTATTTATGTAAGGTTACATCCAAAATTTGAACTCATCAGTTAATGGAAGGCCCGTGATTATGGATAACAAAGTGATGATATCTAAAAATTCATCTTTGAAGTCAGTTTTGTACATAGTCTTAGGAAATCTAGATGCCCCTTTCTTTGGGATCTTAAACCAAGACTTAACTATCATTATTGTGTACTTTTCTTTGTCTTAGTCAAACAGACCATGAGCTTGTCTTATGGTGAGATTTTTTTAAATTTACAACAACAAAGACTCACATAGCAACATTTATGTAACCAATAGCCAATGTAGTAATTTATTATCCCTAAGGATCTATAATTTCTTTTAAGTCATGATGAAAACTAGACACACGGGCTAGAATGGTATCTAGCACATTGAACTGAAGTAGGAAGAGCACCGACATGAGAAATTCCACAATATTTGATGCATTAGGTGACGAGATTAGGAGTTTAATCGAAATTTTAATAGATAACTCATTCAAATCAAGATGTCAAATAACATTGTCTCCTATGTTTGGCACCGATGTCTCAAGGGACAAAATATCCTCATAACCACTATAGTGATACTTCATGATGGCCAGGTTAAGAGGAAAACATTCGGGAGAATGGAAATTCAATGACAACTCTGAAGGAAGCTAGTAAATTATGGCACTGAATTATTTTGACCTCAAAACCCTCACAAGAAGCTTTAGAGAAACTAACCTTAATTACAGGAGGAAAGGTGTTCTTCACATGAACAAAATATAGTTTGAAATTTTTTAAATAGCCAAGAAATGCTCAAGATATGGCTATGAATGGATTGGGATGCATGGAAAGGAATTGATAGGACTCAAATGTAACTTGTGATGGTAAAAATGACCCATTTCATCCCTTTTTATATTACCTCATTTGACTAAAATTTGGTTGGATGAATTAAATGGGAGGTTATAGTGTATTGCAGAGAGAACAGAGTAACTCAAGACATGGTTAACTAACTTTACCATTCATAGTGCAAATCATGATGAATATATGGAGCATAGAAGGCCCAAAGCCATAAAGGACATAGAATACTAAAATATCCGTAGAATAAAGGAATATTATAATATGTGTAAAAATGGGGTTGTTGTTAACAAGCGGTCGAGTTCTCACAGGAAAAAAGTTCCTCGAAAGGTTGAAAACCCCTCAATATAATGAAATTTAGATAAATGCGAGATAAACCAGTCAGTGATGCACAAAAGGCCCAAGGGACATGGGGACACAAGTTCTTCGCAGACTCCGCAATATCCAGATACAAGGGAGAATTAGAAAATTTTGGAGAGAAGCTTTGGAGGTTAGCGAAGAATGTGGAGAATGTGGGAACTAATGACCAGGCACTGGGACCATGGGATCTCCAAAAATATGAAACACCCGTAATACAAAAGAAGGCCACAAATTTTTTGAAAGAAAAGCAAATGTGGCAAATGCGGAGGTGCGGGGAACATAAGACTTACAAGAACTTGGGACATGAGTGCTCCAAAGATTCAAAATTTTTGCGATATAAAGGGAAAGACCAAAAGTTCTTGAAAATAACTAATTTTTGGATCAATTATATTCCATAAGACTTCATAATGGAAAACAAAGACACCACACAAGTCATTTTACCCAAAAAATTAAAAAATTTACACATTTTTTTGGGTGAGTGACAACAACTCGAAATGAGCTGGCTCTTTCTAGGGATTGGATTGACTTGAAACATATTGAAAACAAGAAAGAACAAAGAACCACAAAATCTAAGGTTTAGAGGAAAAGTGTTTTATCCATTGGGAAATAGAGTACAGAACAAGACAAAACAAAAGACACAAAGATAAAGGTAAATAACAAAAACAAAAAACAAGGACTATACAAGACATATTTGCAAGACTATACAAAGGACTACCTAATCACCTAGGACTGAAACAATTTCAAATATTGACCATTATATGGTAATGGAAGTGAAGTTCCATCCATATAGCTCAAGTAATATGAATTTTCACTAGAAAAATGTCTAATTTTGAAAGGACCAAGCCAAGTGAATCAAACTTACCATGACTTCCTCGAGGTTCTCGCCTTTTGTCCTAGAGTAGGACAATGTCTCCAAACTAGAATTCTTTGGATATATATTTCTTATAGAAAATTTGTTTCAAATTTTATTGGTGTGTAATGATTCTATTAACCACCTACAATCTATCCTCATCCAACTTCTACAGGTATAATATTCTCTTCTCCATGGCACTTTGGTAAATTTCTCATCTTTAATGGTTTTCTTCAACTCGTAATGCAAGAAATTCCACTTCACAATGGAAGCTGAAATTTTACCCCATATACTAAATTGAAATTAGGAAATTCAAATTACTCTCTTTAGTGTGATCTTTTCTACCCAGAGAGCATCATAAATCTTTTTATGCCAATTCCTCCGTGACTCATCCACAAGATTTCTAATGATCGTCACTAGATTTTTATTAGTTTATTCAACTTTCCTATTCCTTATGGATAATAATAAGAATAATGTGAAAGGGAGATACCATACACATAAAAAAAATCAATTAACTCATATGAAGAAGAATTTAGGGCATTATCTCAAAAAAATTTGTTTAGGACTCCAAATTTGACCTAAATGTTCTCGTTGATAAAATTACATACTACTTCACAAGTGGTTCTTTTGATAGGAATGGCTTTCACCCACTCTGTGAAGTAATTAGTGGTTGTCAAGAGATGTGTGTGTCCTACACTTGAATTAGGATTAAGAGTTCCTATAAAATCCATTCCCCATTGTTGAAAGGGCTCTTCAATTACCACTGGTTTGAGAGGTAGAGTGGCTAGTTTAGGTATGCCCACATAGTTTTGACATGATTCACATTTTGTGACCCATTTGGTAGCATCTTTGAAGAGGGTTGGACAATAATACCCTACTCAGAGAATCTTATGAGATGTTATAGAATAATATAAATGGCCTCTAGGTGCCGATAATGAAAATCCCTAAGCAATATTTTATATTGCTCCCTATCTAAACACCTAATAAATCGCCCATCAAGTCCCCTTTTTAAAAATGAATTATCTGAGAGTACATATTATACAGATCGTAACTTAATAACTCTCTTTTATTTGGAACTCAAATGGGTCGGGCATCCTCCATAAGTGAGGAAATGAACAATATATGCATACCATTCATCCCTTGAACTAAGGAAAACAACAATTAGGGCACTAGCAGCTTTCTTCTTCAAATGGCTCACCCCGAAACCACTAGCAAGAAATTCATAGAGGCCTCTACCCTAGACATGCTTAGTTGGCTTAATATTAAGATCATATTCTTGAACCTTCATCAACCATTTGCATTGTTTTGACCCAAATTCTCGTAATATGAGAATTGATTTGACAAACATTATATCAGTACAAATTAAATGGAATGAGAATATAGGATATAGAACTAGAACTACTTCACTACTTTTACTACTACAAAAGCATGTTTCTCCATTTGTGTATATTTCATCTCGTGAGACTTCAAGACATAACTCATGAAGGCTATAGGCGCAGTTCACATCCTTCAAAATTCTTCTCGTATTAAAATGGCTTCCAAAGTGTACTCAATGCATAGCAATAGATTATGAAATCCTTTTAGAGTCAAGACAAAACATAATGGGAGTATTGGTAATAGCATTCTTTATGTTTTCAAAAGAATCCTTTCCCTAATTATTCTAGCAAAAATATTGTTTTTCTTTCATCATTCGAGATATGCTCCTAGTTAATTCTTTAAAATCGGGATAAATCTCCTTAGAAAATTAATTTTTCCAAAGAAAGAGTGCCAACCTTTCTTTCTTATCAAAAGATAAATATTTTGAATGGTCCTGGACCCTTTCTAGATCAATTTTATCATACACATTTTTCCAATAAAGCAACACATTTGTTTTCTAACTTTATTCAAAACCCGATTTAGTAAAACACTATCATTCCACAGAAATATTCATATCCAAAGAAACCATGTCCAAAAGAAACACATAGAAGCAAAAGAAGCAAACAATCACACAAGAAAACATTCTCAGAGACGTTTTCATGAAGATTAGAGTTCTTTTATGAAAATGTTTAAATAAAAGAAATAATCTTAAAGAGATAGAGCCTATCATGTCTGGTAGTGCTCCTGCCTTCTCTTCCTTGTTTAAATCCTTCAAGAAAAACTTCTACAAAAAGATTTCCAACAAAAACACCAAACAAGTCTTCTGAAACTTTTCCCATTTTCTTCTTATAGTTTCCATGACCAAATTTTTCCATCATTTCCGCCATGCAAGGGTGAATTCAAACATGCAACATAATCAAACTGAGAGCTCACAAAATGAAAATACCACATACAGAGCCAAGAAGCTTGAAAAATATGAATGTACAATGAAACCAAATGGTTTATTTTTCCTCCAACCCATTCTACTATTCCCCAAGTGATTTTTGCTCGGGTCGAGGTTCATAAATTCCAATAGGACTAACGTGTCCCTCCCAAAACTCCCACCATGCCTTATCTCTTGTTAGTTACAACTAACAATTTAAAAACTTCCTCAAATCTAATTTAGCAGTTGACAACTCAGCATCTCCCACTACCTTCTTGCCTTAACCAAAATTGGCAACAACAGATTTATTAAATGCCTCATTTAAACCTTGCAATGCATTTGGAATGGTGTCACCGCCATCATAATTCACTTATTAACATATCCACCCATATTTCCTTAGGTTAGGTTGATTTCCATTAGGTTAGGTTCCCCTAACATTAGTTTACATACCATAGCTTTAGGACCTTAGGCATAGTTCCAAATAGCTTAGGATTAATTAGTGTCCAACTTAGGATAGTTCCCCATTATCCTATTTAGGATTTAATCAATAAATAAATATAATCACCTTAGCATAGGTTTAGGATAGGATAAGTTAATCAAAAACACTTAGATTAATTAGGTCCTAATTAATCAAATAACATTACCTCTCGTAGTTCATAAAAATGATGAATCAGATCACCTTGAAGGGTGAAATCAAAAGATGTTACAGGATGCCCCTGTGACCCCAATGCAAGCTTGGGTGTAGAAATTAGATATTCTAACCGACTCGATCAAGATGATCAAAACATTGAAAAATCCTAAACATGCCTTAGATCACTACAATTGATCCAAGGTGTGATTAATCCTATACTTTGCAATCATCGATCAAAAACAAGTTCATAATGTAATCTAGGAAATGAACTCATCCATAAGAAGAATACATTAAAAGGTTCAACTTAAAAATTATATGAAATAATTCATTAATAAATTCAAAATTGTCATGGGATGACATTATCCATTTTTATAAGATAAAACATATCATCTACAACAACATGATTAATCAATTTTAAAGAGTACACCGTCTTCAAAATGAAAATCACCTATCAACGTTGATACTTAAATTTTAGAATTGATCAAAGATAATAGCCATGGCAGAGGCATCACACGTATTTTCTTGGTTGTTGAGGTCCTTGTATGGTCATGTTTATTTTTAAACCTGTTTTAAGGGGAAGTATAGAATTCGTAGGCCTTATTAGCCATGATGTTTAAGACGTTTAATTGTTAAATCTTCTCGGCATATCGAGTCGACGTTCTGAGTACAAGAATATGAAGTCTCGTACCTATGTCCATAAGTAACTCGGATCATTCAATTGTGGTACCTATGGATCTATTCCGTATATGAGTTCTTTTTTAGGACCGTTGATTGTCATGTATTACAATGATCTAATTTAATTAAATAAATAACAACTAATCTAATTGAATTGAAACTATTCTATGTTTTTGGTATTTTCAAGATATAAATGAGATAAAACAATACAAAGCAACTACTCTAATAAAATAAATGTTTTTGGTGCTTTTCTAGAATTTAAAGAATAAATGAGGAAATAAAAGCTTCTACTCTAATTAATAAATCCTAAAACAAATAAACAACCGGATGTAGTTGTTTACCTGTGCAGAATAAATCTATTCTATTTTAAATAATGAAAGATTCACTAAACTATGGATGCAAATATAATCCTCTTCTTGCCTCAAAAGCATGGGAAGAAATCAGAGCTTCCCATAAGATTTTATTCCCAAGAACTTCCCGAAAATATCAAAGAAGACTTTTATTGAGGATTTCCTATATGAATTGATTTATTGTAGCTATTGAATGATTACAACAATGGAAATTATTTCTCTACTCTATTTGATGTGTGTGTGTGTGTGTGTGTGTGTGTGTGTGTGTGTGTGTGTGTGTGTGTGTGTGTGTGTGTGTGTGTGTGTGTGTGTGTGTGTGTGTGTGTGTGTGTGATTTAGAGACAATGATATGAAGAAATGACAAAAACTAACATTAACCCCAACTCGGAAATATAGACCAATGGTGAATCTAGTTGTTCTATGCTTTGTCCCCTCATTTTATATTTTCAATCTCCTATGTTCACATGATTCCAAGGGATTGGGAATGTAGTAGAAGTAGCAGTGAGAAGGTGTTGGAGCAATGGCAGTTTGATAGCATTATGGTAGCAATGTAAGAGGAAGAGAGATATCACAAGTGAACAATGTTTGGCTATGTAATTTCCAACAATAATGTGGCAGCTCAAAAATATAAGAATACACAAAATGATCTTTCGGCCCTTTGCTTGAGAACAAGCAATGAATTTATAGATAGTAGGTTGGGTTGTGCACTAACACACTTAACAGCCATGGGGTGCCACATCAACACATGAAGAGGTAGTTAACAAGTTAATCATAAATCACAAGTAGAAGAGGATATTGCCATAAGTCACTCAAGCTAGAAATCATCTAAAAAAGGTAATAAACATGCTCAAAAAGTGAACTTAAGTGAATAAATCACGTGTCAAATCATGAACAAAGAGTTTTGGAAAATGTGCACATGACCACCACCTTATGCAGAGCGGTGATTACAAGACCGCCACCCCTGCTGTGGTGGTAGTTACATGACCATCATCCAGAAAGGTGGTGGTTTTGCAACTGAAGGCCTAAAATAAGTTGAAATGAAGCAAGAAGTTGCGGAAGAGAGGTAAATGGCTAAGGTAAAATAGGCTAAAAATATAAGTTACAAAGAGGTTTAGGATTTCTAACACCTTTAGAAAAGACATGAATCATCATTAGGGACCTTTTGTAACCATTTTCTAACAATGTAGCACATGCAATTTTGGGTGCATACACATTTCCCCCTCAGATAATTTCTTTAGCCATGAAGAGGCGTAAAACATAGAATCCGAGTATGGTGTTCCCGAAATGGGGAGTTAGAAGCTATACCTAACATGTTTGTGTGCCAAAAAGTCACCATCCAAGCTCCCACTACCTACAAGACAAAATAAAAACTCAAGTGCATATAGATAAAGTATTGGAAAATAAACACTAAAACAAAATGAAAAGAGGACTTACCATCTACACAGGGATAGAAGTATACATGCATCAGTGCTCCATCCCTATAAAACACATACACTCAAAACGAAGTTAAAACAAAGCATATATATAACAAAAACCATTCATTTTCAATTCATTTGCACATATCCCCTTTAGTGATTTTGGAGCTCTAGACCCATGGTGACCGTTTTGAGTGAGAGTATAGTCAAAACGACGAGGGCAACGACATGATCATGGCTCCACGAGTTAGAGACCCAGTAAAAGACAAAGGTTAGCATTTCTCAGTTGTTTATTTTGAAACCTAAAATATAAAATGTTGAAAATCTAAGCCTAAGGGGATATTTTTGAGATCTCTTGTGTGAAAATTTTCCTTAGGTTGTAATCTAGGTGGGTCTAGCTTTTGTTTTATTCAAAATGGGCTATTTTTGTGTTTTTTTGAGTTTTTAGGCTAAAGGGAATGGCCCATCGGTTTTCAACAAGACCACCACCTGCGCAAGACGGTGGTTACAGGACCGACGCCTTCCCAAGGTGGCGGTTATAAGACTGCCACCCTAAGAAGGTGGTGGTCACAAAACCACCACTCTGCACATGGCGGCGGTCTTGTAATTTTCAAGACAATGAGCTAATTTGACCAAGTTAAGATAATTTTTTTGGTTTTTAAGTTGTTTTATATTGTTTTTTATGAGCTTACTTATTGAAATATGTTACTAACTTGTTATTTTTATTGTTTTGGTATATTCAAAAGGAATTATACATCCACTAGAGCTGAGAGAGTGTGTGTGTGTGTGTGTGTGTGTGATTGGCTTCTAGGCATCCTTGATTAGTTGACTTAGGATGAGATAGATTTATTGCACCGGATGGTATTTGGAGGATCACACGGTTCTCGCACATAACACTAGCTAGCTAGATTCTATGTGATCTATTATCTTATTGGGATGCATACTAGAACACTTTATGGTTTCCAAGTGTTAGGGGAGAGTGGATTATCACTCTAGAGGATGTCTACAAGATTATTGGTGTACCTTTGACTGGGAGATGTTTGACTTTGGAGACTGTAGGGAGTACTTCCCGAGCTAGACAGTGGGCTTCCTATATGGGAGAGGATGGGGCATTAGTGGGCTCCAAGTAGGGTATCTGATTCTCTCTGTGTCCATCGCACCTATCCCTACCCTGCAAGGCCATCATTGGTATTATGACTTCATGCTTAGTGGGATACAAGGACAAGGACAAGCTATTGTATTGTTGGGCTCCCATCATCATGCAAATTGAGTAGCATGGGAGGATATATGCCCATTTCTTAAGACCACGTACCTTGATTTATACCATGGTGTGAGGCTATAGGGGAAATCCCTAAGCCACCCTACCTTTGTTATGAGTTGGGTATACAAGCGTATTATCCCCTATTAGAGGGAGTCACCATATAGGATCCAAGGGCCATCATATGGATAGGTTTGTCATTTCTTAGGGGTCACATCAACCCATATCTACAATGACTATAGATGAATTTGTTATGAGACCCTACCAGGATATGGTTGTGGGGTCAAGAAATGGCTATCTTGATTTCTTGTGCCACCACTTCATAGTTAGTGGATAGATTCATGAGGGTGGAGGTCTACCTTACCATCAGAGTTCCCTAGTAGTTTGGGTTTACCTATGATGATGTTCTTCCTGTCATGCCCATTGTTTACGGGAATTTTAAGGAGGCATGATATTTCACTAAGGGTGAGTATGAATGGACAGTAGTTACACCAGGAGTACCTATCTCTATGCAGAAGGTACAAGTTTCATGGGCACGAAGGGCACCTGGGGCCCTTCTCTAGATTGAGGCCACACTCACTCATAATGGGAAGGAAGAGGAGGAGGCCCACAAAGAAATAGAGATCAGGGGGAAGGATGGAAAGGATGTTAGAGCAGAGGGGGTGGTAATGAGGAGGATAGCGATACATAGTGGTGGGTCACTCAAGAGATATCCATGACAGAGAGGGAGGAGGTGGAGGCAAAGATGGAGACTCTAGTTTTAGAGGATCCACTTCCTCATGAGGGAGGTGGATATGACCAGTCTATGATGGGATAGATATTTTCCTTAGGAGAGAGATTTCTCGGCAAATTCCTAGAGTGGTTTCACCACCACCAGAATCATTTGATCCCATTTGGATGCTCGGAGATTCGAGTATCTAAATACTCTTCTCTCAACCTTGTTAGCTAGAAATGTTAATATGTTAATATTTGTACTTTTTTATTTTCAATGGTTTTCTAACTCACCATTGTTCTATTTTTTATAGCCACTTTGCTAATGGCTAGTAAGATCTTATTCATCGGTTTGCATTGATACCTTGTTGAGTTCTTGAAGGAAGACCCATGTAGATTTGACTAAGGATGTGGGATAGCCTTTATAGGCTAGATGACATACGGATGTGTTTGTGACTCTTTAGAAGGTCACGAGAGATCTTATCGCTTGCTTAGGATAAGAAGATCACCATATACAACATGGCTAAGATATTGGCAAGGTGTAAACACTCACACAGTGAAGCTGCTACTAGTGGTCTCTCTTATGGTCACTCAACACATTCGCAACATCATAGCCATAGCAAGAGTCCCAACCGTAGCCACACACCATATTCGGGTTCCCATAGATAAGGATAGGCTATTGAGCCTTTATTGCTTCGATGTCATTTTATAAGGCATATATGTGATTTTTTGTGATTTTATGCTCCTTGTGAGAATTTAGACCACACCTCATGTGTGATGATATTTTACACATACTTGAATCATTATTATGCACTGAGATATTTCTTTTGGTTTGGCTCTTCTTTGCATTTGATTTGACTTCTTTCATGGTTTGTTTTGCATGTGTACTACTAGATGTTTGGAATTTCTGATGTTGAATTCTTTTTAGAATGTATACAATGGATGATGAATGCTAACAAAATGATTTCCTTTTTTGTTGTTTTGTAATGATGATATGTGATGATTATTCAAGCACAATGATATTGTTGAACTTTAGTTTTTCAAGTAATGTTTAGTACTTCTTTTTGTTTTGGCAACATGTGATGAATAATGATATGATGATAAAATAACTCACTCCACTCCTCACCCTACGCAACTAGTAAGATGTGAGGGATTAACACTAGGAGTCAGAAGGGATGTGAATTGTATGATTTTTTTGAATGGAAATGGTGAGAGAAAGACAAGATTTTGACATAACCCAATTAAGGAACTAAACCCTAACTCTACACATAGTTTACTACATATCCTAGAGTTTGATTTACTTGTAATTTTATCTAGACTTAGATCCATAGATGGCCTCTTGATTGACAAAATCTAGTTTTAATGTTTTAACTCTCTTTTGGAACATGCACATCTAATTCACTTTTCTTGGGATTTTAATATTTTCAAAGCACTTTTTATTGAATGAAATTTGCTTTTAACTTACTAATTTATTTGTAGAGACCCCTACGCCTTTCTCCATGCCAATACTAGGAAGTATGGGCTCATCACCAAGGATAAGGAATAGGTGAGTAAGGGCACTTCCCTCCTTTCCCAACCTCACACAACTAGTAAGAGGCATGGGCTCAACACTAAAGGTTAGTGGGGAAAATAAGTGTGTAAATGAAAATTTTGATTTTGATTTGAGATATATACTTTTTAGTTTATTTTAAGTTTTTAATTGTGATTTTTGGAAGGAAGACTTTCCCCTAACCTTAACCCCACAAAACCTTTAAGATGCGAGGGCTCAACACCGAAGGTTGAGATAGTCGAACAAGTGATTCGAGTAAAAATGTTTAAAATGATTTTGCTACCAAAGAGATTTTTCAGGAAAGAATATAACATCATGAAGCTTCTAGAATAGACTATGAGAAAAGACAACTATGCTAGAAGGAAACTATAGGCAAAACCAAGTATGCAAGCCTTGGTAGAATTAGTGTCAAAATTTTGTCTTATCTTGTTGAATTTGATGAAGTGGTTAGAAACATTGATGATACTATTACAAATGTTTGAAGAGATGTGATTTGAATGGTTTCCAATGTTTTTAGAATCTTTTTAAAGTTACTTGAAAATAAGTTTCTTGATTACAAATTTTATATAATGAAATAGCAAATGATAATGCAATGAGGATGCAATAGTATACATATGGAAATGCAGATGGATCATGTGTAGTATCTCTTTACATGAAGAGAGTTGTGATTTTTCCAAATTCTTCACCTTCTAGTGTACACAGGTGATATGCCCCATTTTTATAGTCCTATATGACTCAATATGGGCCCAACCACTTGGGCCTGAACTTCCTTCCTTCACCGGTTTTCTTGTCTATCCGGTTGTCAAGTCTCAATACCAAATATCCCTCACATATTTCACATTTGTAGACCTTCTTGTTATACTTCCGGCACATTCAATCAACATAAGCTCTATGTTGTTAATCAGCATTAAGTCAAGATTCATTGAAGCTTTCCAACTAAGAGATTCATGCCTCATGATAACCTTCTTCTCCTAAAATTCCTTGTAGTGAAATCCAGAGACTAGGTATTTCAACTTCAAGTGGTAAAACCACCTTCGAACTGAATACAAAAGAATAGGAGGTTTCCCCTGTTGGCATTCTTATCGATGTTCTATAGGCCCACAAGGCCGGAAATAAATTTAAGTGCTAATCACACTTGTTCTCCTTGATAGTTTTTAGGAGAATGGACTTTAACATCTTATTAGTTGCCTCAACCTGTCCATTGGCCTGAGGGTAATAGAGAGAAGTCGTGTGGTGATTTATATTTAACTTTTCACATAGTTCATGTACTTCTTCATTCTTGAAATACATTCCATTATCAGAGATAATGACTTGTGGGACCCCATACCTACAGATAATCTGGTTCAAAATGAACTTTGCAATTACACATCTTGGTATGATGGTAAGAGGCATGGCCTCTACCCACTTTGTGAAGTATTCAGTGGCCATGATTATGAAATTGTGACTGCTCTGTTGAAGAGGAGAGAACTTCCTTATCAAATCTAAGCCCCACATGGAAAAGGGCCATGGTGTTGCAATCGGTTGCAGAGCCTAGGTAGGTATGTGGATCTCATGAGAGAACTCTTGACACTTATGACACTTGCACACATACTCTACTGCATCATGTTCTAATGTAGGCAAAAAATATCCCATCCAATGTATCTTTCTAGAGGTGGTGTGACCTCTGAAGTGACCTCCACATACTCCACTATGGGATTCATAGAGGATATTTTCATATTCTTCCTCGTCGACACATCTTAGAAACATTCCATCAAAGGCTCTATGGTAGAGCACTTGTTCTATGATTACGTATTTGGCGATATGAGACGTAGTTACCTTATCTCGTATGAATTTTTCCTTCAGGGTACACATGGTCCATAATAAAATTAATAATATCATAATACCATGGGCACATAAAAATAGGAGGCTTGGTTTCAACGTAGTATATGCATTCATCATGGAAATCCAAGTCAAATAGATCCCTTGATTGTTAGCTAACCAATCTGTGATGATTTTTCCTTTGACGGAATTTTGATTAACGGACATAAATTCAAACTCACAAATTAAAGTCATGAAGCGTCCATCTTTCTTACATAAATAACCTTGTATTATAAACACCTGTAAGTGGTCTATTTTGACAATGACCCTTGTTTCTTGGTTAAGCATATAATTCCTTAACCATTTTATTACGAATACTATAACAAGACATTATTTCTATGCATGTGTTTAGCGTGTCTCATAGTCGAGAAATGTACGACTGATAAATTAGACTACACACTCTCATTTTTCATTGTCCTCTTGAGCTAGCATGCAAGCTAATGAGACATCTATAGCCCATGAATATAGAATGAGAGGGAGATCTAATTTGGGAGGCATAAGCATGGGAGGTGATAGTAGGAATTGTTTGACCGATTCAAATGCCTCATGACACTCATCTCATGTCTATATGTTATATTAATTTTTATTTAATAGATTGTTTATCTATGAATAGAAATTTTCAAACCATGAATGAACATTTGGATTGCATCAAGATTTCTGAGAAAGGACCTAATACCAAACTCATTTGATGGTGGGATCATTTCTAAAACTACTCATATTTTTTGGATCTACATTGATCCCTCGTGAAGAGATGATGTATCCCAACTTCCCTCCCATCACACCAAACACACATTTTTCTCGGATTTAGTGTAATGTTGTATTTGATTAGGTGAGAGAGAATAATGTGAAGCACCTCAAGGTGATTCTATTACTTTTTGGCCTTCACCAGAAGGTCATCAATATAGGATTCCACAATCTTATGAATGAGATCATGGAATATGTAAGTCATTTCTGTTGGTAAGTGGCACCAGCATTCTTGAGAAAAAACCTGGTGACTGTGTAGCAATAAGTCCCCCAAGGAGTGATAAAGGCCGTCTTTGTCTAATCTTCCTCGAGAGATCTTAATTTGATTGTACCCAGAAAATCCATCCATAAGGGACAACAACTCATAACCAGTTGTTGCATCAATGATAACATCGATGGATGGCAGTGGGAAATCATCCTTGGGACATGATTTATTTATATCCCAAAGTCAATACAAATTCAAATTTTTCCATTCTTTTTAAGAACGGGGATGATGTTAGACACCCACATTGAGTAATCAATAGGTTTAATGAACCCCACCAAGGAGTTTTATAACTTCCTCTTTGACCATTAATGCCACCTTTGGTTTCATAGGTCTAGATTTTTTCTTAATGGGCTTAGCATCAAAAAATTTCACTAGGTTGTGGACTACTATATGGGGATTGATCCTATCATCTCTTTGTAACTAAACACAAAGGCTTTGAATTTTCTTTAATAATTTTCATGTGTATCTCTACTTCTTCAGGAGTAAGCGAAGAACCTAACTTCAAAATTTTTGGGTCCTCCTCCATCCCGATATTGATATCAATCATCCCTTCAATCAAAGAGGTGTTACCCTCTTCAAAGTCAAGTGGGGACAGAGGTAATTCTAATTCCCCTTCCTCTTTTATCTCAAAATTTCAAGGCCTTCCAAGGAGGAAGGGTCCATTGTGTGATCTCTAAAATATGAGGAAGAGTGAGGAATGAGATAAAATCCTCTCTTATGATGTGTGGATGTAAATCCATGTAAGCGTTAAGGTACCCTAAGATAGCATCATCATTTTCTACCTCATTCTATAGTAGCAGGCTTATTCTCAGTCTCAACATACACCAAGACTGGGTTTGTTAGCACTTTGTGAACTAAGGGTTCTCCATGAATCTAAACTATGAATTTTATATCTTCTAACTCTTTTCTTAGACAGAAGTAGGAAGTGGAAGTAGCTAGAAAATTGGAGAGAAGGTTTTGTTCATGCAGAATGGCTCTAATTGAAATGAATTCAAAACCTTTGGTTAAGTTGAGTACAACAGTTTTATAGAGTTGTAAGTGTTCCACTCTAGTCTCATATACCTCTAAAACTTGATTAGTGACTAGTTACGAATCACCTAATACTCTAATGTTATAAGTGCCAATCCTTTTGGATACTATAAGGCCAAGAAGAAGAGCCTCATAATTTACACCATTGTTTTTGCATTCAAAATCCAGCTTGAAGGTAAAAGGCATGACCTTCCCCTTAGGAGAAGTGAGGATCACACTGCTCTAGCACCGGCGACATTTCACTTCGTCAAAGTTAAGAGTCCAAAAATTGCTTGGGAAGACGTATGTTTGATCATTCTTTGTATCTTCTTCTTTTTATTTTGATATTTCAACCATATAAATCTCATTATCTGAAAGAGAGTCAAGTCCCAGAGCATGTCCTATGCCCATGGAATCGAATGGAAGGAGAATGGGTAAATCATTCTCCAACATCTCAAAAATCTTCACCGTGGTTTCTGTTGATATTGTCTCTATAACAGCAGTTTCATCCTTGACCACAAGAATTCTTTTGATGAAGTCGGTAGTCTCTAAATCCGTGGTGGGAATAAATTTTGTCACGGTGTTGAACTTTTTGACTTATTCAATTATTTTGTAGGAGCTCAAACTCAGAATGTACGTCTATTCTTCAAGTTAGCTAGGTGTATGTCAAAGGGCTTCAAGTCACCCTGTGCAATGAATACTTTCCCCAAATGTAGGAATCTAACTTCCTGAAACAAAGTGGAAGGGATCACCTTCATGTGATGTATCCAAGGATGGCCAAGAATCATATTATAGTTAGTTTCCTGTCTATAATATAAAACTATGTAAGAACCGTCTTGGGCCCTAGGGTAACTGGTAACACTATGGTTCCAATCGATGTTGCCTTGAGGCTATCATACCCTCTTAGCATGTTTCTCATTGAAGAGAAATTGGTCTCTCCATAGCCTAACTTATAGAGAAAATAAAAGGGGACAATTTTGACTGCTACCCCATCATCAATCATTGTGCACTTTACGTATTTTTGTAAATCCAAACTTGTAAATGTAGATCCAAATTACCTCTACATGCTAACTCGGTGTCTATGGGCATATTACTAATGTTGAATACAAATCCAACATCTCTTTCTAGCTTCCCAGGAGGATAGACATCAAATTCTATGTGATTTATTTGTGCCTTTGGAGGAGGGGTGACATTGATCAAATGTCGAGACCTAATGCTTCCAATAAAGCATCTCTATGAGCAAGGGAGTTCTTTAACAAATCTAAGAAGGAGATGTGAGAAAAGGTCTTTGTCAAATCATTGATCAAATCATAAGCTTGTACTGGCTTCAAAAGTGATTGATGAATATCATCTTATATAGATGGGTAAATAGGAATGGGTTGTGAAGAGTAGTCTCGGTTCTTATAGTGGCATTTATTTAAGGTTCATTTTCTAGCTATACCAAACCCACTATCTTATTTTTTTGGCGACCATCCAATGGAGGTGCCACTAATGGGTTTGATGAATTTGAAGCTTTATGATTGTTGTTTCCCACCAAAGTACCCTTGTTTGAGCCGTTAGGGTCCAATTTAACATTGTTAGGGTGTTGAGGAAGGGGATCGTTAAAGATCTGTAGTGGTGTATTTTGAGGGGATACATGCCTATGCAAGTATTCTAATTTGGCACCATAGGGTTTTCCAATAACATCTCCACAAAGAGCTTCCTTTGGTCTTCTAGTAAGCATTGTAAGAACTTGTTACAATCTTGACAAGTTCTAGTATCATTTCCTTGGACCCTATGGAAACCACAATACAGGTCAAGATCATAATCCTAAGGTCTTTGGTTTGTGTTTTGTTGTGGCCCAAAGTTCTGATTGTTATTCAATTATTGGTTATTATAATTGAAGTTTAGAGGTTATTTCCCTTGATTTTGATATTAGTTTTGGTACCTATTTGGGTATTGGTTAGGGCCTTGAGCCTGAACTTGTTTTTGTTGTTAGGGTGGAGGATGATTGAATTCCACCACGTTGATCATAGGAGTAAAGTTTTTACTCCTCTTATTGTTACTGTTTGTGTTGTTGTTGACATTATTTGTACTTGAGGTGTTAACAACATTTAGTTTATTTTCTTAGTCTATAACATCGCCGTTATAGCACCATGGTTTTTATTGAGGACCTTAGATCCTTGGTTTTTGTTTTTGTTTTTGGGGTAACTTGAATTACCCTAATTGGTAGTGATCAATCTCCCATTTGAACCATGGGTATTTCAACCATTGTTTATCATTGCTTGATCGATGCGAAAGCACCTTCTCGACACCTCCTTGTATCTCTTTAAAGGGAACTTCTGGACCTCTTCCTTCATTTCCTGGTTAAGAGAGTGAAATAATACATCGAATAGCTCTATCTGATCTATGTTGGGAGCACTTGCTAAAGAGTAGAGGACATGTCTCCATCTATGGATGAAATGCACAAAGCAAACTCATTATGCTCTTGTTTTATATGAAGGAATTCCCTTATTCCCATTCTTAGCAACTTGTTCATGTCAAATTATTTGATGAATTCAAACACGATTTGTTTAAAATAATGTATTGAATCCTCAGGTATTCTATTATACCAATCAAGAGTGATTCAAGAGTCTTAGGGAAGATATTTGTAACAACCGCATTACATGGGAGTAGTTCTCGAATGGTGGTTGCATACACTTTGAATTGCGCATTTGGATCTCCCTCCCCTTGAAATTTTGGAAGGTATGGTAGAGGTCTTAGGATCATGACACTCTATATGTTGAAGTAGAGGGAATCTTTAAGATATTCAGAGTAGGTCTTGACCGTGTAAGACTCGACCATTGATGACCCTTGTAGGGGAGGAGAAGGTGGAAATTTTTGTTGATATGGTGCAGCGTAAATGTTTATAGGGGCATAAGACATTCCTTATGGCTGACCATATGTGCCAAGGAAAGATTACATGTCCCCTTGCAATGATTTGGAATACATGTGAATGTATGGGGTAACATTACTCTAGTACATAGTTGGAGGCACAAATCTAAGGAACGTTGAATTTCCGGTTGGGATGGTGTTTGATAATGCACTTCTAGCTTGTGCCTATTATGGGTATCCGTACACAACATGAGGGGGCATACCCAAGGTGCATGACCCAGTGAGAAGATCCCTGGGGATAGGAACACCCGTGTAAACTAGAGGATTTAACACAGTAGAGACTTGGCCATATTTCTGCGGATAATGGAGAATCCTTCCTTTCCCAGAATATAAAGCATAAGTAGCTTGGGAAAATTCCAATTCTCTAACCTTGTCCACCAATGTCAAGATGACCTCACCTGATGATGGCATGGTGTTTTGTTTTAGTGCATGTTGTTGAACCTTGTTAGTTATCAAAGGAATGGGAGGGGTAGAGGTGTTATTCTAAAGTAATACATCAACATGTCCTTCACGCCCTATCTAGAGGTTGATTCATGTTTTGGAATCATTTCTCACTTCAAGTGTAACGTGTTAAGTACTCCTCATCTAATAGTGGTATTTGATCAGACTACATATTGATTTATAGTCTGAACAAGACCCGAGGAGATGAGCCTGACTCTCCAGATGAACATCATATTATTAGAACTTGAAATTTTAGGTTGTTGTGTTTACGTAAGTTGATCAATCTCCTCGATCCTAACCGAGGAGCCATTGTTTGTCCCTTGAGGAGGAGTTTGAGATGCATGAAGATTGGTTGAGAAATTTTCCACCCACACAAATAGTGAGGGAGAATTTTTTTCCTACCCATTTGATAGTAATATGCCTTGAGACCCAAAATGGGTCAACCGTATCCATCTTGTCCCGACATATTTGGGGGTATATGAATACCCATAGAATAATGGGAGAGAGGGAAGATGGATGAAAGAAATGGAAATGAAAAGATACTAGATCTTCATGTCGGGTTCACCAATTTGTACAAATGAAAATTAACACACGACCTTCAATCACACTCGACTCCCAAGGTCGTGGTGAGGCGGTGATGTGGAAATGTGGATGGCTAAATGATAGAGAAATGTGGTATGTGGATGAAAGTGTATGTAAATGGGATGGACAAGTTGTCAAGGAAAAACAATGTCCTCGATGTGTAATAATGGGATCTTCTCGTCAAGGTCAACGAAGGACTCTAACTAACACGAACAGTCTAATAGATGGATCTCAAATAATGACTACATGGAGACTCTAGTCAATATCAAGCTCTATGGAGATCATTTCAAGTAGTTGTGTGATTTTTGTAATACTAATGGGGGCCTCCTAAATATTTCCAGACTAGGTCATGGAATGAGTGAGAGAGGCGTGGTTTCATGAAATATATATTCGGTTGGATAGAGCGGTCCAAAATGTGAGGGTTTGGTGAGCTTCCTCATTTATAATGTTTAATTATGATATGATGTTAGGTGGTAATGGTGATGTGCGGAAAACCAATGTGCATAGACTTGTGTCAATATATGAGAGTATTTTAGGTGCATGTAGTTGGGGATCCTAGGATCACTACCGTATGTTCTTGGCTATTGAGGTCCTTGTATGGTCATGTGTATATTTAAACCCTATTGCCAAGGGAAGTCCAGAACTCGTAGGCCTTATCAGCCATAATGTTTAAGATGTTTAATTGTTGAATCTTCTTGGTGTCGAGTCGGCATTCTCGAGGACAAGAAGACGAGTCTCGTATCTATGTCCGTAAGTAACTCAAGACCATTCGGTTGTGGTACTTATGGATCACTTTCATATATGAGTTCTTGTTGAGGACCATTGATGGTCATGTATTGCAATGATCTAATTTAATTAAGAAAATAACAACTAATCTAATTGAATTGAAACTATTCTATGTTTTTAGTATTTTCAAGATATAAATGAAATAAAACAATACAAAGCAACTACTCTAATAAAATAAATGTTTTTGGTGTTTTTCTGGAATTGAAATAAGAAATGAGGAAATAAAATATACTCTAATTAATGAATCCTACACCAAATAAACAACCGAGTGTAGTTGTCTACATGTGTGGAAGAAATATATTCTAGTTTAAATAATGAAAGCTTCATTACACTATGTATGCAAATTTGACCCTCTTCTTGCCTCGGAAACACGGGAGTAAATCAGAGCTTCTTAGAATCTTTTTTTCCCTGCAACTTCCCTGACAAGAGTAAAGAAGACTTCTATTGAGGATTTCCTATATGAATTTATTTTTGTAACTATTGAATGATTACAACAATGGAAATTGTTTCTCTACACTATTTGATGTGTGTGTGTGTGTGTGTGTGTGTGTGTGTGTGTGTGTGTGTGTGTGTGTGTGTGTGTGTGTGTGTGTGTGTGTGTGTGTGTGTGATTCAAAAACAATGATATGAAGAAATGAATAAAACTAACAACCTAGAAATATAGAGCAATGGAAAATCCAGTTGTGTTATTATTTGTCCCCTCAGTTTTCTTTTCAATCTCTTGTGTTCACATGAGTCCAAGGGATTGGGAATGCAGTAGAAGCAGTAGTGAGAAGGCACTAGAGCAATGGTAGCTTGATAACAGTCAGTAGTAATGCAAGTGGAAGAGAGATAACACAAGTGAACGAGCTTGGCTATGTAATTTCCAGCAAGAATGTGGTAGCTCAACAATACAAGAATACAAAAATGATCTTCGACCATTTGCTTGAGAACAAGCGATGAATTTATAGGCAATAGGATGGCCTATGCACTAACACACTTGATAGCCATGGGGTACCACATCAACACATGAAGAGGTAGTTAACAATTCAATCACAAATCACAAGTAGAAGAGGAGATTGCCACAAGTCACTCAAGCTTGAAATCAGCTAAAACGGGTAAGAAACGTGCTCAAAAAGTGAACTTAAGTGAATCAATTACACGTCAAATCACTGCAAAAGAGTTCTCAAAAAGTCCACAAGACTACCACCCTATGCAAAGTGGTGCTTACAAGACCATTTTCCATACCTAACCGGTGGTTATAGGACCACTGCCCCAGAAGGGTGGTGATTTTGTAATGAAGGCATAAACTAATCGAAATGAAGTGAGAAGTTGCGGAAGAGAGGAAAATGGCTAATTAAACTAAACTAGGCTACAAATATAAGTTGCAAAGAATTTTAGAGCTTGAACACCTTTAGAAAAGACATGAATCATCATTGGGGATCTTTTGTAACCATTTTCGATATTGTAGCACGTGTAAATTTGGGTGCATACAGGACACACCTAGCTCCATAGGATTCTTCTTGAAATTTTTATTCCATCAATGATGGTGGTACCTATCTTGTAAGAAGAGGTATTTAAATTTCATATTTCCATTGATGAGGTTTATACCTACCTTAGAGGTAGATGTGTGTGTGTGTACATATATATATATATCACCGAGTGTGATGCCTTCCTTAGATGTAGAGTTATGGTACGTTTTATATTTCTATCATTGAGGGTGATGCCTACCTTGGAGGTAGAGGATGTTATATTCTACTTTTCCACCATGAGGGTAATGGCTACATTGGTGGTAGAGGTTTCTTTTAAATGGATGTAATTGTACATACCCAAAATTCTATGTGCTACATTGTCAAAAAGAGGTTACAGAAAACCCAATGACGATTTTGATCTCTTCGCAAGGTGTTCGAGAATCCAGAGTGTGCTAAGTGTATATATTTGCACCCTAAAATGCCTTACTTGGCCTCTGCATGCTTTGTTTTAGCTTCTATCCTCTTTTTCCTTGCATTTTGGTCTTTAGTGTCAGGACCTCCACCTGTTAGGGTGGCGAGTCCTATGACTACCGCCCAAGACAGGGAGGTGTTCCTGCAACCGCCACCCTACTCTAGGTGGCAGATCCTGTTCACATTTTCTATAACTTTCGACACACTCGTCAATGTGAAAATTCAAGTTTTGCTTGTAATTCTCAACCACTCTTGCTTGCATTAAAGTTTTAGCCACCTTGTAAATAGTAATTTCTTTTTTTTAATAGGTAGAAGAGTTCAATTTGATCTTACCTTCTGGTAAATCAAAATGCTATAAATACCAAGCTTGTTTACAAGCAAATGGCCCCTCTCTCTCTATAATTTATCATTCAGTGTGTTTGAAAGCTCCTCAACAAGTCTCAACAGGTCTATATTTTGTATAAGTTCTTAGCCTCTCAGTTCAAGGTTCCTTTCCTTCTTTCTGATTTAGAGATCACTTGATCTCTCTAGTTTCATCTTGTTCCATTGTTGTTCCCAAAACAACCATCTTAGCATAAAATAGTTTCGGTTCTAGATAAAATTTCATTTGATAATCTTGATTCTGCTTATATTTATAGGTCGTTGTTTTGTCACGGGAAGTATAGATCCTAGATTTTGCGGTGTATTTATGTTGTATCCCTACAACAATCCTACTAGGAATCACATAGCCAAGATCTATTCTCTTGCGCTATCCCTCTCCTATTTGCATTCTGTTCAGTTTACATCCAAGCTGCCACTATTTGAATATCTTCTCCTATTGCCACTATCACATTCCCACTTTTTGGATTCACAGAACACGTAGGAACGAAGAGATCACACTGAGGAGACAAGCTACGATACAACTAGATTTTCCTCTGTTTTGTAAACTCTAGGTTTGAATTTTCAAAGTTGCGATTACAATATATCAAATAGAGTATTGAATCATTTCAAAAAGATAAGCTCGCTTTCAAATTATTACCGAGGAAGCTCGGGAATAATAGCTTCTGAGAAGCTATGATTTGTTCCTCACTTCTGAGGTAAGATTGAAAGTATTTCAATTAAAATTAGTTAGTTATTTATATTCAGGATCAATTCACAAGTGCACAGGTGAATAACTACATCTGGCTACCTTTCTTGTTATAGTTCTATTCTTAGATTAATTACTCGTTATCTGAATTTATTAGATTAGTCACTCTTTAATTTCATTCAAATTCACGTCTTTGAAAATACAAAAAGAACAAGCATAGCGTAGATTTATTTTCATAATTAGTTTACTTCATTCAGTTAAGTTTGGTTATTTCTTGCATGACAATTATGGGACCTAGAGAGCCCAGGGATTACATATTTGAACCAGTAATACCTCAACCAAATCTCTTCACAACATTAACATATATAGATCAAGGTCTTAGAATTCACGTCTTCCAAAAAACAACAAACCCACAAACAATCAGTGAGCAATTGAGAGAATTAAACATCAAGATGACAAAGCATATGAATTCTGGTCAAATCAACCCAACTATAGATTACCTTGATAGGATATCCACATGACCATACAAGAACCTGAAAGAGAGAAAACATTTGGTTACAATCCATTAGTTCCACAACTAGACGTAGGAGACCTTCTTATTGATATAGATATAGGCTTATGCATACAAGTTGCTAGAACACCCGTAAGGTATTCCGAGAAGATCACACAACTCTTGGTATTAAACATAGAAGCTGAAAAATCTTATGACTACTGGATAGTCAGAAGAAGAGATTAATTCTTCACATGACCATAAAAGGTCCACAACAACCATGAACTTATGGTTGTGATCCCCAGGTCCCACAACCCAATGGGCCTACTAATCAATTAGACATTGACACCAGTTTGTGTACACTCATATTTAGGTCCTCACCACTTCCGCCAAACATTATCACATAATTTTCTATGTTGAATGTAGCAACCGATCAGGCTAAGATTTTCTAGACTAGACCAGAATCACCCATAAATTCCGGCAGATTCATTATGCCTCACACCATCATTTTCATGACCTTGTCTGGAAATCTACACGAGGTGCTTGCAGGTCATTTCCACGCATCCAACAACCAATAAGCAGGATCTCAATAGAGCTCGACATTGATTGGAGCCTCCGAGTGGCTATTATATTTAAATGATCCATTACACCAATTTAGGTTAGGAGAGATTTCTTTGCCTTAGACTCACAGATCCCATTATTACGCATGTTGAGGATATAAGATTGCCCAACTAGTTTTTCCACATCCGCATATATTTCATTTCCACCAGCTGTCTCGGCATGACCTCGGGAGGTCGGGTATGGAGAAAGGCTACTTGTTGATTCTCATGCTCACCTGTCACTTTTCTATCATACAAAATTGGTGAACCCAACTGACGTGAAACGAACATGTAACCTTCTGATCTAGAGTCAGATTCCTACTCATTCTTCCAATTGATTCACTTTTCTCCTTCTCTATCTCACTAGCCTTCACACCAACTTCACCAACAAAATTGGTGAACCCAACATGAAACGAACAACTACTCCCTTTTCATTTCCATTTCTTTCATCCATCTTCGCTCCTTCCCATTATTCTAGTGGGTATTTATATACCCCCAAATATGTCGGGATACGACGCATATGGCAAACCTCTCTCAGGTCTCAAAGCATATTATGGCCAATCGAGTAGGCAACAATCACCCTCACTTTCTACATGGGCTGACAACTACTCAAACAACTACCTTTCATCACAAACTCCTCCTCAAGGGACTAATGCTAGTACTTCATTCTGAATTGAGGAACTAGACCAACTCACACAAACACAACAACTTGAGCCATCAAGCTCTAATAACATGATGTTTACTGGAGAATCCAACTCATCTCCTCGAGTTTTGTTTAGACCAAAAATCAGTAGGCAATCAGATCCACTCCCATTCTTGGATGAGGAGTACTTAGCACGCCACACCAAAAATGAGCAACACTTCCAAAACATGTATCCATCTCTAGGAAGTTTGCAAACACAACCCGACACCCTGCTTCAAGAAAATACCCCCATTCCTCCACCAATGGAAAATACTCTTGGTGAAGTTGGGAAAAGTAATGAACAATTCATAGTAGGATACCATACCCCTCTGCAACCTCAAGGGGTACAACAACAACCACCAAGGAAAAACATTATGCCATCACCAATCGAGGTCATCTCGACTTTGGTTGAGAGGGTCAGAGGACTAGAACTTTCTCAAGAAAATCAAACTTCATATTTAGGGCAAGCAGAACTCCCAACCCTCCACATTATCCTAGTCAAGTTGACCTCCTCACAAGAACAGGCACGTTAGGCATGCCTCCCCAACATTCATATGGGTATCCACATCAAACACCAGTTAGAACTACATTTTCAAACATTGTTCCATTTGAAAACACGATACCTCCTAGTTTAATACCAAACAACCCATATCAAAGAAATGTTCCTCCCTATCTAAACATGTATTCAAAATCACCACAAGGAGACATGTTCTCTTTTCCCGAGGATGTTCACTCAACCACAAGGGTTTCCTTACACCCCTACAAATGCATACATTATGCCACATCAACAACCCATTCCACCTCCACCTCCTCAGCAGACACCATCGATGGTTGAAACCTATGTGGTAGGGACTTACTCTGAATATTTAAAAGAGCCTCTTGATTTCACTATATGAAGTGTCATGCTCCCAAGACCTCTACCCAATTTTCCTAAATTCAAAGGGGAGGGAGATCCAAACACACATATCAAGGCCTATGCCATGGCCATTCGAGAATTTCTCCCTTGGGATGTGGTTGTTGCTAAGATATTCCCTAAGACCTTAGAGGGTATTTCCCTTGATTGGTATTATAGAATACCTGAAGCTTCGATACACTCATTCAAACAACTTGTGTCAAAATTTATCAAAGCTTTTGACATGAACAAATTATTAAGAACAGGATCAAGGAATTCTTACACATCAAACAAAAGCACAATGAATCTTCTACTCACTTCATTCAAGAGATGGCATACAGTCCTCTATTCTTCAACAAGTGCTCCAAATATGGATCAGATGGAACTATGCAACTTATTCCTTCATTATTTCAATAGAGAGATAAAGGAAAAAGTCCAAAAGTTCCCACTAAGGACCTATGATGAAGTACTCAGAGAGTGCCCTCCGAATAGATCAAGAAACAATAGACAATGGTCATAAGACCTATGGAACAAACGGAAGATTATTCACACCCAATCAAAACACTATGACTTATCCTAATATCAGAATACCAATCAAGGACCCAAGATCCTTAACAAAAACCACAGGGTTACAACATATGGAGTCACAGACCAGGTTAAAAGGGAAAATGTCGTAAACACTCCAGCACCCATTAACAATCAACGAAATAATAGCTTTACTCCAACAATCAACGCAGTGGATTTTAATCGTCCATCATGACAACAACAACAACAATGGAAAATCCAGACACAAGGTCCAATCCAAAACCCAACTGGATATTAGAACCAAAGCCAAAGGCAATAGCCTCAAAATTTCAACTCTAACAACCAAAGAACCTAATTAGAATTTTGGACCACAACAAGTTTCAAACCAACAACCTCGAGACTATAATCCCAACTTGTATTGTGGTTTCCACAAGATTCAAGGCCATGATACTAGGATTTCTATGACTATAATAAATTTATGTAACATTTGTCAAAAGATCAAAGACAACTCTTTGTAGATATTTTTTAACAAATTCTGCATTACCCACGCCGAACACCTATACGGGATCAGTTTCCCCTCAAAATGCACCCCTCAAGATTTTTAATGATCCTCTCCCAAATCATTCTAACAATAACAGGTTAGATCCAAATGGGACAAATAAGAGTGTCATGGTAGGAAATAACGATCATGAAGCCTCAACTTCATCAAATCCATCGGTCGCACCCCAATTAGGAACTCGACCACAAACCAAGATAGTTGGTCTAGTAGAGTTAGACACCAAGCTACATGTAGAAACCATAACAAGAATGCGAGATTATTCTTCTCAACCAATTCCAACCTACCCATCAATACCAGACAATGTTCAACAAACATTGAAAAAACTATAGGCACTTATGATCTAATTAATGACCTAACAAAGACCTTCTCTCACATTTCCTTCTTAGATTTGTTGAAAAACTCTCCCACTCACAGGGCTGCTCTCTTAGAAGCGTTGGGTCTTGGTCATCTGATTAACATCACTCCTCCTCTTGAAAATGCAAGTAAACCATGTAGACTTTGACGTCTACCCTCAGGGCAGCCAGATAGGGATACTTGAGTTTATATTTGATATAAGAAAAATGCCAATGGATGCTAAAATTACACGTAGAGGCGACCCAACCTTGCATTTACAAGTATGGGTTTATAATAATTATGTTAAGCGTGCAATGATTGATGATGGGGCAGCAGTTAACATAGTCCCCTTCACTTTTCTTCAAAAGCTAGGATATGGAGAAACAAATTGTTCCTCAACACGAAATACGCTAAGGGGTTATGATAGCCTCAAGGAAACTTCAATTGGGACTATAGTGTTACCAGTCACCTTAGGACCCAAGATAGTCCTCACCAAATTTTATATTATAGATCAAAACCAACTATAATATGATTCTCAGTCGACCATGGATACATCGCATGAAGGAAATCCCTTCCACATTATTCCAGGAAATAAGATTTTTACACCTGGGAAAAATCTTTGTGGCATAGGGTGACCCAAAACCTTTTGACATACACTTAGCAGATTTGAAAAAGAGACCAGGCATCCACTCTAAGTTCAAGCTCCCAACGAATCAACTTAACAAACCAGTCAATTCAAATCTAGAAGTAAAGTTGGTGCCTACAACAGAATTAGAAGTCACGAATTTGGTCGAAGGCATTCCAGAAATCAAAAATGAGACCAACATCATAGAGACAATATCATTAGGAACCACCGCAAAAATTTTCAAGTTACTAGAGAAAGATCTACCTATTCTCCTACCATTTGATTCCATGGGTATAGGATGTACCCTAGGAATTGGCTCCCTTCCAGCGGATGAATTTTATATGGTAGAAGTAACCGAGGAAAAAGAAGAAGATACGAAGAATGTTCCAACATCCATTTTTCTCGAGCAATTATTGGACTCTCCACTTTGATGGAGCTAGATTTATTTCAGCGTTAGGGCAGGTGTGATCCTTACTTCTCTTGAGGGAAAGATCCTACCTTTTTCCTTTAAGTTAAACTTTGAATGTACAAACAATGGGGCTGAATACGAAGCCCTCCTCCTTGGCCTCATCATAGCCAAAAGGATGGGCATTGATAACATTAGAGTGCTAGGAGACTTGCAATTAGTTACAAACCAAGTATCTGAGGTATATGAGACTAGAGATGAGCACTTACAACTCTATAAAATGGTGGTATTAGATCTAACCAAGGGATTCGACTTCATATCAATTGAAGCAATTCCACGAGAATAGAACCTTCTCATAGATTCAATAGCAACCTCAGCTTCCCATTTCACTCCAAGCAGTGAGTTAGAAAATACAAATTTCATGGTATCACTTCATACTGAACCATTGGTGCGTAAAATACCAATAACCCCGATCTTGACACACATAGAAGATGAGAATGATTTTACCATCCTAGATCACTTTGAAAGTGATAGGGTCACTCTTGGATATCTAAATGCCTATGTAGAATTACATCTCACTCATCACATGGTAGATTTCTCCCTAATCCCATATTCCTCTTCCTATTTTGGAAATCCCATGATAGAATCTCCCCCAAAAAAATCAAAATCTACGAGGTAGAGAATGAAGAAAGTTTGGAACTACCTCCAGCCCCACCTAAATTTAAAGAAGGCAATGCTTCCTTAATCGAAGGAACGATTGATATAAATATTGGAACAAAGGAAGAACCAAATATTTTGAAGTTAGGATCCTCATTAACTCCAGAGGAGGTAGAAATACATACCCATCCTCAAGGAACATCAAAAGTCTTTCACATTTAGTTACAAAGAAATGACGGGAATTTCACCACATATCATGGTACACAATCTTGTCACCAAACCAGATGCAAAACCAATTAAGCAAAAGTGAAGACCAATGAAGCCAAAAGTGGATCTCATGGTGAAATAAGAAATAATGAAACTTCTCCAAGTGGGATTCATCAAACCGATCGAATATTCACAATGGGTATTTAATATCTTCCCCATTCTCAAAAAAAAGGGAAGATGCACATTTGCATAGACTTTCGGGACATTAAAAAAGTTTTCCCCAAAGATGACTTCCCTTTACCATCCATCGACGTTATTGTTGATGCAACAACTAGATTTGAGTTGTTGTCTCTCATGGATGGAATCTCAAGCTATAATCAAATCAAAATATCTGAAGAGGATCAAGCCAAAATTATGTTTATAACTCCTTGGGGAACTTACTTGTTACATTGTCATGTCATTCGTTCTTAAGAATGTTGGCACTACATACCAATGGGAAATGACATACATATTCCATGACCTTATTCATAAGATCATGGAATCCTACGTAGATGACTTGTTGGCCAAGGCCAAGAAGTGTTGTGATCACCTAGAGGTGCTCCGTATCATTCTCTCACGATTGATTAAATATGGCATCACATTGAATCCATAGAAATGTGTATTCGGTGTAACATGAGGCAAGATTCTAGGTTACATTATATCATCATGAGGGATTGATGTTGACCCAGCCAAAATCTAGGTTGTTCTTGAAATGATTCCACCATCAAACAAGTCTAGTATCAGATCATTTCTTGGGAAACTTGGTGTAATTCGAAGGTTCATCCCTGACTTAAGTTTTGTTGTTCATCCAATCAACAATTTGTTGAAAAAGGATTATAGCGTTGATTGGACAGAAGAATGCAACGAGGCCTTTGAGGTAGTTAAACGATTCTTGTTGTCTCCTCCCACACTAATGCCACCTAGATCATATCACCCTTTGATCTTTTATTCATGAGCTACAGATGTTTCACTAGCCTGCATGTTGGCTCAAGAGGATGACGATAAATGAGAATGTGTAGTTTATTTCATTAGTCGGACATTGCTTGATTATGAGACACGTTACACACAGAAGTAGAAAAGGAGTGCCTAGCTATAGTCTTTGCAACAAAATGATTGAGACATTATATGTTGAACTAGGAAACAAGGGTAATCATCAAAACTAATCACTTACGAACCTATCTAAATCAAGGTTCACTATCAAAAAGGGTTGGGTGCTTCATAACACTAATAGGTGAATTCGAGTTGACTTTTGTTAACCAAAAGTCTGTGAAAGGAAAAATTATTGTGGATTGGTTAGCTGATAACCCAATGGATGGTGGCAATCTAGTTGATTTAGACTTTCTAGATGAGTGTGTATACTTTGTCAAACTAGGCCCCCCATTTCTACATGTCCATGGTACACTGACATCATCAATTTCATAAAAGACCATACTTACCCAGAAGGGGCAACATCACAACAAAGAAGGCGGTTACACATTATTGCTGCTAAATACATTATTTTAGAATAGGTGCTCTATCGTAGAGCCTTTGATAGAATGCTTTTAAGATGTGTTGACATGGAAGAATCCAAAAATATTCTTTACAAATCCCACAGTGGGATATGTGGAGGCCACTTTGGTGGCCACGCCACTGCTCACAAAATACATCGATGGGCTATTTCTAGCCCACTCTAGAACATGACGTAGTAGAGTTTGTGCGCAAGTGTCATAAATGCCAAGAGTTCTCCCACGAGATTCACATGCCAACACAGGCTCTACAACCAATCACAACCCCATGGCCCTTTTCCACATGGGGCCTAGATTTGATAGGGAAATTCTCTCCCTCATCAATAGATGGCCATAACTTTATAATCATAGCCACATAATATTTTACTAAATGGGTAGAGGCCATGCCTCTCACCACTATACCAGGTTTTGTAATCGCTAAGTTCATTCTAAATCAAATCATTTGTAGGTACGGTGTCCCACAAGTCATTATCTCAAACAATGGCACATCCTTCAAGAATGATGAGGTCCATGAGTTATGTAGAAAATTCAAGATAAACCATCACACGGCCTCTCTTTATTACCCCCAAGCCAATGGATAGGCTGAGGCAACAAACAAAACATTAAAATCCATTCTCCTCAAAATAGTTAAGGAGAACAAATGGGATTGGCATTTAAAATTATACCCAGCCTTGTGGGCCTATCGAACATCAATAAGAACACCAACAGGGGCAACCCCTTTCTCATTGGTATTCGGGGCAGAAGTAGTTCTCCCACTTGAGGTCGAAATACCCAGTCTCTGCATCTCATTACAAGGGATCTTGGGAGAAGAAGCCTATAGAGAGGCACGCCTCTCTCAACTAGAAATCCTTGATGAGGCCAGGTTAAACGCTGAACAATGGCATAGAGCCTATGCTGACCGGATGTGTTGGCAATATAACAAGAAGGTTTATGAATGAGAAATATATGAGGAGATCTAGTTCGAGACTTAGATAGCTAGCCGGATTGACAAGAAGACCAACGAAGGAAGAAAATTCTGGCCCAAGTGTTTGGGTCCATACCGAGTCATGAAGGACTACGGAAATGGTGCGTATCTCTTATGTACACTAGAAGGTGAGGAATTCAATGAAACTATCAATTCCTTACATCTCAAATGGTTTCATGCATAGGTCATCAACATCACCATTTGTATAGTATGTTCATCTGCATTACATTAGCCATTTAGTTAGTTCATTATGTTCACTCATTTTGTAAAATTTTGTGGTCAAGGAACTTATTCTTAAGAAATTTATTATAAGCTTCTGAAAATATTGGCAAAGCATTCAAATCATATCTCTTCAATTTTCATAATATCATCAAATGGTTTCAAAATCATCTCATCAATTCAACAAAAAAATATTGACAAAAACCATACCAAGGCCTGCATACTTGGTCATACTCATTTTCTTCTACTAGGTTAAGTTGTTCTTACCTACGGTCTATTCTGGAAGCTTCTTGGTGTCACATCTATCCCCCTTGCATCTCTTTGAAACAAGGATACTCCAAAATCACATATCATAAATGTCAAGTTAAATTGAATCAAAAATACTAAACAAACAAAATATTTTATTTTACACACTTCTTTTCCCTACCAACCTTTGGTGTTGAGCCCATGCCTCTTACTAGTGGCATGAGTTTGGGAAAGGAAAGAAGTGCCCTTACTCGCCTATGTCCTGCCTTCGGTGATAAGCCCATGCTTCTTACTAGTAGTGTGGGGCAAGGCGTAGGGGGTCCATTCACGCAAGTTAATGAATCTTAGTGTTTTAAAATTGAAAACAAAGTGTATTGTGAAATGTGAAAAATTAAGCATCCAAGTTCCAAAGAGATCAAATCCTCAAAACCAGATTTTTTCAACCAAGTTGCCATTTATGGATCTAAGTCTAGATAAACTAGAAAGTAAGTTGCAATCTGAGCTATGTAGTAGTTTTTGAGTAAGGTAAGTACGTAGGTCTAAATTTGGTTTCTGTCAATACCTTGTCTTTCTCTCATCATTTCCATTCAATCAAAACTCATACAATTTACGCCCTTCCCAGCTCTTGGTGTTGAGCCCTCGCATCTTACTAGTTGTGTGGAGTTAGGAATGGGGCAAGTTCATCTCATTATCACTACATATTCATCATGTTTTTCCAAAACAAGAAGAAGCAATGAACATTGCCCAAAGAAGCCAAAATTTTAGTACTACAGTATGTTTGCATCATCACATATCAGCATTACAAAAACAAACAAAAAGAGAAACATTATGTTTAACATTTGTTATCACTTGTCATCCATTACATACATTCTGAAAAGTGTATAAAAATAGAGATTCTAAAGCATCTAGTATACACATGGGAAACAAATCACAAAACTCTAGATACAAAGAAGATCTAGATCAAAAATATATATATATATATATATATATATATATATATCATGTTTTACATACAATGCCATCATGCACTAGGCATGGTCAAAATGCTCAATGAGCCCGAAAAATTAAAAAAATTGTATAGTATCAAAAATAGTATCAAAAGTAATAAAGGCTCAACACCTATCAATCCATGTGGGATCCCTCAGAGGGTGCGCGACCATGTCTAGGGCTCCTACTATGGATGTAATGACGCTCTGAATGCACTGAATGATGAGAGTGCTCATGATCACGACCACTAGCTATGGTCTCACTACGAGAACGGCTCCGCCTCATCAGGCACTCAGAAGTATCGTATCCAGCTACTTGAGTATAAAGGGAGGTCACTAACGCTGCCACCTTCTAAACAAGGGAAAACACATCAGTGTGTCTACTAACCGCTAAAGGCTCTCCAACATCCTCAGTAAGTTGAGCCCAAGTCTTCCCCAAAGGGAGAAATATGGTGTCCACACAAACCCATTGAATCAGATCCCGCCATCCTGTGCGGTCATAAATAAATAAAAAAAAAATAAATAACAAGTTAGAAAATCACCAAAAACAAGCCAAAAATAAACAAAACAACAAAAAAAAATATCAACTAACATTTCTAACTAACAAGGTCGAGAGAAGAGTGCTAACTTACTCGGATCTCTAGGCATCCAAGTAGGATCTCTAGGGTTAGCACCTACTACTGATGCTACTCTGCCGACTATGAAGCTTCCCCAAGTCTAGAATGAAATGATGTCCTGCCACGGACTCATCATCTCCCTCAATGTCCTGAGAAGGAAATCCCTCTGAGACCAAGGTCTCCTTCTCCACACTCACCTCTCTCTCTCTCACCCTCAAGATATCCTGAGTGTCATGCCACTCAGAATCACTATCATCCTCCTGGGCCACCCCACCAGCCTCACCTCCAACTCCCTCTCCCATCATCTCCTCCTCAGTCTCCCCTCCTATGAACTCCTCAGAGTCTAAGTCCACATCAATGGGCTCATCCTCCTCCCCACTGAAAGTAGGAGCAGCCCCGATCTGAAGTAAGGGTGCTTGAGGAGCACCAGATGCCTGTCGGGCATGAACCACTCACCTAACTATGATAGGTACTCCAAGAGTAACTGTGGTCCAACCTCAATCTCCTC
This sequence comes from Taxus wallichiana var. yunnanensis, assembly GCA_018340775.1. Classification (NCBI taxonomy): domain Eukaryota; kingdom Viridiplantae; phylum Streptophyta; class Pinopsida; order Cupressales; family Taxaceae; genus Taxus; species Taxus wallichiana. The sequence goes on along the minus strand of CM031244.1, from coordinate 113,190,540 downwards.
TAGGACCTCCTTAGGCCTCACGAATAGTCATGTACACGGCCTCACTAGAGGAAGCATATCAATATAAGGGAGACCAAACTACTGAGGGACTTGATCAAAAGGGTGGATCTCCACTCTCCCTATCCTGTCCACCAACTAACCTATGGTAGAGAAAGTAACCAATGTAGTCACCTCCTACCCCCACAATCCTGCCATATCCTGATAAGGAGTAGCCTCCATATCTGTAGTAGTTAGTGAAGCCACTGGCTGGTGTGGCGTCCTAAGCACTGACATTCCTATCCACCTGGCTACCCATATAGCCCCCTGGGTCCTCTACTAACACACCCCTCCCATAGGGAATGATATGCTCATACACCCAACTCATAACCAAAGTAGGGTGACTCAAAGACTGCCCCTGTAATCTGACCACCCTATACAAATCATGGTAGGTGGTCCCGAGAATATCTTCTCCCCAAGCATAAATATGGCCATGGGCCTCAATCTATGCAATCACGGGAGCCCAATAGTATAATAGAGTGTCTCCTCCCTTATCCCCAATCAACCGTGAGGCCAAGATACCCATGATGGCCTTACGGAGGGTGGGGATAGGAGCAGTAGCAATAGATCGGACCTTCACCCCCTTCTTCGAACCAAAGGAGACAACAACATCTCCCATATAAGTAGCCCACTAAATCATCTGAGATCTAGATCCCGTTGTCTTAAGAGACAACCGCCTCCCAAGAATCAAAACCCCCAATATATGATAAACATCCTCCAAGGTGATAGTCCACTCACCCCTAACACTGGTAACTGGAAAGTATTCCGGTATGCATCCCAGTATGAGAATAAGTCACACAATATGTGACTGGTAGGAGAAACATGAGGAACCCGTGAAATCCTCAAAATATCAGCCCTCTGAAGAGTGTCTCACTCTATCTGGGTCAGTATGTCTAAAACTATCAGGAGCCAATCACACTCCCACTCTCTACTCCACCAAATATACTCCTCCTTCTGCATCCACCCAAAACAAAGAAAAAGAAAAGCAACATAATCCAAAAGATAAGCTCATCAAAAACATAGAAAATTGTTAAAAATGCAAAACCAATTAACTTAGGCATCTTTTTTTGTGAATCGCTTTGCCTTGCAGGTGGCGGTTGCATGACCACCACCTTAACAGGGCAGTGGTCGCATGACCACTGCTCTATGCAGGATGACGGTCCTATGCCAAATTGGCGTATGCCCTAAATCCCTAAAAATGCTTTAAAATAGAAAAAATACACCATTTTGAGCAAAATAAAAGCCTACCCTATGGGCACCCCCTAGAGACTCATTTAACACTAAGATTTTTGAAAATAACCCCCCCAAGACAAAGATTTCAACATTTTTATATTTTAGGTTTAAAAATAATAAATTGAGAAAAACTAACCTGAGACTTTGTGGGTCAATCTCCTACTCTCGGAGGCATGATCATGATCTCACAATGAACGTTTTGACTGCACTCTCATCGAAAATGGTTACCATGGGCCCCAGAGCTCAAAAATTACCAAATCGATACGCATAAATGAATAGAAAAATGATCTCGTTTTAGATATATATAATATTCTAACCTTGTTTTGAATGTTCTTTCACATAATTGGAGCACCAACGGAGGTAATTTCTTTTCCCCGCGTAAATGGTAAGTCCACATTTCATTTTAATTTAGTATTTATTTTTTGATTTCTTTTATCTATTTGCACTTGAGTTCTCTTTTCATTTTATAGATAATGGGAATCTGGATGGTGACATTACGACACATAAGTGTGTCAAGTATAGCTTCTAACTCCCCATTTCAGAACCTCCATACTCGGACCCACCATTTTATGCCCCTTCATGGCTAAAACGCTTCTCCAAGGGGGCAATATGTATGTACCCAAAATTGTATGTGCTACATTGTCAGAAAGAGGTTACGGAAACCCCAATGATGATTCAGATCTCTTTCAAGGTGTTCGGAATTCAGATAATGCACTAAGTGCATATATTTGCACCCTAAAATGCCTTACTTGGCCTCTGCATTGTTTGTTTTAGCTTTTATCCTCTTTTTCCTTGCATTTCTGTCTTTAGTGTCAGGACCACTGCCCTATTTGGGTGGCGGTCTCATGACCGCCACCCAAGACAGGAAGTGGTCCTCTGACTACCACCTGCTGCTCAGGCGGCAATCCTATCTACATTTTCTATAACTTTCTAATGCACTCGTCAACCCAAAAATTCAAGTTGCGCTTGTAATTCTCAACCACTCTTGCTTGCATTAATGTTTTAGCCACCTTGTAAACAACAATTTCTTTTTTTTAATAGGTAGAAGAGTTCAATTTGATCTTACCTTCTTGTAACTTAGAATGCTATAAATACCAAGCTTGTTTACAAGTAAATGGCCCCTCTCTCTCTATAATGTAGCATTCAATGTGTTTGAAATCTCTCAACATGACCATTGCCTAAGATAGGGTAGCGGTCTGTAACCACCACCCTACTCACGGGTGGCGGTCTGTCTGCGTTTTCCATAACTTTCTCGACGCACTCGTCAATGTGAAAATTCAAGTTGTGCTTGTAATTCTCAACCACTCTTGCTTGCATTAAAGTTTTAGCTGCTTGTAAATAGTAATTTATTTATTTTAATAGGTAGAAGAGTTCAATTTGATCTTACCTTCTGGTAAATCAAAATGCTATAAATACCAAGCTTGTTTACAAGAAAATGGCCCCTCTCTCTCTATAATTTATCATTCAGTGTGTTTGAAATCTCCTCAACAAGTCTCAACAGGTCTAGATTTTGTATAAGTTCTCAGCCTCTCAGTTCAAGGTTCCTTTCCTTCTTTCTGATTTAGAGATCACTTGATCTCTCTAGTTTCATCTTGTTCCATTGTTGTTCCCAAAACAACTAGCTTAGCATAAAATAGTTTCAGTTCTAGATTAAATTTCATTTGATAATCTTGATTCTGCTTAGAGTTATAGGTCATTGTTTTGTCACAGAAGTATAGATCCTAGATTTTTCAGTGTATTTATGTTGTATCCCTACAAAAATCCTACTAGAAATTACATAGCCAAGCTCTGTTCTCTTGTGCTATCCCTCTCCTACTTGCATTCCATTTGGTTTACATCCAAGCTACCACTGTTCAAATATCTTCTCTTGTTGCCACTTTGTCACATTCCCACTTTTATGGATTCACGAGAACACGTAGGAATGAAGAGATCACACTGAGGGGAAAAGCTATGATATAACTGGATTTGCCTTTGTTCTATAAACTCTAGGTTTGAATTGTCAAAGTTGTAGTTACAATATATCAAATAGAGTAGTGAATCATTTCATTTCAGTTAAGCTCGCTTTCAAAATTACCGGGGAAGCTATGGGAATAATAGCTTCTGAGAAGTTATGATTTGTTCCTCACTTCTGAGGTAAGATTGAAATTATTTCAATTAAAATTAGTTAGTTATTTATATTCAGGATCAATTCACAAGTGCACAGTGAATAGCTACATCTGCTACCTTACTTGTTATAGTTCTATTCTTAGATTAATTGCTCATTATTTGTATTTATTAGATTATTCACACTTTAATTTCATTCAAATTCACGTATTTGAAAATACAAAAAGAACAAGCATAGCGTAAATTTATTTTCATAATTAGTTTACTTCATTCAGTTAAGTTTGGTTATTTCTTGCATGACAATTACAGGACCCAGAGAGCCCAGGGATTACATATTCGAACCAGTAATACCTCAGCCAAATATCTTCACAACATTAACATATATAGACCAAGGTCTTATAATTCACGTCTTCCAAACAACAACAAACCCACAAACAATCAGTGAGCAATTGAGAGAATTAAACATCGAAGACGACAAAGCATATGAATTCGGTCAAATCAACCCAACTATAGATTACCTTGATAGGATATCCACATGACCATACAAGAACCTGAAAGAGAGAAAACATTTGGTTGTGATCCATTAGTTCTATAACCAGATGCAAGAGACCTTCTTATTGATATAGATATAGGCTTATGCATACAAGTTGCTAGAACACCCATAAGGTATTCCGAGAAGATCGCATAACTCTTGGTATTAAACATAGAAGCTGAAAAATCTTATGACTACTGGATAGTCAGAAGAAGAGATTGATTCTTCACATGACCATAAAAGTTCCACAACAACCACGAGCTTATGGTTGTGATCCCCAAGTCCCACAACCCAACGAGCACTCGCTAATGAATTATACATTGACACCAGTTTGCGTACACTCATATTTATATGCTAACCACTTCTACCAGACATTATCACACAATTTTCTATGTTGAACGTAGCATCCGATCAGGCTAATATTTTCTAGACTAGACCGTAGAATCACCCATAAATTCCGGCAGATTCATTACGCCTCACACCATCATTTTCATGACCTTGTCTTGAAATCTACACAAGGTGCTTACAGGTCGCCTTCCATGCGTCCAACAGTCAATAAGAGGGATCTCAGCAAATCTCGGCATTGATTGGAGCCTCTGATTGGCTATTATATTTGAATGATCCATTACACCAATTCAGGTTAGGAGAGATTTCTTTTCCTTGGACTCGCAGATCTTGTTATTGCATGTTAAGGATATAATATTGCCCAACTAGTTTATCAACATCCGCATGTATTTCATTTCCACCAGATATCTCAGCATGACCTTGCGAGGTCGAGTACAGAGAAAGGCTACTTGTTGATTTTCATGCTCGCCTGTCACTTTTCTATCGTACAGTAACCTCTTTCCCTTTGGAAGTAAGTAGGGTTAAGTAATTATGCTATGTGGATTTATGGTTTATGAATTTTGAGTGCTTTATTTTGTTCAAAGATGAATATGCATCTGTAGAATTTTTTTCATGAGGGTAATTCCTACCTTGGAGATAGATGTTTCTTTCAAATGGATTCAACCCCTTATCCTTTGGAAGTAAGTAGGGTTAACTAATTATGCTTTGTGGATTTATGGTTTATGCATTTTAGGTGCTTTTTTTTCCATAGATAAACACACATCTCTATAATTTTTGTTCTAAGTTAATCACAATCATGTTTAGTGGATCTCTTATATGTTAATCTATGTGCATTTATGTGGCTATATTTTGGTAAATGTTTTCTTTAGGCCCCCTTGGACTAAGGGGTGGGCTAGGGTATTCTACCTTGTAAAATTATATTGGATGGAAGAAAAGTACCCCATCTCTTGGGTTTTCATTCTTATCTTTGAGGCATTTCTATACTTGGATCATTTTCTTATATGTTGAGCCTAGTTAGAAACTTTTTGGATTTATTTGCCTTGTACTCATATTGATTTATGTTTTAATTGTTGATGTGAACATGAGCCAAAGTGTATTATGCGGTGTGTGAAAATATCTTATGTATTGTTGTGGTGTATTTTTATCGGATATATTGTTGACATTATAAATATCAAATTGTTATTAGAATCTCACTTGAGGTTGATTATGATATTTATGTCTTTTCATTATGTAGTGAAAACAACACTTGAATCATGTTGTAAAAGTTAATTAAATAACCTCTTGTTATATTTGGATCAATTTAACATTTATTTTTGTTAATATTATATTCACCATAGAGGACATATATATACATAGTTTACTCCTAGAAAATAGGTGATCTTAACAATCTCCTAGAACCACTCATATTATTATGAGTTGGTTATTTTAACAAACTACCCCACTCAATAGTATTATCTTTCACATAATTATTCTCACTTATACATACAATATTATACTATAAATATAATATCTCACACACTTATCTAATGTCATATTATTAAAATCAAAACAATATTAGTACCTCACCATGGAGTATTGAATCCTAACATTCTCCCCTTAGCGCAAAGATAGGGATTGACCACACCATAGGAATTGATAAAAAAATGCATTTATATACATGTTTTAGGTTTGCACTTTGCTACTCGGGATATCTATTGCATGTGATCACTTACATATGCAAGAACAACTGGTTATGCTTTCACTTCTTGTGATTGTTGGGATATTCACTAGCCAACCACATACTTTCAGCAATTACCTATGTTTAAGAACTCAAAATTATCACTTTCACTTCCAGGTGAGTGCACGTCTTCTCACCGGCCAATCACCTGCGAGAATCATGCACGCAGGAGAAATGTACAATAGATATTTTTATCTCCTATTCATTTATTTGTATTTATCATACCATACACAAAAAGTTAAAAAAAAAATGAGGATGTGGTTACTCACAGTCACATATGGAGCCACCATTTTGGATTGCTCCCACCTAATAAGAAAATAGTACAAGACAATCACCACTATCACTTGGAGACTAATCTCGAATTTATTCATTTTGGTACTAATTAGTTTACTACATTGTATGACCCCTTTATTAGCAAAATATGATAGAATGCTTATTTCCCTCTTACTTATGGTGTCACCGCCCTCCAATTTCATTGAATCACTTAGTCATATTGATCATGCATTACTCGACAATTTGAAGAGTTCTTTAGCTATACGTTTTCATCTCATTGAATATAACAACCCCATAAATTAAAAATTGGTGTCAAATTTAACTGATAAATACAGTTTACAAAGATATATTTATTGATAATTTTCTCGGATTTATTTGTATATCCCTTCTCTAAAACTTTTGAAAAATTGGTCTCCTTTACAAATTTTCCATTATAATCCCTAAAAATTTTATACTTGCAATAAAAAATTGTAAAACACTTCCCACTTGAAAATCTACCACTTCAAAAAAATTATCCCACCCTTATCACCACCACTTTTCTTATTTAGAATTGACCCTTGAACATTTCCTTCGAGGGTTATAAAAAAACCATTTACTCCATTGGGCTAGGTGAGAACTCAAACATGTGTCGAAAAAACTTTTTAGTTAACATTTATGTTGAGAAAATTCCCTTATTCCTTCTCAGATGAGAGAACTAGTACTAAAGAAAATAAGTAACTCTAAATATGCAAGTGTTTAAGGTATCTTGAGATGGGATGATGATGAGTACAAGTGCAAATGTTGGATCTTTCCCCAAATTGAGCTAAGTGACCTACAAATTAGGATAATTCAACACAAAAACATTAGATTAGTAGATAGGATGGGTGGGTTTCCTAACAAATTCAGTCCCGAGAAGTGAAAACTTCCTAGGATGGATGTCAACCCATGTTTTTGATAAAGATAAGATAAAATCAATGATTGATAAATTGGATAGAGATTATGTTGAATCAAAATAGAAACTAAAATGATATATATAAGATAAAATACATATTTAATCTAAATGTAAACAAATTAAACAAAACTCCGGGTGGGTCGACAATGACCCGATACTACTGGAGGGATAGTCAACGGAAATCAAGGTAGGATGAGAAGAAAATGCAAAAAACAAGCATGTAAGTCCTCCTGTAGTTGGATCTGAAGTTGATCTAAATTTGAAACTGAACCGAGCCGAGGAAAGAACCTGTAGAATAAGTGGAAACAAAAGGATACAAGAAAATTAAGAAAATTGATAATGAATGCAATAAAAATAGATGTGGTCGATGGAGACTAGGTTGAGTCGGCGAAATCTGGGGATGGATAAGATAGATCTCGGATAGTAGAAGGTTAGAATGACAATATTTTGATGTTATATGAATCCTAAACATAATGGTGATGACAGAGGATCTATATGATAGAGAAATTGATAAAATGAATGTTGGGTTGATGGTGACCTAATTGGGTTAATAGAAATTGGGGATGATCTAAGGATGGTCAAAAATGGATGGGCTAAAATGAATACCTTCATATGAAAATAGAAGGTTGAGAAGGCTAAGGTTAAGCTTCTAATTGTTAGAAGCATAATGGATTGAGGGGGGTGAATCAATCCTTATAAAACTTTAAATTCAGTTTTAAAATTAACTTATTCAAATACTCACAAACATTCAACCATCCATATATGTGTGCATAAAAAATTATCACATGTGTAAGAACCATAAGAAAGATAATCAACACAAGACACAAGATATAAGTGGGAAACCCTCAAGGGAAGAAAACCCACTAAAACACAATATTATATTGATATGTTTTAAAATTTATTGAGGCACCAACCCCATAAGGATCACAAACCCTATTTTAGTAGAGCTACAACCCTACAAGGAGCACCAACCCCTAATTTTGTGAAGCACCAACTCCACAAGGAGGCTATAACCCCCAAGTTGATCTAGAACCTACTCAACCACCTTATTATTGATATGATCTCTAATTTTTTTTCTACCACAACAAATTTAGACCACTTGGTTTAGCTCGCACTTCTTCAAACCCTAGGTGTCCAATCCTTCACAAACAATAAATTTTCACTTCTCAAGCCTTCAAACTCATGCACACATGATTTATGATATTCCTTGACCTTTCACACATGGATCCAACCTCAATTTATGATTCAACACCTGTAAATCTCTCACACCTAGGTCACACACCTTGCACACACACAACTAGCTTGCAAAAGCACCCAAAACAATGCTTTTATAAGCTCCTCTTCATTTCAAATTAAAACTCAAAACTTTTCCCTCCTTTAACATGACCCATTCATCCTAAAAACATCCCAAATTATAAATATAGTAGTCACAAGTGACCCAAGTAGGCTGGCCTGGCTAAAAACATCATTTCATGTTCCAAAATGGCTCAAAACCCCATGTGTACAAAGATAAAAATGTCCTAACATCAAAAATACTTATTCATGACCCATAAATATTTACACATGCTTAAAATAACATTTAACATTCATACATGGTCTCAATTTATCTCAACCAATAAAATTATTTCATTTAATGGGCATTGTAATCTTTGTTCCTCTCAAAACTATTGTTTCCTACACCCTTCAAGACCCTAGAAACTTATTTATGCCACCAAATAACTTCAAATCAACCAAACCATGTCATGTGACCACTCAATGTAAATTCTAGAACCTGCAGAACACTTATAATTAAGTTATAATTCTTTAAACACTAACTCGATCAAACCAAATTCGCTTTTAGCTTCACCAAATCAACCTACCCAAAAATATGTTTTTAACGATCACCGATAAAAACATTTCTAGGAACAATCAAGACCTATAAATGGATTAATTGGATGAAAAATTTATCTCTCTTAATATTCCATGTGATAAAGCTAACAATGCCAAGGGACCAGGGATAGAAGGATAACATAAAAAGGAAAACTAATCTAAGGAAGGTGATAGCACCAAAAAGAGGGATGAACACTATCCATTTTGAGTGAAAATGAAGGGAAAGGCATGAAAGAAGGCTAGGCATGCATGTAGCACAAACTAAAATGCATTTACCATATCAGTTTCATGGAACACAACTAAAAATGGAGTTGCAAGGGATGTAGAATGACACAACAAGCACACAATGTAAAATAAAGGCAAAGAAGAAAAAGAATACAAACATGCTTAGGATAGAGAATAGTCACAAAATGATGCTTCCATTACTTCCAAAAATGCACAAAACTATTACAATGGTGAAAGAGGTCGATATCCACATGCATGAGCCAGATATAGAGGTCTGTGACTCAAAATACAAAATATGAAGTCCTTAGCAAAATGTAAAGGATCCAAAGTGTCCAACATTAACAATGAGCCCAACTCTTACATTTATAGATGAATCCATGGAAGAAGAAGAGAAGGAAGGAGGGAAAACCCATTTGAAATACAACCACCAACAAGAAGCATTCAATGCCTACAAATCCACCTAAAATCTATCAAATGCACTTTCCCCAAGTCTATTTGGCATGTTGGAGAAGGAAAGAGGGAGGATCAGATCAAATCAGGTGGTTGGAGTAATCAGATCTACTCATTAATGCCCAAAAATGTTTTCCCATTTCTCACCTACCAGATCCACCAAGAATTTGAATTTGAATATCTAGCATTATAGCCTACATCAACAGCTATCGATTGAGACTAGGCACACATCGATCAGAGCTCTATAGAAAAAATATATGGTTGTCAGAATTTTTTAGAGTCATTCTACACACACAAGACACATGGCATGCATGGATTTGGATGAAAGGATGGCCAACTGTAAATGTTTTTTCATTTTTTCACATGTCACTCATTGATTTTTGCAAAGGATTTGGTGCCCTGTTGGCACACTTTGATTGGTTGTGTGTGGCACACTCAAGCATGTCAGAGAATGATGTGGCATGGAAAATGGTGTAGAGGAGGGTGCAAAAAGGTATGCACACAAAGAATGAGGCATGAGAAGAAGAAGAAAAGGAAGGCACACATCAATGCAAATGCATGCACATGGAGGAAATGGGGAAAACTAGTGAGTGGAGAAAATGTATGGTCAAGGCACAACTATTACAAGGTAATGTGTGGGGGGTGCGAGAGGGCTAGGGACTTAGCTGATTGAAGCAAGTGCAAGGCACACGCACATAGATGAATAACTACTAGGAAGAAGGTGAATGCAATGAAAAGATGATGCATGCAAGGGAAGAGTGGAACAAAGAGGAAAAAGGAAAATGGAAAGGGGAGAAGGGGAAGCATGCAAGGGCACATGAGGAAATAATGACCAAGTGAATGTGCCAAGGAGATAACTGAGGTGTGTGCCACTTTAATGAAGATCTCTATAGCTAAATATGTATGTAAGTTGTCCAAATAACTAGGAGAGTTATTTGGATAACAGTTTTGGTGACTTTTGGGGCCATCTTCCTACTAGATGAAGGAGATCAATAGCCTAGAGCATCCATTGGGCATGGAGTCTACTATGTAATCATGAAATTATGATTTTTAGCTTTGAAGAACTTGCCCCTGAAGTCACTTGAAGGATCATTTCTTGACTCTATTTTGAATCCTACAAAATCTACTAAAAATTGTTGGAAGAAGATCACACCCTGGAAGAAAAAGAAGAGTGCATGCACAAAGAAGCACGCGAGAAGAAAGAACTATGTACAAAAAAAATGTGTGTGCACAACACACTTGGAGGAATTTAAACTACTCTAATATATACAAAATGATGCAAAAAAACAATGGAAGGGTTTGAGATAGATCCCATTTACTTGGGATTTGCAGCACACCTCCATCAAGATGAGTTAACTCAAAAGAGTTAGCCTCCTTACATGAATTGATGATGTATGGGCCACTCCAAAGTGCATCAAACTTTGAATGGCACCCTAGTTTAGCTCTTTCAACATCCCATTTCAAGACCAAGTCCCCAACTTTGAAATCTTGAGGCCTAGCCTTTTATCAAACCATTTCTTTGTTTTTTGTTGATGTTGTTCTAGCTTGATCATGGCAGTTCCTTGATTCTTCAAGATTAACCAGCTCTTCCATTCTGATTTCTCTCTAGTCTGCACCTTCAAATCTAGCTTGTTGGGAAAGTGCCAATGAGTTCAACTCAAGTCAAAGGGAAGGGTAGCCTCCTTTCCATAGAAAATCTTGTAAGGTGAAGTTCCTATTGCTTTTTTAACTATGATTCTATCTTCCCAGAGCACACACGTGACCTTTGTATGCCACTTTTCTTTGGCTGATGTTCATTGTGTGCTTCATGATCCTGATCAGGTTCTTGTTTGTTGACTCTTCTAGACCATTTCCTTGAGGGTAATAGTTGGAAGAAGTTCTTCAGATAGATGCCTAGATTTAGAGCCCAATCAGTGATTTTAGTGCCAAGGAAGGATTTTGCATTATCGAGATAATGGTTTGAGGAATGCCAAACCTTGTGACTATACCTTCGAGAAAGTCAAGGATGACTGACTTGGTTGATTCCTTGAGTGTGACAAACTTTTTTCCATCTAGGTAAAGTAGTCCATAGCTTATCAACACCCATTTGTGTCCAATGCTTGAAGGTGGATTGATCATGCCTATGAAGTCAAGACCCCATTGCACAAAAAGTGATCCACTTGGATTGGTCGGAGGGAAGCACTTGTAAATCTCTTCTTTCCTACAAAAAAAAGTGCATTCCTTGCATTTTGTGACCCACTTGTGTGCATCTATGCAAAATAGAGTAGGCCAAAAGATACCTACCATTATGATCTTCATTGTTGTAGTCTTGGCAGAGAAAGTGTCCACCAGAGAATCCATCATGAAATTTTGCTAACACTTTTTTCAGTTTGTGCACATCATTGATACACCTTAACAACACACCATCAAGATTCTTCTTGAAGAGAAGTCCATCAATCAAAACATAAGGGATAGATTGTAACCTCAGATGTCTTCTCTTTTCCTTGTTTAAGCTAGGAGGGTATGCACCCTTGAAAGGAATGTGATCATGTCCTTCATCCAATCATGTGCATGCATGCCAGATCTATATTCTTCTTCTCAAGTTCTGCAAGTTCTACACGTGGGAGAGCTTCATCAAGAAATAATGAAGTCTCAGATTCATTGTGTGCATCCTCAACAAGTTTTTGTTGAGAGTGCACTACCTCTTACCAACTTTGTGGCTTTGATAGTCACATCATACTCCATGATTTTGGTCACCCATCATGCTCTCTTTTCACTTGATTTCTACTCCCATGATGAAGTCTCTAACAAAAGAGTGGGAGACTAACACCTTGATATGATTTTTGGTGAGCATACTTTTGAATTTCTTGAGCACACACATGATGGCATAGACCTGTTTCTCCATGTGACTATATCTTAATTCATAATCCTTTAGTCTGGTGAAGAAAGCCACTTTGGTTGTTCTATCCCTTGTTCATTTTCTTGTGTTAGGACAACAACAACACTTGCATCAGCACCATAAGCATAAAGGATAAAATCCTTTGAGTAATTTGGGTTGATGAGTGTTGGCACACAAGAAATCTCTTGCTTGATTTTGTTGAAGCTTTCCTTTCCTTTCCTTCTGTTGTCCATCTAAAAGTTATGTCCTTCTTGAGCATCGGGTGATGGGTGAACTAGTCCTATGAAAAGTTAGGAATAAAACACCTAACAAAATTGATCTTACCAGGAAGGACTGCAAGGCCTTTTTGTGCACCGGCAAGGGAAAGAGCTAGGATGGCTGAAACATGCTCAGGATCAATTGTGATGCCATCCTTTGAAACCACATGGCCCAAGAGCTTTCCCTACACCACAAAAAAATTACACTTCTTGGGGTTAAGAGATACCCCATACTTTTCTATATCTCTCAAATACTTTCTCTAGGTGCACCATGTGATCCATGCTTTTTTGAGAAGACTAATGTCATCAAGGTAAACCAAGATGAACTCATTGATGTAACCTTTGAAGGCAATGTCCATGGCACACTTTGAAAATGTTGTGCCTACATTTGATAGACCAAAGGGCATCTTCTGATATGCATATATGTTCCCCACTTGGTTGTAAACATTTTTTGAATTGATCCTCTTCCTTGACCAAGATCTGATTGAAACCAAATATCCATCCAACATTGAGAATCTTTGTGCACACCACGCCACATGTCTCACAAAATACTCCATAGAAGGAAAAGGATAATGATCCTTTAGAGATGCCTTGTTCAAATCTCTAAAATCAACACAAGTCTATTTCACCATTCTTCTTGCACACTAGAACTAGATTCATGACCCAGTAGAGTACTTGATGGGAAAAATAATCTTCACCTCAATGAGTTTGGATAACTCCTTTCTCATGAGGGCTCTATCTTTGGATTGATTGAGTCATTGCTTTTTTTTCTAATGGGCTTGATACTAGGATCAAGGTCAATGGAGTGTTGAGAAACACTTGGATCAAAACCTTTGAGGTCTTCATACTCCCATGAGAAGATATCACTATATTTTTGACAGAGAGAGATGAAGGCCTTTTTTTTCATCATGCATGTGCAAGCTTTACTTGAAAAAAACTCCTTTCCACACATGCATAGTGACTGGGGAGCAGTCTTCTTGTGCAGTGCACATATACTTTTTTTTCACCCTTGAACTCATCATCAAGGCTAAACATTTTCTCTAAGGTGACCAGCCCTTTAGGTACTTTTTTGTTTTTAGTTGTATTACTTGGTCACCATAGTTGTCATACAAATCAACTTGCATGCTTGATGAGAACTCAACTTCATTCTAGATGAACTGATGATCTGTGTGTCACATCATCAAACACTTTCCAGCTGGTGTTGTTATTATCTAGGAATGGATGGTCTAATCACCATCTTAATGTGTTGAGTGTTTCCTTTGACAAATTCCTCAAAGAGAGAACTATGAACCAAGTGCAGGCCATTTGATCAGCTTCCTTATTCATTTTGTGTGGCACCACCTACATATTTAGAGCATCAAATCTCTCAAAGAGGTCCCAAAATCTATGTTTATAAGCTTTGAGAAGCTTATTCTTTTCATGCACTTGTTGGTGACTTGGTGGATAACCAATTTTGTGTCCCCAAAGATCTGCAATGCCTTAATCTTCTTCTTTTCAATAATAAGCAGACCATGCACCAGTGCCTCATATTCTACACATTTGTTAGAACATGTAAACTATAACCTGTGCATGAAGAATAATTTCTCATCCTTAGGGAAATGAGAACAACTCCTACTCCCATTTTTCTTCTTTTGGATCCATCAAAGTATAACTTCCATAGACCAGGTTCTCTTCACTTTGCTTGAGCACGTGTGCGTATGCACAACTTCTTCTTCAAGAATGCAGTAAGTACCAAGCCCAGTTTCATAAGCTTCCAACTCTTCAACATATGGGTCAAATTTATGGTGCCTCTCTTCCCACTCATCAAGTACTAGATCAGGAATAGAAGGTGGAAGAGGATGCTCTTTAAAAACTGAAAGCTTGTTCTTCTTGGATTAAATAGTTGGCTTGGAGAGGGGATGGGACATATGACTCTACATGATAGGAAAATATTGGCTCAACTTGTATGGTAAATCGGGTACCATACCTTGTCTTGAGTAACATATGGGTCCAATCAAAAGACAAGTAACCACCCACTTTAGCAGTAAAATCTCTTGACAAACATAAGGCAAACAAAGGGGGGTAGATCAATGATTGACACATCTTGAGTTATTGTTAGACTTGGACATGCATGGAGGGTTAACTCAAGATCCTTGATGATTCCTAGGGTAGTGATAGTTGAACCATCAAGTTTAGGACTCCTTTTTCAAGGGGGCTATACTTAAGACCTAAGACATCAACAATCTTCTTAGGCATGACAAAAGTACTAACACCTTTGAGTCAATCATACAATTATGGAAAATGTTTTCTATGATGATCAAAGACATATAGAAGGGTGGGGTTTTAACAAATTTACTTACTTTCTTCTCCTCTTCTTGGAAGATATTGATAAAGCACATGGCTTTTGATAGAATATGGATCATGCATGGAGTTGGCCAGAGCTTCATGCAACAAGTCACACTGGGATGGAATGGTCAGGCATCCCACATTGTAACATTTATGTTTTCTTTTCATCTGGTCCACAATGTTGAATGGAAAACCCATTGACTTGCATTTGAGGAACAACAACATCCTTTTTGGTTGTTCTTGGTGTAGGCAGGAACCTTAGCTAGGCTAGGCATAGAGGCTTGACCTACCAAAGGAGGGGCACACCACTTCTTCAGGAGGAGCTTTGTGTGGAGCCTCACATGTGTAGGACTTGAGTGATTTTACTACTTGGATGCCTTAGCTTAGCTTTCCTTTTTTTTTGAGGGTTTCTTGTGTTGTTGGAATTGTGACCTTGCATGCCAGACTCAGCATTCTCTTCTTATATCTTGTGTTGTCTACAACTTGGGCATGTGTCTACTTTGCATCATCTATAGCTTGGTTGATTGCACAAAATTCCTCAGTGCCAAAGAACATCAAATTTTCCTCTTGGAGGAGCTTCTTGGCCTTTCTTGGTTATCTACTTTAGGTGTGCACTTGTTGAAGGCTCACAAGTTAGAAGCATTCTGGATCATGTAGGCTTGCACACACATGCAACATTAGTGCATAATGATATTGACTATGAGGCATATTGCAAGGAAAGCACCATTCGACTCTTGTGCCATGTTGTTTTTAACGGGATAAAAAGTGCTTGACTTGTGTTGGGTGCTTGGAAGAGGTTGTGTAGGAGGAAAACTGCAAAGGAAAGTGTGCATTAGCATGTCATCTATCATTCTATTGGTTTTTCTTTGTATCTTTGATTCCCATATTGATTCCACCAAGGTTGATTTTTTGGCTTTGCACCTTGATTGGAACTTACCTCTATAGGCTTGCACTTGTTTCTTCTCCAATGATATGACCTTGTTGGACAAGTTTCTAATCAGGGCCTTTAATTCATCATCTTCTTTTTTTGTGTGAGGAGAGTAGGATGTAGATGTAACTAGTTGTGCTGCTCTACTAGAACTAGAGCAATAAAGGGCTTGGGGCATGCTTGAGACATCTCTAGGAATAAGGGCATAGGAGGCCTAGGCAGCCAACTTACCATCTTGAATGAGACTATTTTTTTTCCCTTATTGCAATGTTGTATGTATAAACAGGTAAGGTTCTACCTCCCATGGATTGAATCATGACTAAAATGTCACTATTCAAAGCCCTTAGATAGTACAAGAAAGCATGTTGGGTTGTAGGCCTTACCACTTGAGGAATTTTGTCCCAAGTCTTCTAGAATCTGATGTTGAAATCAATCATCTACTCATTGGGTGCACTGCTTTTTTTGTAGTCAGTTGCTCCACCAATGATAGATGATCTGATTTTTATCTTCAAAGTAATTACATAGAGTTGTTCCAAGCTCATCCCAGGTAGTAATAGATGTAGGTCTCAAGCCATGGTACCATTGGAGTGCTTTACCCTTGAAAGAGGTTAAAAAAACCTAACAACAACATCATCATCATCATGTGTGATCAGATAGATAGAAAGAGCATACATTGGCCACATCTTGAATGTGTTCAACAAGGGTGACTTGATTTTCTCCGTGAAGTATGGAATACTCTTGAGCATGGTCACTTGTTGGCATATCATGTTGGGCATTGAGATTGAGTGGGCTTCACTAGTGAAGTTGGAAAATTCCTTGGAGGAGGAGGAGGTTGAAGCATCATGGTAGGGTGCACTTTGTCTATTTTTTGAGGAGGAGTAGAGTGCACGATGTGCTGAGGAGATGGGGATGCGTGCATGTGAAGATCTATTATGTGTGTTTCTTGGTGAAAGATGGAGGTATTCAAAGGATCCTTCAGCTACAAACACTCTATCTAGTATGCACTCTTCTCATAAAAGGCACTCAGACTACAAAACAAGAGCTCTAGAAATGTTGGGAGTCACCAGATGTGTTGAAATAAGCCTCCAAAGGCTGGAAATACTAAGTTCACACACCAAAACTTAGCAATATGAAATTTAAGCTTTCACTACTTGTCCCACCAGGGCATGCCAAAAACTATTGGTCATTCAAACTTGCACCCATGTCTCGATCTGGAAGAACCAAGTTGTTTTGAGACAACAATGGAACCATCTCCAAGTTGTGGGACCTTGCGCACTTGAGATGGATCTCTGGAGAAGGTGGTTCCTCTATCTATTTCTACTACTACTACTACTCCTAATGCTTGAAAGGGAAAACTAAGCTAACAATGCCAAGGGACCAGGGATAGAAGGATAACAAAAGGAAAAATAATCTAAGGAAGGTGATAGCACCAAAAAAGAGGGATGAACACTATCTGTTCTGAGTGAAAATGAAAGGAAAGGCATGAAAGAAGGCTAGGCACATGTAGCACAACTAAAACACATTTACCATCATTTTCATGGAACACAACTAAAAATGGAGCTACAAGGGACGTAGAATGACACAAAAAGCACACAATGTAAAAAGAAAGGAAAGAAGAAAGAATACAAACATGCTTAGGATAGAGAATAGTCACAAAATGATGCTTCCATTACTTCCAAAATGCACAAAACTATTATAATGGTGAAAGAGGCCAATATCCACATGCACGAGCCAGATATAGAGGTATGTGACTCAAAATATAAAAATATGAAGTCCTTAGCAAAATGTGTAAGGATCCAAAGTGTCCAACATTAACAATGAGCCCAACTCTTACATTTATAGATGAATCCATGGAAGAAGAAGAGAGAGAGGAGGAGAAAACCTAATTTGAAATACAACCACCAACAAGAAGCATTCAATGCCTAAAAATCCACCTAAAATCTATCAAAATGTTTCCCAAGTCTTTTTAGCATGTTGGAGAAGGAAAGAGGAGTGGATCATCAAATCAAATCGGTGGTTGGAGTAATCATATCTACTCATTAATGCCTAGAAAGATATTTTCCCATTTCTCACCTACCATATCCACCAAGAATTTGAATTTGAATATCTAGCATTATAGCCTACATCAACAGCTATCGATTGAGACTAGGTGCATGCCGATCGAGCTCTATAGTAAAAAAATATATGGTTATTAAAAGATTTTCAGGCCACTTGTGCACATGTAAGACATGTGGCATGCGTTGATTGACTTGAAAATATGGTCAACTATGCAAAAGTGTTTTTTTCATTTCTACCATGTGTCACTCATTGATTTTTTTACAAGGATTTGGTGCCCTATTGGCATGCTTTGATAGGTTATGTGTGTGGCACACTCAAGCATGTCAGAGAATGACATGGCATGGAATGGCATAGAGGAGGGCACAAAGGTATATGCATGGAAGAATGAGGCACGGGAAGAAGGCAAAAGGAAGGCACATGAAATCAATGACACGTGCACAGAGGAAATGGGGAAAATGGTGAGTGGAGAATGTATGGTCAAGGCACAACTATTACAAGGTAATGTGTGGGGCATGAGAGGGCCAGGACTTAGCTTGATTGAAAGCAAGTGCAAGGCATGCACGTAGGATGAATAGCTACTAGGAAGAAGGTGAATGCACAAAATATGTGCACAAGGTAAGAGTGGAACAAAGCTCAAAGCCGAGAATATGTATGTAAGTTATCCAAATAACTATGAGAGTTATTTGGATAACACTTCCCTTTGACCATTCAACCTAAATGAAGCTCATTTGACCATGAACATGTCATGAAACCTCTTTTTACATTAATATAAACTCACATAAATTCCACAATATCAATTTAGCATACTACTCATTTCGATAACCTTATCCTAAAACACTCTTCTTCATAAACTGGCATGTTTGAGTGGGGGCCATTCATCACCATGACCTCTACCTTTCTATAAATATGAATTATTCCCGTACATTTTCCAATAATCATCCATGAACTAGGAATCAATTATGTCCACTTAGGAAGCATCTATTCCATACCGCTCTCAAGCTAGGGTTTCAAACCCATAACCAGGTGTTTAACTTCTTAACATTCATTCATAAAAACTTGATGATGAAATCACCTCATTATTTTTTTGAAACATTCTAGATTCAATGTAGAAACATCCCTAAAATCCACAAGGTCCCATTAAAATCACACAATTTAGGGTGATCATCAAAATATCTAATTCAAGCTAGAAATGCAGTAGTTCTTAATCATGTCTCAAAAAAACTAACATATATTGCAAAATTCACATCCTAACATCCTAAAAAATTCTCAAATTTCCATGAAACATCATACTAACTTCTCCGATCATCATAATGTCTTCGGTATACCTCAAATTATCCTGACACTAAGACTTGCATAATAACCCCTTAAGATTTTACACTTTAAAAGCTAGATTCAACCTAAAAATGCTATAACTCATCATGAAATCACTCAAAATGACTCAAAAATACATAGTATACCATGATACACCTAAATACATACATCAATGATCTCATGTAGCTCCAAAACTCAGTCTCACACCTCCTATCATGCACACATGCTCCAAATGAGCACCTGAAACATAGCCAATCACTTGTATCTGCACCATGCACCTGATGTGATTTCTCAACCACTCTCTAAACTTGTTATCCATCATTCCAACATGATTCTCAAGAAACCAAGAATTTCAAACCATCATGTAGCATCACTTAGGCACCTGAATGGGCTTGCAAGAGCAAGTAATCCTCACCGAATCTCCTTGTATCATCAAGTACACATATGAACCATCATGGAAACATCATACATAGCATTATCTATCCCTACTCCATTATCCACTTTATCATTAATGTGGTTTTGCATCAATGAAAACACTTGTAGGACCACATGCTAATAATCTCCCCCTTTTTCATTGATGGAAAACTGCATGAATTTCTCCCCTTTTTACATTAATGACAAAGGTATATTGTACCTACATAATATTTATATCCCACAGCTTCATATCATCATGCTTTGGTTAGAAACCTCAACCAGAGATCTCATTCAAACACAAGACCTTGAAATTTGCACTAAAAACTATTTTTTCCTTCTTTATAAGCATGCAATCACCATGCTCCCCACGTGTCAAGCATCTACAACATTTGAACATCATCAATAAATCATAAATGAAGCATCATCTTACCTTATTTTTAGCCAAGACATCATATTCCACCATCTAGGCATGAAAAATCAACTATTTTCACCTTAACCCTTGTTTTTGCCTTCATTGGAGCATTGTACCAAACTGACATTTGTGTCATACACACCTTGAACATGCTAATAATTTCATAACAAATAATATCAAACCATCATATCACCTTTCTTGACTATAAACCAACTTTTTAGGCATAATATTAGCTTTACCATGTACATTCTTGCTCTTCAAATTGACTCAAGAACACAAGTCCCTAAGCAGACCTCTCAGTGTATTTAGGACCAACTTTGTCATGTTACAACATGTTATTCATACCTTTTCTTGTCAAAACAACACTCCCCCATGACAAAAGGCTACTATCTCAAGTAGAAAATTTCAGTTACAAGAATCTTATCTTGGATCCATAGCTAGAAAACACCTTAGACACTTTTTCCATGACCTAAACCATCTTTTTAGTCTTAGAAAGTCATATTTGACTGAAAACATGCATTCAAGCAACAAAAATTGTCAATCCATGGTGTAGATACCCAATACATACCTCTAATGCCTTAAGACTACCTTTTTCACTTTCTATAAATCTTATTCAATCTCCCCTATCATTAAGAGATCATACACATTGTAATCCCCTGTAGAAACAACATTTTGATCAACTATAGAATTATAGCGATCAAACTTAGGGTCTAGATTCAACATTTTTCTCAAAAATATCAACTCTAGTTAAGAGACCCACTTTTACACTCTCTCGCCATCATATTTTTCCTTATGTAGCTAAGAATAACACCATGTTCCATCAAGAACACTACCATACAAACACATTGAGCACCTACAAGACTGTGTAGGTTAACTTTGAGGCAACAAACTTTGTAGTATACAATCATGGCACTGTCACTAGACACCCACTTGAAAAATTTAATGACATACACCATATGGATCATTAAGAAATGTCATATTATGAGCTTAGAACATATCTAACACATGTGAAGAAGCATACTTTGCCTTTCTCTAAGCATATAGCTTGACTGATCGCAATTTTTGCTTCCTAATCACTCATACACACTCCCTTTAGAATTTTGACTTTAAACACCTTGTCATACTTATTTCTCTCCTACTAGATCACCTATATCATCTCAAGGACACCTCCATATAGTCATTCTTGTAAATAATTTGCATGTTCTACCTTTTCCTTGTTGTTTTATACATGTAGCATTCCATCTTGAGTATAAATTAACAAATGAGCCAAAAATTAGATATGCCAAGTCTAAGATCAGTCTTCAAGGCACATAACATCTTCCTTCATGCATAAGTCGATATCTCTAGGCTCGTATACATCAAAATATGGAGTGGGTCAACTTTCTTACATGTAGCCTTCATCATTCAAAAATCAACACGGTCATTAAGCTTCTCATTCATATTGTCATTGTGAATTCCACATCTCTCGAGTCAAATCAATTAAATTATTAAATTGAATGAGTGGACTCATAAGTAATACTTCACACTTGTTCTGAGGATGTTATCTCAAACATTTTAGCTCATCTTCAAACAAAACTACTCAAAATGTTGAATAGTAACCTACGATTATTTTCAAGACAAAACACGAGATCATAAACACTCCAAGATCACTATAAATTCTTGCTTCTTTTACCGTATACCATCAAATTTCATTCATTTATGTGTTTCAAACTATTACTCATGTTCATAACCATCAAATAGTTCATGAATATCTCACACAACCTTACTCATAACATCAAAAGAACAAACACAGGTCTGCAAGCCCATGCAACAAAGATAATCACTCATAAATCTTGATTTACTTACCTTCATGAAGATTTCAAAACTAATTTTAATACCCATTTGTGCATATACTCTCTTCCACAAACCTTTAGGATTCACCTCAAATGGATCATGCCCAAGTTACAAAAGTACATTTTCTCAATTAGGTCTTCTTGACACTAACACTCTCAAATCTGATTTTTTCACAAATTCCCATGAATATTCATATACTTAGAGCTTAAATTTTCTAAAATATTGTAGCTCTCTATGTCCATATTACATGTTCAAAATTTTATCCCTATACTCCATCATTTGGACCTCCAGCCCCCACATTCCATTCCTACCACTCACTATGTACTCGGAAAAACCAATTAAGGTAGAGAAGTAGCCAAAATGAGAAAAATTAATCTTATCACCTCAAAAATGTTCATACACACTATATTTGATCCTTCTAACACTTTTAGCACCACTTTCAATGATTAAGGAGCAATAATACCCCAGCTCATACCTAAAACCTTCTTGATTTTTTCGTGTTTAGCCTTCAAGAACAATGCACGAGATCTTTGTCTTCATACTGAAATATTAAGTCAACCTTCGTGATAGAAAAAGAGAATTTTCAAGCACTTGCAAAGAAAAATTTACATCCTTTGGATCCCATGACATAGGACTTAATGAAATATTAGACCAATGGAAAATTTCTGACCCTCTTCTTACAGATGACCAAGACACACACCTAAGAAGAGTAGAATATCTAGACCTCTTGAAATAATTTCAACAACTTCAGAGACATGAGCCTAACCCAACATACATCATGTATTCATAGACATATGATACTTGAAATTGCAACTCATTAATTTCCTTATGACAACATAAATGCTCAAAATTTGTCTTCAAGCTTCTCACATACAACAAACCCCTTCAACCATGACATATAATTAACACAAATCAAATAAAGATATTCATATGAATATCAAGATATGACAGACTTCTCAAAGGTTCCAAAATGAATCTTACACTTCCTAAGACACCTCAAACTTGACAATAAATCATGAGAATGAAACACTCAGACTTTAAGAATAAATACATGACTTCTTGTGACCACAAAAATAGAGATCATGATTTCCCACACAAGAAAAATTAACATGAACCAACAAGACTATGAACAAGAGCTTAAATAACATATATTGACCTTATGGAGGAGGCACATATTGACTCAGAAAACTCCCCCTCACACAAATTATTCATTTGCATTGATATGCCTCCAAGAAGCATAGTGAAGGTATATGAACAACACAAAGACCTAAAAGAAGGTATTGAAGAGGTCCTAAGCCTTCTTGGGCACCTGGAAAACTCCTTCATCCTCTCTCTTTTGATCAGATCTTTTTGTGTTACCCTTCATTCCATCATCAACTACCCTTGGAGGAATAATGTTATCTCTTCTTAGTTCCTAAGTTCTTCAAGGAAAATTATCATACACTCTAGGTCTTTGATCTCCATAAGCTTTCACTCTAGGACCTAAAGAAAACTTGTTTTGACTTGAATAGGATTGATAACATTCCCTTTCAACAAGACCAACTATGTTACAGTTGTAACATACTACTATAACTCTCCTTTTGAAATCATCAACATGACTAGATGTACCATTTAAACAAGCACTAGCAATATGGCCTACCTCATTGCACTTGTAACATATAACATCTTTAGCATGATCATTTATATTTTCTTTCCATGGTTACATATCTCTAGGAGGCCTTCTACATCTTGACAATGCAATGTTCTGAAACCCTTCATATTATCAAATGAAGAAGCTGCAATGTTTATAGACATTGTACAGAAGTAAAAACATCCACGAAAAGTGGATCAAATATACTAACTACAGAAAATATGCAAAAATAGCATATTGCCCCTAACTAATCACATCCGGGA
Organism: Taxus wallichiana var. yunnanensis; assembly: GCA_018340775.1. Classification (NCBI taxonomy): domain Eukaryota; kingdom Viridiplantae; phylum Streptophyta; class Pinopsida; order Cupressales; family Taxaceae; genus Taxus; species Taxus wallichiana. Next base: position 113,166,517 of record CM031244.1, on the reverse strand, counting down.
ACATTCCAAAGAAGTAAACTAACAATAGTATAGCCCCACTAATCTAGGGATGTGACAACTAGATACTAGCTAACAACTAAGTTCAATTAATTAAATTTAATTACTTTAACATTACAACTTAGTAAATGATTAAGGAGCAAGAATACCCAAGCTCATACCTGAAACCTTCTTGATTTTGTCATGTTTAGCCTTCAAGAACAATGCACATATCTTCATCTTCATACTGAAATTTTAGGTCAACCTTCATGATGGAACAAGAGCATTTTCAAGAAATTGCAAAGAAAAATTTACATCCTTTGGATCCCATGACATAGGACTTAATGAAATATTAGACCAATGGAAAATTTCACACCCTCTTACAGATGACCAAGACACACAACCTAAGAAGAGTAGAATATCTAGACCTATTGAAATAATTTCAACAACTTCGAGACATAAGCCTAACCCAACATACATCATGGATTCACAGACATATGATACTTGCACTTGCAACTCATGAATTTCCTTATGAAAACATCAATGCTCAAAATTTGTCTCCGTGATTCTCACATACCACAAAACCCTTTAACCATGACATATAATTAACACAGATCAAATAAATATATTCATATGAATATCATGATATGATAGACTTCTCAGAGATTCCAACATGACTCTTACACTTCCTAAGACACCTCAAACTTGACAATACATCATGAGAATGCAACACTCAAACTTTAAGAACACATACATGACTTCTTATGACCACAAAATAGAGATCATGACATCTCACACAAGAAAAATCATCATGAACCAACAAGACTATGAACAAGAGCTTAAAATGACATACCTTGACCTTATGGAGGAGGCACATATTGACTCAAACAACTCCCCCTCACACCAATGCTTCATTTGCATTGATATACCTCCAAGAAGCATAGTGAAGGTATATGAACACCAAGAAGACCTAAAAGAAGGTATTGAAGAGGTCCCAAGCCTTCTTGGGCACCTAGAAAACTCCATCCTCTCTCTTCTAATTAGATCTTTTTGTTACCCTTCATTCCATCATCAACTACTCTTGGAGGAACAATGTGATCTCTTCTTGGTTCCCAAGTCCTTCTAGGACCATTGTCGTACACTCTAGGTCTTTGATCTCCATAAGCTTGCACTCTAGGACCTAAAGAACAATTGTTTTGACTTGAATATTTTTATAACAGTCCCTTTCAACATGACCAACTATGTTACAGGTTGTAACATACTACTATAACTCTCCTTTTGAAATCATCAACATGACTAGATGTACCATTCAAACAAGCACTAGCAATATGGCCTACCGCATTGCACTTGTAGCATATGACATCTTTAGCATGATCATTTCTCTTTTCTTTCCATGGTTGCATATCTCTAGAAGGCCTTCTACATCTTGACAATGCAATGTTTTGGAAACCCTTCATATTATCAAATGAAGAAGCTGCAATGTTTATAGACATTGTACAACAGTAACAACATCCACGAAAGTGGATCAAATATACTAACTATGGAAAATATGCAGAAATAGCATATTTCCCCTAACTAATCACATCCAGAACATTCCAAAGTAGTAAACTAATAATAGTATAGCCCCCACTAATCTAGGGATGTGACAACTAGATAATAGCTAACTAACAACTAACTAAGTTAAAGTAATTAAATTTAATTACTTTAACATTACAACTTAGTAAATGATGAATTAACCTAAGTTTATTCCTAACATTCCCCCTTAATTCATCATGGTCTAAAGTGAATAGGAGAGAAAAAAACTCTAAAACAAAATATGTTTACATGAGGTAAACATTTATTAGCACACACATGCTAAAATAAACCTATTCTAAGGTGAATCAAATGACTTTATCATTCCCCCCTTAATTTAGTATGGTCTCTCTAGATCTCATCTAAACAGGAGTAGTTGGATGAAGGTACTTCCTCTTAATAGTGTGCAAGAGATGGAATAGGCTTAGGAACTATCTCTGGATGTTTGGAACCTCTTTTGGGTTGGCACATGTGCTCAAAAAACAAACAAGTAGCTCTGAATGTTTTGAAAACCTTTGTTGGGTTGGCTCTTGGCTCAATAAAACCTATGTTGGGTTGGCTCGTAGCTCAAAATTGGCACTGGCACAAAAAAATACCCTCCATTCACTTTTCTTTAATCCACAAGGAATACCACTGTTGAGCAATCAATGAAGAATTTGCAAGTCTTTCATCTTTTCCCCTAAATTCTGAGTGAAAAGTGAAGACAACTAGCTCCATGAGAATGAAAAAGTTTTGGCACTTTATAATGATAGTGCGATTACAATTTTGTCTCTTCTTTTGTGGAAAAATTCCTTTTGGGATACATTATGAGTACAAAATTGTAAATTTTATACTTTGTTTCTAGCTTATTTCAGCCTTTGAATTTTTTTAAAAAATTTACAAGACAAAGCTTATTAAAATCTAGACCAAGACGTAGAGATTGAAAAATCATACACTTTCAAAAAAATGGCACCTCAATCCGAGGTACCAATTGAAAGTTATGACTTGTTTAAATTTTGATTTTAATATCTTTCCGGCCCCTTTCCAAAAATGGAATATAAATTTTTATCCTTCTAAAAAAATTCTTAAATCCAAAAATGGAAAAAAAAAATTAATCGGATTCCAGATTTTTATAGAAAAATACACCGCTTAGGGCTTACCTCGGCTTATACGCACATGGCCTTGGTTTCTCTGTCTTTTAGATTTATCTCGCCTCTTATTCTATTTTCCTCCTCCCTTCCGTTGTTTTGATTTGCCTCTAAAATATTTTTATTTACTTATGTTTGTTCTTGCAGGGTATGGAGATCTTCAACATACACGGTCGAAGTAATGTTGGGTCAACCAGATCTAAGGCTCTAACTCGTGTAGCAGGGGTGATCCCAAATAAATCTGAAACTCACCTAATACAAATGACCACATTTATACAAGTCCACATATTTATGGGCCCGACTATGCTCATAGATAACCAGATAATGCAAAACTCACCCTTTCCTTAAATGCACAACTCGGTGAAGAAGAATGCGAGCTTAGTGGATGAGTTTTTGTGGATCCCAATTCTTTGCACAGATATGAAACTTGGTGACCTCCAAATACAGCAGTCTGCTAAATGTAGTAGTATTGTCAATTTTTTTTATTTTTTTAAATTTGTAGATTTTAAGTTGTTGCAAATGAATCAGAGAATCTACAACACTTTGTGTAGAACTCTAGGGGTGATGAAGTAAGGCAAGTGCTTCTAAGAGGCTAGGGACATTATGGTTCCTCCAAGATCAAACTTGCAGTAATGAACCCTTAACCTTCTGCAACACACTCTCCTTAGAGGATGAGGGATCCTCACAGAGACTAGAATCAACCAGCTCTGATACCAAATATTGACAATGCAATATTCTGGAAACCCTTCATATTATCAAATGAAGAAGTTGCAATGTTTATAGACATTGTACAATAGTAACAACATCCATGGAAAGTGGATCAAATATACTAACTATGGAAAATATGCAGAAATAGCATATTGCCCCTAACTAATCACATCCGGGAACATTCCAAAGCAATAAACTAACAATAGTATAGCCCCCACTAATCTAGGGATGTGATAACTAAATAATAGCTAACTAATAGCTAACTAAGTTAAAGTAATTAAAATTAATTACTTCAACATTACAACTTAGTAAATGATGAATTAAGCTAATTTTTATTCCTAACACTACACTCCTTATCCCTATGACCAAATCCATTACATGTATAACAATAACCATTAAAATATCTTTCATACCTTGAGGCATTGGGTTGCCTAATTTGCTTGATTTTCTCAATGTCCTTGATGTGGATCTCCTTCTTTCCTTCCTTGGTGCTTGATTCTCCTACTTCCTTGCATGAAACCATGTCTTCTTTCTTCACCTTGTTGTCTTTGACTTCAGATTTGAATCCCAAACCATCCTTATCACCTACAACTTTCTGATTGCTCAAGATACTATCAAGAGCTTTAGTACTTTCTTCAAAAAAATTATAGGATTTCATCTTACTTGCAGCATCTGAGAGTTCCTTCTTGAGAATTATCACCTTTTCCTCTTTATATTGTAGATTGAGAGTCATGTTACTCATTTGCAACTCTAACCTTCTCACTAATTCCTCAAGCTTTTCAGAAATGTCCCAATGTTTTCCTTCAAGCTCTTGTATCTTTGCTTCATACTCTTTGACTTGTGAAGTCAACTTCTTGTTGTTCTTTTCAACATGCTCTAATTTTTATTGGACACATGCCAACTCAATCCTTAAACCATCATCTTCTCCTTCATCTTCTTTGCAAGGATCAGGTGAAATATCACCCCACAAAGTGGAGCCACCACTAGAGGATCTCATGGCTTCCTTTTTCATGAAAAGAACCTCATCACCTACATCATTGTGATCAGATTCAATCTCTGAATCAGATCTATCAACTTCACTACTACCTTCAATGGAAGAGTCCTCTTTCTTAGTATAGAGACTCTTCTTATTCTTCTTCATGAATTCATTCTTCTTGAACCCTTTCTTATTTTTATCAAACTTATGATTTTTCTTCTCATGATCACTATCATGTTCATCATTTCTTTTCTTATCATGTCTATGAGGACACTTAGCAGAAAAATGACCTACTTTACCACATGTAAAAAATTTAAAAGGAATTTTACCCTTGTACTTACCAGTTCCAAGTGTCATTCTTCTAGAAACCATGGAAAATAGTTCTTCATCATCAAGCTCTAAGGTGGTATCTTTATATTTGACCTTTTTCCTTAGCCATCTTCTCCATTTTGAAGGCTATCTCTTTCTTAGTATGTTTAGAATCAATTACCCTCATCTCATAGGTTATCAAAGTACCATGTAGATCATCCACTTTAGCTGAGTAAAATCCTTATCTTCTTCTATGGCAGACACTTTGGAGTCAAATTTTGGAGTTAAATACCTCAACACCTTTTGAACAATTACTTTTTATTTTACTTCTTCTCCTAACCCTTTCATGTTATTGACAACCTTGTCAACTCTAAGAAGATATGTTGTAATGGACTCATCATCATTCATCTTAAGAGATTCAAATTAATTTCTAAAAGTTTGAAGCTTTGCAATCCTTACCTTTGAGTCACCTTCATAAAGAACTTTTAATTTTTCCCATGCTTCCTTTGTTGATTTTTAATGCATAACCTTTCCTAATTCATATTCTCCAAGACCTTGAATGATAGCATTGAAAGCCCTAGAATTTTTTTCATATGCATCCTTGTCTTCTTTACTGGTAATAGGAGTAGTAAGAGGAACATATCCATCTTCAACAATCTTCCAAACATAAAACCCTTGAGACATAATGAATGTCTTCATCCTTAGATTCCAAAAATCATAGTTTGTTCCATAAAATGGGAGCCTTGCCAATAACCTTACCACTTGCCATTTTTTTGCTTCAAGGATCTCCTTTCAAGTTGTCAAACTTCTCCAAAAGGACCTTCTTTGATACCAATTTCTAGATGCACAATGGACTAAGAGGGGGAGAGCTAGTCCTTACAAAACTTTAAATTCATATTTTATATTTACTTATTCAAATACTCATAAACATTCAACTATCCATATATGTGTGCATACAACAAATTATTACATGTGTAAGAACCATAAGCAAGATAATCAAAAAAGACATAAGAAGTAAGCAAGAAACCCTCAAGGGAAGAAAACCCACCAAAATACAATCTTCTATTGATATGTTTCAAAATTTAGTGATGCACCAACCCCATAAGGAGGACCAACCCCTAGTTTAGTAGAGATACAACCCTACAAGAAGCACAAACCCCTAATTTTGTGAAGCACCAACTCCAAGAGGAGGATACAATCCCCAAGATGATCAAGCACCCACTCAACCAACTTATGATTTATCTGATATTTGATTCTTTCTTCCAAAACCGATGGAGACCACTTGGTTCACCTACACTTCTTCAAACCTTAGGTGTCAAATCCTTCACAAACAATCACTTTCTTCACTTATCAAGCCTTAAAACTCATGCACACATGATTTATAATCATCCTTTACCTTTCACACACCTGATCCAACATCAATTCATGCTTAAAAACTTGTAAATATCTCACACATAGGTCACACACCTTGCACACACACACAACTAGCTTACAAAAGCACTCAAACAATGCTTTTATAAGCTCCTCTTAATTTCAAATTAAAAATAAAAACTTTTCCCTCATTTTTCATGACCCATGCATCCTAAAAACATCCCAAATTTTAAATATAATAGTCATAAGTGACCCAATTAGGTCAGCCTGGCTAAAAACATCATTTCATGTTCCAAAATGGCTCAAAACCCTATGGGCATAAAAGAATGACTTAAAATAAAAAAATACTTATTCATGACCAAAAATATTTACATATGCTTAGAATAATATATAACGTTCATACATGGTCTCAATTTATCTCAACCAATCAAATTATTTCATTTAATGGGCCCAATACTCTTTGTTCATCTCAAAATTGTTGTTTCCTACACCCTTCAGGACCCTAGAAACTTCATTATGCCACCAAATCACTTAAAATCAACCAAACCATGTCATGTAACCACTAAATGGAAATTAAATAACCTTTATAACACTTATAATAAATTTATAAGCCTTGAAACACTCACCTACTCAAACCACAATCACTTTTGTCTTCATGAAATCAACTCTGCCCAAAATGTTGTTTTCAAAGATCAGCTGATAAAAACATTTATATGAACAATAAATACCTATAAATGGATTTAACTGATGAAAAATTCATCCATATTAACATTCCATGTGATATAAATCATAACCTAATCCATCTCATGCTTCAAACAACTCAAAACTTCTAGCAAAGCATGTCATGTCCTACACTAGCAAAAACCTTCATGTCCAAAAACTAACCTAGAAACCACATAAAATATCATAATCATGATACAAACCTCATATAATTTTAAATATATCTGAATCTTATTTCCAACACATTTTTAATCATCTCAAAATTCCACTTGTAGCTCTAGTTATGCCCATTTTTTGAACATTGCTTTTATGGCCTCGAAAACTACCCTTTGACACTACCAACCAAAATGGAGATCATTTGACCATGTACCTACATTAACATGTCCTGAAAACTTTTTTATATCAATATAAAATCACATACACTCCACAATATTGATTTAGTATACTACTCCTTTGGACAACCTTGTCCCAAAACACTCTTCTTCACAAACTGGACTGTTTAAGTGGGATCCACTCATCACCATGACCAATACCATATCTTTATGGAAATATGAAGTAGTCCCCTAAATTTTATAATAATAATACATGAACTAGGAATAATTTTTTTCCTCTTAGGAAGAAATTCTTCCATGTCACTCTCAAGCTAGTGTTTCAAGCCCATAACTAGTTGTTCACCTTCTTAACATTCGTTCATAAAAACTTGAGATGAAATGACCTCATTATTTTTATGAAACATTATAGACTCAATTTATAAACATCCTAAAATCTAAAAGGTCCCATGTAAAGCACACAATTCAGGGGGTGAGCATCGAATATCCAATTCGAACTGAAATGCACTAGTTCTTAACAATGTATCACAAAAACCGACATATCTTGTAAAATTCAGATCCTAACATCCTAAAAAAAAAAAAATTTAAAGTTACATGACACATCATAAAAACTTCTCCAACCATCATAATATCATCACCATACCTCAACTAAAAGACACTAAGAATTGTTAGCAACCCCTTTGGGTTTTGTAGTTTAGAAGCTAGGGTCAACTAAAAGAATGGTATAACTCATCATGAAATCACTTTAAATGACTCAAACATACCTAATATACCATAATACACCTAAATACATGTATCCATGAGCTCATGTAGCTCCAAAACGTAGTCTCACACCTCTTAGCATGCATACCTGCTCCAAATGAGCACCTGAAACATATCCAATCACATGTATCTACACCATGCACCTAATGTGATTGCCCAAAACTATCTAAAAATTATATACATCATGCCAACATACTTATCAAGAAACAAATAATATCAAACCATCATGCAACATCACCTAGGAACCTGAATGGGCTTGCAAAAGCAAGTAATCATCAAGAATCTCCTTGTATCATCAAGTACACATCTGAACCATCATGTAAACATCATACATAGCATCATCTGACCCTACTCCATCATCCACTTTGTCATTAATGTAGTTTTTCATCAATGACAACACCTTTATAGGACCACAAGCCAACATTGATGATAGTTGAACCCGCACAAGATGTTAGTGAAGGATATAGATGATAAAATTGAAATAAAGAATCCAATCATGAAAAGGTTAAAGAGATCCCCAAAAATTTATAAATTTGAATCAAAATATCTCTAATAAGACTCAAATATGGTTGTGGTAGTTGTAAAGATACTTAAGAATGAAATCAAGATCACCAAAAATCTTGAAGACTCCAAAATTACATCCCGAGAGAAAGAGGGGTAGGGTTTATAGGGTCGATGGAGATCCACATGGGTCACCTCTGATTGTAGGGATCTTTCCAATTGGGTGGTAGGAAGATGGTGAACTTGAGAAAAGGAGCCTTTTTGATGAGAGATTAGGGTTTTTAAGAGATAAGGCGAATTAGGTTTACATAGGATGAGTAAATGAGGAGGTGGAAGGATGAAATATTAAACAAAGGCCATGGAGAGATGAAAACATTAAATGGTGGCCTAGAAAGGATAAAATGGAGGATTTAAGAAGATAAATAAATTAAATGGGAGTTTAGAATTAACTAAACATGATTAGGGATGAATAATAATAGATAATAATGATGGGAAATAATAATATGTGGGATAAATTGAATTTAACAGAGAAGAAGGAAATTTGAAAGTAGAAGAGAGGTATATATGAACAAGATGACAAAGAGAGAATGTGGGGTGAGGGGTAGCGATACCAAAAATTGGTGTCTACATTTACTCATTTTTTATGAGTGGTTTACATTGAGCAAGTCATAAGACAAAAATGAAGAGATATGAAAAGATGATTGATGAGGTGTTCCCCTCAAAATAGGGGTTAACGACACAAAGGAATTTGATCATGAGTTTGATAGAGATAGATGAAAGAGGAAAGGGTAGAAAGGATAAGAAAATGAAATAAGATGAGATAAGATATCCTAGACAAGGATTAAACAAAAAGTTAAAAGTAAATAAAAATATGACGGTGATTTTAGAGTCACTCTAGTAGGGAAAAAGTACGGCCTCAATGGAGATGAGGGAAATTTCCTATGGACCCGTAAGTTAGAAAAACCACTTTGTAATATGGAGGGAAACCAATGAGAACCCTCTCGGATGGATGTGTAATCTGTGGGACCAACAAGTCAAAAATATGCAAATAAATGCAAAACATAGTTGAGAGAAGGGTCGTGACAAAAAAGGATAAAGGGTGGTTGCATGTGATATCCTTTGGATGAGGAATTGAAAAGATGTGTCTAGGGTGGGACAAAAATATGTAAAATAATGGTTCCCAAGAGGGAACATGAAGATGGCCATAAAGGCAAGAAGATGAAGAATAAGATAACGGTGCCTAAGAGGAGCATGAGGATGGCCACAAAGGTGAAATGATGAAAAATATGATGCGATAAATAAAAAATCCCTAGCGGGACATAATAAAGATGTAATATGAAGACCACGCCGATAAAAAATGGAAGGAAAAATAAATTTGAAAAGGATTGATAGAAAAAAGATAAGAGGAAGATTGATTAAAAGGATAGGGTTGGGTCGACGGCGACTAGTCAGGGTCGGCAATACTCCAATGGGATCAACGGTGACCAAGGTCAGTGGGTTACACAATCCTCTGGGTCAACTGATTAGGCTCATTTTCATTGTGAAAAGTGATAATCAAGAGCTCTGAGCTATAAAGAGAAAGTTAGATTTTAAGAGAAATGTAGGTTGGAGGAGCAACAAGGAAGTACATGAGGACTCACAGGATGGTAAGTGCCTAAACCTTAGCTTGTTTTTAAGAATTTTTTATGTTTTTTGTTAATTTTTTAGTTTTTTCCAAATTTTTGGATTGACACAAGGATTTTTCTAGTAATCGGAGATGGTCACCATCAGCCAAGCTTAAAAAGGCATAGACCCTAACTAGGGGGCGTCGACCCAACCTTATGTTAGTTCTCAAAATACACCCCGGTGGTTTGACATCAATTTTCTTTCACGAAAGGAAGGGGGAATTACTTGGAAAAGGTGGTAAACTAGGTGATATGTCATTTTGTAGCGGGAGGGGTCCAAGACTTTCCTTGGGATGAATGAGGGGTACATATAAAGGATATGACCTTTTCTTACTACTTTTGGTCTTACCTTGAACCAGGGTGAGAGGACTCGAGGTGTAACCTAAATTGCTGAGGGGGAGATGGGATCTTTGTTCCCTTGATTCTCTTTCAGAGGATGGATCAATATGGGATAAACATGGCCATGGACACAACACTCACTCTCACGAGTTATCACAAAATATGTTGTGTATGCTTCTAGACACAGTTTATTATAGATAGTAGAATTCAATTTCCCTTACATTCTCTAGATGTTATAATTGTAGATAAGGAGAAGTCTTAATGATATTTAAAGACAGAGTAGTAAAATAAATGAATAGAAGTAAAATGGGTTAGTATTACTTGTGTAGTTTTTTAAGTGAAGGGGGATTATAGGAAGACAGATTCCTTATAGTCAAACATTTAACACTTTGAGCAACCCGCATTACTGAAAGGGACAAAAATACTCAATCAAGTAGTCCCAATTGCTACAAATTAATATTTGCATTCATGGAAGCCCAAGATATGCAAATTTCCAACTCAATATCTAAAATACTAGACACAAGATCTCGTGCAAGCATTCTAATGAAGTATTTACTACTTCTACTCTCATACACCTAAAATACACTCAAAGGCTAACAAAAATCCATTAGCACAAAGTGGCTATGGCAAGGATTTTACAATCAATTCCAATATTGCAAAGGAATTGTTCACAACACAATATCAAACTAACGACCAAAGCACAACCATTAAGGACATATCTAGTGTACGATAAAGAGAAATAATAAACACAAGACTATAGCAGAAAATATAACTCATCAATCGACAATTCCAAATACATAACCCAAAAGATAGAATTTAAACTCAAAAGTGGACATATTTCATTCAGATCTTTAGAATTTCTTAACAAGGGAACATCAAGCAAATTCTCTCAAATCTTTTCAATGGCTGTACATCACTGACCACCTCGACACTAAATTTCAGAAAATCGAGATCAATATGCATTCCACAAAGGAAACATGTAATATGAATAATTGAATCTCTTCGACTTTTTTCAGATATAGAAAAAAAAACCCCTTTTGGAGAATATAAGAATTGACTCCCTTATATATGAGGACAAGCCCCCATATTTATACAATTTTGATGTCTTCTTACAATTCAATTTCCCCCAAAAAGCAAGTAAATTTTCCCCCTCGTTGTAACGTAAAATATTTGATTTTTAGTTAGCATTTTGTCTAACTAAAAATATTTGATTTTTTAGTTAGCATTTTGGGATCAATTCACACCTTTTTGCCACATACACATGAACAGTTAGTTGATACTATCGTGTACACCTATTTATTTTTATTTTCTCAATTTATCATGCTAAAAGCCATCAATTCTTGAAGTAGATGATGCCAAATTGAAGAGCTTGAGGATATCTTTCCAACGAGACTATTTTTATTGATTTGGAACTTTGGATCGAATTATGGCCATTTAAAATTTTGGCTAGCGGGATGATCAGGAGAGTGACACATGATAGCTCTTGATTGGATTTAGATTTTTTCCATGTTTGTATTACTTTCCTTTTTATTTTATGTGTAATCCAATAAGAAAATACCACGCATCTTCACATTCTCAAAGTTTTTTTCTTGACTACCTACCACAAAACATGATCCAATGAAAAATCCACACGTTCCTTCATGGTGCCAAAATTTTATTTTACTTGTACTTAGCCATATTGAAGCATGAGCCAATAAAAAGGCTACACACTTTCTTAACAATTTAGACTCTCCTTTGCTTTAATTGACAACGGTGAAGCATAAGCCAATCAAAGAGATCCACGTTACTTCACAATTAAGTCCTTTGATAGCCCTTCTGACAAAGTGCAAAGCTCTAGCAAATAAGATCATTCCATGCCCCTACATTGTGTTAGAATTTTTGATAATCTCAACTGAAAAAGTGCAAATCTCTAGTAAATAATATCATTCCATGCACCTACATTGTGTCATAATTTTTTACAATCTCAACTGACAAATGTGAAACGTGAGCCAATAGAGAACCTCCATGCTTCTCACAATGTCATTTCTTTCTTTAACCTCTACTGAAAACCATGAAACACGAGCAATAGGAAAGTTCCATATATGGCACATGTTCACCTTTCATTGGTTACACCTCCATGTCACAATTTCAAACCTAAGCAAACTTAGAAACTTTTGGCTTCACCACCTTGAAACGTGAGCCAAAAAAACTCAACTTTCCTTTGCATCACCAAAATTTTGATAACCTTGACTGATCCCCATGAAATTTGAGTCAATTAGAAAGCTCCATGCCTCTTGTAATTCATATTTTGTCGTGGTGTAAAACATAGAAAAATTAGAACGCTCTAAGTACCTTTGTAGTTTCGTAGTTCGGACTCAATCCTTATGAAACTTGATTTATTCCGCAAACTTGAGGTCAACAAAATTAATCTACTTTGAATTTAGTCGGAATGGTGACATGTGTTCTTTGACCTTTACTCGACCCAATCCTAGACCCAAAATGTTTTCTAAATTTATCTCATTCTGTGGACCTTAAATTTTTAGTAGATTTTAAATGTTTTGTGGTACTTTTGAAAATTGGCGGGTCTTTTGATGTTTGGCGGGTTCACTAAGTATAGCATAGCCTCCAAATATTAACCTCTACTCTGCGGCCTTAACTTTCCTCCCGCGGATTTAATAAAAACTGCCTAAGTCCCAAACCAATTCTCCTTTGTTTTGTGGGTTTGGAGAACCCGTAGAACACTAAGTTCATGCATTTTGTGGTAAACTAAATCAATCTCCCATGGTTTTGTTAGAGAAAATGGCTAAGTCCACCTCAACCGATCTGCTTAACTAACCACTCTTGAACTAATTCCCCGACATTTCTATTGAATCCTTTCATTTATCTTGCTAAGGCATGAGATTTATTACAAATTGATAAGTCTCTAATACTCAAACTAAAATTTGAAGCGAAGGGAACAATATGAAGCACATATAACAGCTTAAATTTTAAGATAATCGATGAAAAATACCACTCGATCTAAGGGACCAGATTGAACACCAACCCCGGGTCTATGTTGATCGGGATGGAATGGATGATTTTGATTTTTGATGAGATTTGGATGATGTAGAAACTAATGTTTGCATGTTTGATTGGTTTTGTAGGCTCGAGAGACTATGAGAAAGAGTCCTAATGATATATGATCGAGATTAGAGGAGATGTGATAGACGCTAAGTGGGATCACTTAGTCAGTAGTCGTGTTGGGTAGATTCTAACATTACCAATGGATTCTATGAGATGTTGGACTCATGATTGCACTAGTGGATAGATGGGATGTGTGTACAGCACATTTTTGTTTCAAACAGTGAGATGACCATCACACTTGAGGATGTATACCACATCCTGAGGCTACCGATACAGAGTGAGCCGGTGTAGATTATTATAGCAGATAGCAGATTGGGGGTTTTGACGTGGTTGTTTGGAGCCGATGCCTTACATATTAATTTCTCATTTGGGGCATTTCCCATAAATACTGATATGAGTGGGGAGTGTCCAGAACTACTTGATATGTTATGTGATGATGGTGATTTTAAGTTATGCACTACCATATTCAGGGGGTATGAGATTCCCATGGACACTAAAGCAGGAGTGGTTGCAGATATTTTTATCATAAGACATTGTTTTCATTTAGCATTGTATTATTGGCACAGGTATATCATGAGATGTGCATGTACACTATGAGGAGTAGGATTGGATTAGAGATGGGGTTCCTTCTCCATTATTGGGCCTATAAACATATAGCGGTGATTAGGACACTGTGGCTACCATGGATCACAGTGATCACATTGAGTTGGTCGTTGAATTTTTGAGATGGAAATCCGAACAAGCTCACGTTGATAGGGGAAAGGATCATATTGGTATGCAGAGATATTAGCGGAGCATGAGATAGAGTAGGTGAGATGGTGGCCATCATCGTGACTATCCTAAAAGGGCTGGAGTTGATGTGGAGTTAGTAATGATGAGACTAGCGATATTTGATTATGATGATTATGGATTAGATGTAAATGATGTGGATTCTAGATTAAATGTAATGGATATTGGACTAGATATTTATATGGTTGTAAATTGGATGTGATCTTTGCTTGAGATGAACTGATAGTGATTATGTTTTTAGAGATTAGAATACAATATGGATGTGATGTGATAAATATTTGATTAATATGGATAGGTAGTTTTTAGACATGATGAAACAATGAGGTGATGGATTGATAAATATGCTAACTATAATTGATGTTATACTTTAAAATATATACATAGGAATGGATGAAATGGCTAAGTTAAGAAGAGTATGATAAGAAAGGATGTGAATTATATAGAAGGTGACCAAAAGGAGATAAAAAAAACTTGATCATAGTAAGGAGAACATGAAGAAATGATGCTTTGAACAAGATTGGAGGTAAATAAGAAAAAGATTCAATCAAGGCAATGCACTTGTAGCCAATAAAGATCAATCAATAATTAGTAATCCCAAAGATCACAAGGAAAAGATATGGAAAGTGGACTTATAAACCTAATGTCAACATGACACAAGGGGTTTGGATAACAATTGCACACTAGAATATAGGTTCTCCATCGGTGGGTGTTCCTAGGCCTATACCCCATATCTCGAGTAATATCACACAAACTGATCAATACAAGAAGTTTGTTATGGATGAGAAATTTGATCAATGTGAGAATCTTTCTTAGGAGGCTTGCTTTTTAATTTTATGCTTTCACTTTAAATATCTAGAAGGTTGATCAATGCAGGAATCCTTTACTACCATGATATGAGATGGTAACCATCCTTTAAGGGAGTGGTCTAATTTTTCTTTTTGCTTTTTTGGATTTTAGATTTTTGCTTTTATAAATGGAAGGATAAGATATGCATGATACATTTCCTTCAAGGGATCAGTCTATACTTTTGGATATTTTTTCTTTTATGAACAAATTTCCTTCAAGGGAGTAGTCTATTTTTGGATATGATATATTTTTGAGATGAGCATCCAGAATGTTGACTCTCTATGGAAGAGTTGGGGATATTTAGGTAGACCACTTAGGAGGGGATGAAGAATGTAATAATGACACATGTATACCCTTAGTGTGGTTACAGAGATAGATAAGCAGGAGGTATATGTAATGATTGTGTAGTTCTCACAAAAAGAGTAAGAATGTATCAATAACAAATACGCTATGCGCATAGTCGTGGTGCCCACATTTAAGTTCATAGATAGGAAAGAAATGGTAGATCATATAATTCCAAATCATTACAATGAAAATATGCAAGAGGATAATGATGGATGGATGACCACTGAGATAACTAATTTCATGATGGTATGTATGTTAACAATAGAATGGTTGTAAGTGTAATGCATTAAGAGGTTCCATTTCTGGTTTACCATCAAGGGAATCCAAACGATATACTACATGCACTCCATACTTATGCATGATAATATAAGGTCCAATCTAGTTGGGAGAAAACTTTCCACGTTGACTCCTTTCTAGAGTAGTGACATTTTGATTTTCTTTAAGGACAAGGTCATTGATACTAAAATTGTGTTCCTTGAGGTGTTTTTGTGTATGGGATAAGATGATAGCTTGCATGAGATTAATATATTATGTGCTTTCCTTCTAAAATTAGGAAGCAAGAAAATATGTGTCCCGTGACACAAATATGGCCACAAAAGTGGTCTTAGGATGAGATAAGATTGGATAAGATGGGATTATATGAGACAATGTTAGAGATAAGATGAAGGGAACTATCTTGATAGTAGAACAGTCCTAGATTGATTATGGAGATTAAAATAATATGTTAGAGGTGGTAGACATGGTGTCGTCCATATCCATAACCTTGTGGGATGGAGAAGATGGAGCGTTGATTTCCATGAGAGCTAAGGATGATGGAAGATGGTCTACAGATTTTTTCTTGTAGCCCAACCCAAAATTTTCATGGGGTTTTCAAGATTGATCGATGATGAGGTCATGCATGCCTTGTTCATAACACCTCATTCCAAATCATTTCTAGGAGCAATGATGAAGATAGGTGTAGGAAAAGGATTTCTTGTAAATAAAATCAAATCCATTGGTGTATAGTTTGGTGTGTGGTTGCGTGTCAATGTGTGAGGAAGGGCGATCAATGCCACCATAGATGAAATTGGTACAAAGATGAGGTGGACCAAAAGGAATGATATCCCCAACATTAGGTTGATACATTGGATATTTTTGGGTCTACCAAGTCTATGAGGTGTGGGAAGAGTGTTAAGTATGAGAAGGTGATACTCCCCCAATGAGAGTTGATCCATCACTTTGTCTAAGGATTCATCATTGGGAATTTTGGATGCATAGATAAATGAGCTATTGGATGCCTTAGAAAAATCATGTATGGGTATGAACATGTCATTAGGTTGATAAGTCATATTACATGCCCTGAATCGAGGAGTGTCAGCGAGTAGAGTCAATATTTTTCCCTCATGTTTATATTTGATTCATTGATGAAAGGTGGAAGGAACACAACGCATGGCATGAATCCATGTTCATCCAATGAGGATGTTTTATTGAAACTCCCCTTCTACAATATAGAAGACCTCGTGGAGGTTTTTTTCACCAACGTAGATGGGAAGAATAATTATTCCTAAAGAGAGGGAAATAGCATCATTGAAAGCATGAAGGATTGTGGATGATTGCGTGATAATGGAATTAGGGAGCTTTAGTTGATCAAAATTTTGAGATGAGTTGATGTTTATGTTAGCGCCATTGTCAATCATATATTATCGAATGAAAGTGTCATTAATACGCACAGTGATGAAAAGAGTAAGGTCATGTGATGTCAAGAATTTTAGTGTCATCAAAGGATATGGAATTCAAGGGGTAAGTGCTCTAAAAAGAAATGCAAAGGGCTAAGCCACATATTTAGGAGTGGGGATATGCTTAAGAGCTTCAATGAGAGATTTTTATGGTCTGGAGAGCTTTGAATGAGCTCATAAAGTGACATCTTAATTGGGGCCTGATGAATTTGTTTTATAATACTTTTCTCAATGGTAGCAGCCAAGCGCAGCTTAAGGTGGAAGCCTTACGTTTTGATGAAGAAGTAGGCATATTATAATCACTAGGAGGAGTGGTGATGATGACTTTAGATTTGGATTGAGCGGGTAATTGAAATTCATGAGGATGAGAACAATTTATGACCTAAAAAACATTAACGAAGAGAAGAGGACCCTCTTTGGGAGAATTTTAAGTTGGAGGAGGAATAGCACGTAATTCTTAGATGAATGAAGAGATTTAGATGTCTTAGTGGATGAAGATGAAGGAGTGAGATTGTTTAATGGAGGAGTGTGGTCCCCTTCAATAAAAAGGTCATCCTCATTGATAATATTATGAATGATAGTTTAGATGGCTCTATAATGTTTCGTGTTATGATGTGGTGAACAATGGTATGTAAACATAATACTAGAATCAAACCATGAAAGTCGTGGAACAAGTGAATCGAATGGTCGATTGGTGGAATGGTAATTGTGGATACTTGGAGTAAACATTGAAATATTTCCACATAGGGACCAATCATAGTTTTTGAAGTAGAATTCATTGGTGAATTGGATTTGATAACATTAGATGAAGGTAGAATGGATAATTTATTTTGATGAGGCTTTATAAGGGCCTTTGATTCTACCTTGGGTGTTGAAGAAGAAGAAGAAGATGATTGTGTCTTAGTCTCAGTTTTGATGATTGGTGACTTAGATGGTTTGGATTCTATTTTGACAATTGAAGGTGTAGATGATTTGGAAGGAAGGTCAGATTTGGAAGAAAGATTAGATTTCTTTGACTTGGATTTGTTGATAATGGGGATCTTGGATGAAGGGCTTGTCCTTAAGATGGATGGTGATGCTCCTAAGAGTGATGATGTGACACTAGATTGCTTAAGAGGGTTAGTATTAGGAGGGGTGAGCTCCAACTTCTTATGTGGATGTGTGAGAGATTTTGGATGGGCATTCCAAGGTTCTTGGTCTTGGGTTGCGAGGATTTACCTTTGGAAAGGATGATGAGTATATCAACTGGAGGGTCTGTAGAAATAGAATCGATGATGTGGATTATGTCATAGATGAGGATATTGTAGGTGGAAGAAATTTTTGAATGATGCACTTGATGAGATATAAATGGGTTGTAGATTGTGTAGGTGTAGGATTGGTAGATGGAGGGATGACTGAAGTTGTATATGTAGTGATATTTTCATCTCGTAGATGTATTTTTCATAGTGGAGGATTCAAGAGGTGGTGGTGTTGATGTGGTTGTAGATTCAGATGTTGATGTGGGTATAGTCATAGTAGTAGATGTGTTTGATGTGGGAGTAGGTGTAGATGTGTGAGATGAAGGAATTGAGGTAGCTATAGATGAAGGACTAGATGTAATGGATGAGGATGTAGATGATATGGATGGAGAAGTGGATGTGATTAAAGTTGATGGGGATGTAGTAGTTGTGGTCATAGTTGATGTTGATATGATGGGTGTATATGTTGATGAAGTTGTGATCGTAGGGGAAGAATCCAAAATAGGGGTGGATGTAATGGATGATGAGGTGATGGATGTAGGTGATGGTGTCGATTTTAATCTATAGTGGTATGCGCATCATGTTCCCGTGATGTGGAGGGTGGAGCTTGATTGTTGGGTGCACGATTAGAAAAGGGTTGTTTGAAGACGTCGAGGGTTGGTTAGGTGGTGCATTAGGATTTTCCACTTCACGGTCACTAGATTCTATAATCTTTTGGATGATATATTAAAAATATTGATATTGATTTACTAAAATAGAAATATATTCTAGTGTAATCGAATGTTATAGGAGTAGTAAAATGACTAAAAATGGAATAGTAAAATACTTAAATATACCCATGCAAACTAATCTATAAAATATGAAACCCTAATATGCAAGAAGGGTTAATAAAATTTGTAGTTGATTCGTAGATGTCACGGGATTGTGTCCCAACGTAGACCAGGTGAACAAGAGGAGGAAACAACCACACATAATCCTAAAAATCACAAATTTGAGCTATCCGACTAGACTAGGGTGCCTGGAAAGGGATAAGGGTGCATTGTTATGAGATCCGGGCACCCCGGTCCGATAAAATGGCCAGGAACCTCCTCTAGAATGTCATTGGATGTTTTCCTATGTTTTCCTTTAGTCATGTGTATGTCTTTGTATGATTTCCAATGTCATTGTAAGACCTGCAATAAATAATCACCTATAAAACCCCAGACAAAACATCAAAACCCTAAAAAAAGAAAGATACATTTGAATGGATCAGATTATCCTTAGTTTCCAAATTTATGGACTTATCACTGAGCATTGCACTACATCTCAAACCCAATGTAGTTATTGGTGTGTGTGTGTGTGCAATCATGCCCTAGGTTGCTCTTGTGTCAGTCACACTTTGTGAAGTAATGAGCAAATAACTAGATGTAGAATGTAGTAAATGTGTGCATGGAAATAATAGACTCCCCTCCTATGAAGTGTGATACAGATGAACCATCCTTATGTGTCTTGTGATGGATATAAATGGATGCAAGTGTAGCTTTAGATGCCTTTGATGGATACAACTCTAGATGGTGATAGTAGATGCTTAGTGCTTAGTCCCTCATTATGGTCACATAACTTTATATTTATATGGTTCTCTTGTTCTAATTTCATAATTAACCCAAAAAATCTGATCACTAAAAATATAGAAATCTCAAATGGCTAGAAAGTTCCCAAAAGTTAAGAGTAAAGTGCAAAGAGGATCAGGATGCCCCTGAGGGGACCGGGTGTATGGGGCACCCAATTCCTAGTTGGGTGCCCCAATCAAAAATAGGAACAACATAAAATGACAATACGAACTGGAAAACTGCTAGTGTAAGATTGAATGTAATGACAGAAAAGAAAATTAAAATGGCCAAATACATGAATTGATTACTACTCCTTTCACTTAAGAACCATATGAATAGTAGTATGAGACCGGGACTAAATAATGACTCAAATTGCATGATTTTGTGTCTACATTTTCCCCCACTTTATGGTTGTGAGTGGAAATATCAATAACATAAATTAGATAGAAATGCATACTTGATATTCCATGTAGAGTGATGTAGAATGTGTGCCAAAGGAATTGATAGAGTGTGGAGTGATAAAAAAACTTGGAGCATGGAGACTAAAGATGTAAAAAAGTGTAAAAAGTGATGAAAGTGAACCTAGGGTGAAAACATGTGTGTAGATGCCAATGTGTGTAGTGTACCTACATGGTTAGTATTGTGTGTGTGATGTACCCACCATGTGTGTTTTATTGATTATTTTCTTCCCATATGGATGGACCTGTAAAAGAGAAGACGATCAAGTATTCAAATATGCATGTATATGTGTAATGTGTAAAAACACATGTATATATGTAAAAATCATGTAAAGAAAGTATAAAAAATGAAAAAGGAACATGTGCACCTAATCTATGATGAGAAAAGGGGGTATAAAGGATATCATGTAACTATCAATGAAGTGTGAGTTTTTAAGCAATATCACAACATTGTGGCCAAAGAAGTGTAGGGAGAAATATGTGTTATTCTCCAACCTATAACTACTTCCCGAGAGTGAAATGAAGAGATCTTTGTACTACCTAGTTTTTTTGGCAATTCAACGCCACCGGATGAAGAAGAGTAGGGAGGAAATTCCAATGTTCTTCCAACTCTGTAATTTCTCCTTGAGAGTGCTAGGACAATTTTCCTATAAAATTCATTGTGTATGGAGTTCTGTAGACTGGTATGAACCCCTCGTTGTATAACCCATTGTTTCAAAGATGAAATGAAAACTAAACTGTATTGGTACTGTGTTGTGTAGTGTGTAAACCCAAATGATGCCCCCCCTCTTTGGGGGTGCATGTGACATCACGAATAGGAGAATGCAGCCCCAAAAGAGGACCGACCATGTAAACTGAAACTATTCCCTAGGGGAGGGAAATGTGCTTGGTAAATACCAAGGCACACACAAACAAGTGGCTAGGAAACAAGTGTTAGTATGAACAAGCATGCATGTAGAAGACAAGTGTAAGCCAAACAAATAATGTGTAAGCTAGAACATAAAAGATAATGTAAACACCCAAGAAGACAATGTAAACCACAAAAATCAGATTGAAAACATGGGACACCACTCATGGTTTCACAAGACACTCAAGTCTGTAGTGGCCACAAACAAACAAGTGTGCACACAAGACAAAGGGAAAATCCCACAAACAAGAACAAGCAATAACATAGAATGTAACAAACAAGTATGGAGACAAGTATCCCTTCTAAACAAATGTTACACATGAAGCACCCATTAGAAAGTTAGAAAGATAAAATGTATGTCAAAGCATGTATAAACCAAAGTAGTGTGCTATGAACAAAAATAAAACAATAAAGCACCTACATAAGCAGATGAATTTGGATGCCCCAAGAGCTGATGTGGGACTGGTAGTCAAGTATGCATGTTGTATGTAGTATCCATGTATAGCTTGTGATCAAAACTAGAATGCAAGTGAATGTGCATGTGTGTATGGTAATGATAATGATATACAATATATCTATCTATCATGTGTAATAAAGTGAACATGTAAAATTAAGTGCAAGCAAGAATAAATGAAACCATAAAGTGTAGTATGTTATGGATGGATGGAATGGAATACAGAGTGAATGATAGGAGTATCGTGCCCCTCGAGTGAATGGAATTGTATCCAGTGATTTTCATTTAGTATGCCCCCTTAGTACTCAATAATGAACCATAAATGAGAGTGTGTCATTAAGAAATGGTCAAAAATTTGTAACACATTGTGATGAGTGTGTATTGATGATATGTGACATAGAGATGAAGTATGCGTGACTCTATAGCCTAAGTGTATATCACGACAAGATGAGTAGAAAGGAGTGATGATTTATCCTAAAGTGTATACCACTAAACAATGTAAGAGAAAGTGATGATGTATCTTATCATGAGATGATGCTAGAAGAAGTGACCCTATAGCCTAAATCATATATTATAAATCCTAGGAATGTCACATGAGAAAAAGAAGATTGAATGATGAACATGTGAGTGTGATGTGGTCCATTTGTGTTGTATACCCTCAACAATCTATTATGGACCGAGAGACTAGAGTGCGTCATCGGTAAGTGAGTGCATCGAGTAGAAGATAATGTGCAACATGTGTGATGTCCATATTAGGGTGTATGGTTTATAATGAAATATGCGTAGATGACCTAAGATGTGTAAATTCATAGTAGATGTAAGATGCACTATGGGATATATAAGGTGTAGGATGTAAAATGTAAGATGACGTGTATGATGCACAATATGTAGTGGCTATGGTGTAGTATGTGAGGCATGAATAGAATGTGCATGATGTATGTAGGACAAGAAGTAGGATGTCAATTATAGAATGTATGAAGACGTGTAATTTCAATAGTGCATTGTATGGGGTTTATGTGTATGGAATGTCCTCAACAGTCAAGTGTGAACTGAAGCACAAGAGTGTGTCATCGATAGTAACGATGTGAGTTTATGTCAAATTATTAGTGTAATAAGAATATTTTGGATTTTTATGTGATGAAGGCACATGTTTGTTGTTTAGAAGAGGGAGGGGGATGATAAGTGTCATGCCCCCCAAGTATGTAAGTGATGGATATTTAGTCAAAATACGCTAAGTGGATCAATGTAAGGAGTAGTTTCTTTGACAAAAGTGATTGGATGTTGAGGCAAGGACTGGATAGGGTCCTTAAATTGCAAGAGTCGAAAAATGTCAGCTAGAGTGTGTTTTCCTTGTGTAACGAGTGGTTGTTTGTTGACCACATATGACTTGAGAGGTGAAGGAATTGCATTGATCTTTAAAGGGGGTTGCTTAGTTTGGCTCTATAATATTGTAGATGACTAAGCAAGATGAATTTTGGACTAATTTGAGAGTTGGTTTCTTAACTTGATTAGACTACGTAGGTGGCGCTTGAGTGATGGAAGAAGGAACACTAGAAGTGATGGTGTGATGCTCATTAGACATAGATGAATCAAATTTAGGAACCCACTAAGATGTAGCATTTGCATATGGGCATGCAATAGAATGTTATGCATTAAATGAGATAAATCCCTAATGCTCAAGTTGTTTAATTCTTCATTGTAAATTATAGAAATCATTTTCATTATGTCCATCGATTCAATGGTAATTGCAATATGGACGGCCTTGATATTTTTCTAGCCGATGAGGACGATAGTAATGAGTAGGCAGTAAAGTGATTAATTGATGACTAAGGATCTTAGTAATAATGTCATATTGCTTAGTATTACGATCAAAGAAGAAAGGCTTTGGTAATGGTATAACTTGAGGTCGACTAATATGAGAACATGTAGTAGACATAGAGTGAAGATGAGATGTAAAAGGAGAACAAACATGAGCCTGAGAAGTGTCCTTAAGATGTTGGATTTCATATTTTAGAGATGTAATCATGGATTCTATAGCCTGAAATTTGTCTTGAAATAAAGAATGCAAATCTTGAATTGACTCCAACATGGGTTGATTATATGGAGGATCACAAAGACTAGGGTCATCAAATAAACGATCAAAAATAGCACTTACTTGATGCGAGAGGCATATCTTGGGGAAGATACATGGTGTCTAGGGATTTTTTAAAAACAACTTGGCAATTGGGATGCATCTTAAGTAAATCAAACAAAGAAATTTGAGGAATTTTACAACCCATGATAGAGGAAAATGAGGATCCTAAGCGTGAAAGCTTTCGGGTTCACCAAAATGATTAAATAAAATAGAAATATATTCTAGATAATCTAATGTAGTAAAATGACTAAATAAATGGAATAATAAAATATTGAAATATACCCAAGTAAACTAAGCTAGAAAATATAAAACCCTAATGTGCAAGAAGGGTTAAGAAAAGCCTTAGTTGACTCACAGATGTCACAAGATTGTATCGCAGTGTATAATAGGTGAACATGAGGAGGAAATGACTACACAGAAGCCTAAAAATCACAAATCTGAGCTATATGACTAGATTGGGGCACTTGGAAAGAGATAGGGCTTCCCGTGGGCGCCCGGTCTAAGAACTAGGTGCCCCGATCTCGATAAAATGTCCAGAAACCTCCTCTAGAGTGTTGTTGGATGTTTACATGTGTTTTCATTTAGTCACGTGTATGTCGTTACATGATCATCAATGTCACTCTAATACCTGCAATAAAGAATCACCCGCAAAAGCCCCAAAAAAACATCAAAACCCTAAAAAGAAAGATGCATATGAAGGGTTTGGATTTTCCTCAGCTGCCTAATTGATGGACTTAACACTTTGATCATTACACTACATCTCAAACCCAATGTAGTTTTGTGTGTGTGTAATCGTACCCTAGGTTGCTCTTGTGTCAGTCGCACTTTGTGAAGTAGCGAGTAAATAACTAGATGTAGAATGTAGTAAATGTGTGCATGGAAATAATATACTCCCCTCCTATGAAGTGTGATACAAATGAACCAACCTTGTGTGACTTGTGATGGATCTAGATGGATGTAAATGTAGCTTTAGATGCATTTCATGGATGCAAATCTAGATAGTGATAATATATGCTTAGTGCTTGGTCCCTCATTACGGTAACATAACTTTATATTTATATGTTTCTCTTATTCTAATTTTGTAATTAACCCTAAAAAGGTCGACCACCAAAAATATAGAAACCTCAAATGGCTATAAATTTCTCAAAAGGTTAGAGTAAGTGCAAAGAGGATCAGGATGCTCTAGAGGGGACCAGGGCACTTGGGGCACCACAGTCAGAAATAGGAACAACACAGAATGACAATACAGACTGGTCAAGTGTT
The DNA here is from genome assembly GCA_018340775.1 of Taxus wallichiana var. yunnanensis. Lineage (NCBI taxonomy): Eukaryota > Viridiplantae > Streptophyta > Pinopsida > Cupressales > Taxaceae > Taxus > Taxus wallichiana. The sequence continues at coordinate 113,141,323 of CM031244.1, read as the reverse complement.
GGTGTGAGATTAAAAGTAATGAAAAAAAGTAAAGTAAAATGGCCAAAGACATGGGTTAATTATTGCTCCTTTCACTTAAGAACCATATGAATAGTAATATGATACTGGGACTAAATAATGACTCAAAGTGCATGATTTTGTGTTTACAGACACTTCTCAATGTCATGGCCACAAACTTGATGATATTTGCAGAAATGTTCCTCATGATACCATGTCTGTTTGGGTCGTGATTCGTCAAAAGGTCGAGATGTTAGGAAGACAAATGAGATTGACCTCCATTAACTCACAAATACCGAACTATAAGATTCCTCAAGAGGGGTATAGTTAAGAGGCAATCTAGAAACATGTTATGGAGGCTCCATGTGAGAATTGGATGTAGATGATGATTGAACCATGATGGCATTAGCAGTTTTTTTAGGTTATTCACCATGCGTGGAATATTTAGTGAACTCGGATTTGGGCTTGTTTTATCAAATTTTAAGATGGCCTTGCTCAAGGGCGCGAGTTCAAGTTTACAATCCATGGTAAATACCTCTTCAAAGGTTTGAAATTATTTAATTTGAAGAGTGGAAGATATATGCTTTGCACAAGAGTGTGAGAAGAGTTCTATAAGCTCATTTTGTGAAAGAGAGAATGATAGTTGATTGATGATGCCATATCATCGTGAGAAAAAAATCTGCAATAGATTCATCATCATATTTTCTAATGGCATAGAGGTTGGTGATTGTGATCTTACGCACAATATTGATTGAGAAATGTTCTATGAGTAATTGCGCGATTTGAGTGAACAAGAATAGTGAATGTTGTAGGATTTCATTATACCAGTCTAATGTGGGTCCAAATAATGACATAGGGAATGTGCAAAGCATGAGGTCTTGATCATGGGTAATAAGATAACATGAATGTCTAAATGTGTGAAGGTGTTGTTGAGGATCCTCCTTGCTATTGAACTTGGAAAATTTTGGTAATTCCCAATGAGGATAAGGTTTCACAGGGATGGATGGATTGATTGGTTCATTGCAGATTTGTTCATATGAAAATGTTGTTTTCGACCCTAAAGTAATAGCTTCAATATTATCCATTCTACTCAACAATGCTTGCATGCGATCATTTGATTGATGGGATTGTGATGTATAAGGGTGAGATTGTGATGAATATGAGGTGGATGGGTTATGTTGTTGATAAGTTTTATATGTTTGAGGATGTGTTGGTGTAGGAAGAAGCAGTTGATAAGGGGGGATGTAATAGATGGGTTGTGATAGTGGTTGTTGTTATGAAATGGTAATGTGATAAGATTGGTTAGATTGAGTTGGTTGTTGCATGATAGTAATATTTTATTGGTTTGTTATGGGATGAGTTGGAATGTGCGATAGGTGGATGAGATACTTGAGTTGATTGGTTGGGAAGTATGTAGTGATAAGCACTTTGAGGATGTTTTTAATGAGTTTGTGTTGATTTGGATGGGTGAGGTTGTGAAGTGATCACATTGGCATGGATATGAGAAGTGGAGATAAGGGGGTAAAGTTGTTTTATTGTTTGGATATGGGAGGAAGCAAGTGTGATTCTTGAGATGATTGAATGGGGGCACAAGTGACCGTAGTAGATGATGAGGTGATGGGGATAGAAGAAGTGATAGTAGTATTAACGCGAGGTAAATTAGGAGGGATGGGGACCACCAATTGAGTGGTTTGATGATTGTGAGGGATGGAATAAGAATAATTCTTATTAGGATCAAACTCACGTTGGGCCATAACAAGCTCATTCATAGCTTTAGGGAAGAATATGACAAGTTGTGATGTGAGGACTTGCGTGGACTCGGCATGAGAATGATAAGTGTAGATTTATTATAAAAGAGGTCCATCAAAGGTAAGGTTGGTGGTCTTATGAAGGATATATTCATGAAGAGAAACCATATTAGCATCAAGAAGCTCCTAGAATTCCACACACCCACGAGGGATGAGAGGAGGTTCTGAAGGGTTGATATAGGTAGTGAATGGGGGTGTTTCTAGCCTAGATGAGATAGATTGATGAACAAGGAAAGCATTAGTTTCAACATGAGTGTTAGTTTTGACCAATTAAGTGTCTTGAAGGATGGGATTGGTGGAAATAGTTTGAGTAACCATGGAAGAGACAACCAATGGGGTGGAGGTAAGAAAAGATAGTGCGAGAAGTTTGTTGGAAGAAAGTGGTGGAAATAGGAATGTTGTTTGATGTCATGTTTTGTTCCATTTGTTTTGCTTGAGATCTTGTAATAATTGGCATGAAATAAACAATAAACAAAACTATTTGATTTTTAATTAAATAAAGCAAGTCAAGCAACAAAGTTTTGATTATCTTGATTATTAGAGATGTGAAAAGAAATGAAAAATGGGCTTAAAGGGTGCCTAGGAAATGGAAATATATGGATGGTTTCAGGTAGTTTTGGTTGAGAGTCATCGATATACCTAAAGGTACTTAAGGCACAAATTTTTTATGTATACTAGTATAGGGCTTGGTATTGGGGCCCAACTCCTCACTTCATGATTCTAAAATGATAAGGAAGTCAGGTGTGTAGCTAAAATACCAAAGATACAAAAATGTATAAGTAGCCGAACATCGCAGTGCAGATTTCCTATTAGGTCATGAAATCCTAATGGTTCCACCTTGGAAGAAGTGTTAGGGAATGTGTAAATTAATGTGTGTGTTTTAGGATATATGTGATGAAGTGTGTATGCAAAGTGTTAAACCCCTTAGTTAGACTATATTTCCAAGAAAGAATGAAAGGGTTCTATTGGAGCTCAAAATTGCACCCGTCCCAAATTAAATAGACTTGGGGTTTGAGACAACATGGGACTATCTCCAAGTTGTGGGACTCGAATTGAGACAGACCTCTAGAGAAGGTTAGCTTCCTCTACCTATTTCTAACACTAAAACTACTCCTAGGAAAGGAAATATAGCTACCTAACACTAACCTATAATGCCAAGGGACCAGGAGAGAGGGAGATGCATGAAATTGAAATCCTAAACTAAGGGAGGTGATAACACCAAGAACAGGGTGGAGAGATTCCTAGTGAGTGAAAATAGGAAGAAAATGAAGTAGGAGAGGGCGACATGTATGCCACAGTACCCAAAACAACATTCAAATCCCCATTTTCATGGAGCACAATATATTTGAGTCCTACAAGAAGAACAAAGTATGCACAATATATCTACAAATGCAAAGGAAGGAAAGAAACATAATATAACACAAGCTAGGGTAGAAAATCCATAAAACATGAATTTTATTTCTCAAAACAATACACAATACATTACAAAGTATAAACAAGGCAAGAATCCTTTGTAGAATTCCCAAATTCAAGGCCTGCAACTCACAAGAGTTCTAGAACAATTTTGACATAGTTCCTTTACGTTCTCATAAAATCCCCTAGTCAAAAATGAGGGGGTTTACATACATATAGATATTATGCCTCACCTACCATACATCAATATCTCGATAGGTAGTGAGCTACTTAATACTATAACCATTAATGCTCATCTCGTGGTGATAATCTTTCAATCTATTGGTTGCGTGTCTTTTCCCCTAGATAGTAGCATTTCCTTTTTAGTGTTTGCCAGAGCATATGCTCAATTTTTTGTTCTGTTGTCGACCGATTGCATATTAACACAACCGGTTGGTAGCACATTTCCTTGCTACCTATTGGTAGTGTCTGTACTCTCATCATAATTTGTTACACTACCTCAATCCCCATCATCATGACCGAACATCACCCATATCCGCTACCATCCAAAGTAGCACAAAAAAATTATCAGCTAGTAACATCTAAGGATGCTACAAGTGTCACCACTTCTATTACCCATGACCCGACCAACTCTTCATTTCGCCACTTGCTCCTGCTACCATCTAATCTAGTAATGTGGCTTAAAATTTTGTCATCCGATAGCATGAAAAATACTACCGACCGATAGCAACTTTGTTACCTTTTGTTTTTGACCATGACCACTTGGCCTTTACCAATGTAACTCACCCATATCATTGCATCGAATCAAATTGGTCACAACTCGGTGAGATATACACGACGAGTTACCTTGAATCTATGAAACATTGCACTCCATTAACTACTAATTCCCAAACATGTTAGGTTGTCAAATTTGGAAGGGGTGTAAAATTGGACAATAGTTTGGCAACTCGCAGGATAATCTACTTGCTAGATTATAAATATTAGTGGCCTTGAAGCATCCATTGGGCATGGAGTCAACCTGAAACTAAAACTGATCTTATATTTGAAAATTTCACCCCTAAATCCACTTGAAGCACTGTATGGACCTAAAATTTATCTAAAACTTGCCTAAGATAGTAACTAATTTTTCCCATCATGAGACCCTACCTGAAACTAGAAAGTGCAAGAGCAACAAAAGGCACAACTATGTACAAACATAAAAATCATACATGTCCAAGTGGAACATGCAAAGTGTGCACAACACTTATTATAAAAGCAGACCTAAACTACCAATAGAACAATGTGTTATAAGCACTTAGAGGAATTACAAATCTAATCTAATATGTATAATGATGCAACAAGATAACCTAATGAGAATGCTTAAGATAAATCCCATTGACTAGGATTGATAGTGCATCACCACTCAAGTCACCAACTCAAAATAATTGGCTTCTTTACAAGTAGTAATGGTATATAGACCACTCAAAATTGCACCAAATTTGGAATGTCTCCCTGGTTTCACTCTATCAACATCCCACTTCAAAACCATATCACCAATCTTAACCATATGAAACCAGGCCTTTTATCAAAACATTGTTTGGTTTATTTTTTATGTTGCTCTAAATTTATCATGGTAGAATTCCTTAGTTCTTCAAGCTCCTCCAATTTTGTAATCTTGATCTCTCTTTGATCCCTTCAAATTCTAGATGTTGGGCCAACTCAAGTGAAGGAAAATCCAAAGTGACAAAAGTAGCCTAGCTTCCTTTCCATAAACAAGCTTGTAAAGGGAGGTGTCAATTGCCTTCTTCATGGTAATCCTATCATCCCAAAGAGCATTCCTCACCTTGGTATGCCATTGTCTTTGATTGACATCCATTTTTCTTTTCATAATCCTAATCGGTTCTTATTAGTAGATTCTACCAAACCATTACCTTGAGGGTAATAATTGGAAGAAGTCTTCAAATAAACACAAAGTTTAAGATCCCAATCAGAAATCTTAGATCCTAGAAAATATTTTGCATTATCAGAAATTATGGTCTACGGGATACCAAACCTTGTGACAATATCTCGATCTAGTTGCTTCCTTTAATGGCACAACCTTGGTCCACCTGGTAAAATAATTTATAGTTGTTAAGACCCACTTGTGGCCATCACTTAATTGATGGTTGATCATGACAATAATATCAAGGCCCCACTTTTCAAATGGTTGATTTTCCTAAATTGGAATAAGTGGAAGGGTTGTTACCCTCTTCTTGCCGGTGAAAAAAAAGCACATTCCTTGCATTTTATGACCCATTTATGACAATCAACAAATAATGTGGGCTAGAAGTAACCTGCCTTTAGAATTTTCATTGATGTGGCTTTGGCTGAAAAATGACCACCAGATAAGCCATCATGAAATTTTGCTAAAAATTTCTCCGCTTGTTCACTTTCAATGCACCTACGCAATACCTTATCAATGTTTATTTTAAATAAAATTCCATCCACCAAGTACATAGGGAATGGACTACATTCTTAGATATCTCCTTTTATTTTTCTTAGACCAAGAGGGTATGTACATGTAGATAGAAAAGTGATCATATCACTCATCCAACTAAGACCGTTGATGGTATCTTCTCCTTCCCATTTAATTTCATCATCATGTGACAATATTCATTCATGAAGGAGGTCTCTTGATTATCTTGAGCATCCAAATCAATTTTCTCACAAATTGCTCTCCCTCTCACCAGTTTTGTGGCCTTGATAGTCACATCATATTCCATTATTTTAGTCACCCATCCGGCTCTTTTCTCATTAATATCTGCCCCCATAATGAAATCTCTCACACTAGAATGTGAGACCAAAACTTTGATATGATTGGTGGACAACATGCTTTTGAATTTATTTAGAGCTCTCATGATGGAAAATACTTGTTTCTCAATATGACTATATTTCAATTCATAGTCCTTCATTGTTTGACTAAAGAAGGCCATTGGTTGTTCCATACCTTCATCATTTTTCTATGTCAAAATAGTAACAATACTAGCATCAGCTCCATATGCATATAAAATAAAATCCTTACCATAGTTAGGATTGACAAGTGTAGGATCCTGAGTAATTTCCTATTTGATTTTGGCAAAACTTTCCTTCCCTTCAGCTATCCATTTGAAAGTTGAATCCTTCTTCAACATCAAAGTGATAGGCTTGACTAATCCTATAAAATTAGGAATAAATATCCTAACAAAATTAATCTTGCCAAGAAATGATTGCAAGGATTTTTTATGAGTTGGAAAAGAGAGAGAAAGGATGGCTGAAATTCTATCTAGATCAATGGAAATGCCATCCTTTGAAACAATGTGCCCAAAATATTACCCCTAGGGACTGAAAAATTACACTTTTTGGGGTTAAGAGACACCCCAAATTCCCTACATCTCTCAAATACCTTCTCCAAGTGGTTAATGTGATCCTTGCTCTACTTTGAGAAGATAGTAATATCATCCAAGTACACAAGGATGAATTCATTGATGTAACCTTTGAAATAAATATCCATTACTCTCTAAATGTGGCACCTGCATTTGACAAACCAAAAGGAATTTTATGATAGGCATATGTACCCCACTTGGTTGTAAATGCAGTCTTAAATTGATCTTCTTCCCTAACCTTAATTTGATTAAAACCTGAATACCCATCCAACATGGAAAACCTTTCACTCTGCAATAATTTGCAAAATATGCTCCATGGAAGGTAGAGGGTAGTGGTCTTTTAGGAAAGCCTCATTCAAGTCACTAAAATCAACACAAATTCTAATTTCCCCATTCTTCTTTCTAACCGGGACAATATTGGCCACCCATGTAGAGTACTTGATTGGAAAAATTATTTTTGCCTCAATGAGTTTGGATAACTCCTTCCTCATGAGGGGCTCTATTTTAGGGTTAACCGGCCTTTGTTTTTTCCTAATCAGCTTGACATTGGGATCAAGATCTATGGAATGTTGCACAATATCTAGATTAAATCCCTTTAGATCTTCATAATCCCAAGAAAACACATCACTAAATTTTTGACACAAGGAAACAAAAGTTTGCTTCTCATTTTCATCACATACCTTTCCCAAAGAAAAGCTCCTTTCCTTGTGCAATGGTGATTGGTCGTGAGCTTCTTTCTTCGCTGCTATATTCTTTTCATCCCCTTTGAATTTATCATCCACGCCAAAAAAATTCTCCAAAGTGACCAATCCCCTTGGCAAATTGTTTGTCTTCAACTGAATAATCTGATCACCGTAGCTATCTTACAACTCCGATTGCATTTCGATGAGAATTCAGCCTCATCCTAGATGAACTGAATAATTTTTTGATCACTATCAAAAACCAACTAGTTGGTTTTGTTATCCAAAATTGATGGCCTAATTATCACCCTAACATGATGTTCATTTCCCTTGACAAAATCCACAAAGAAGTGAGAATTGTGATCTAACGGCTACCATTTGATCTTCCTATTTGTTTAACTATATGGGCACCACCTACAGGTTAAGAGCATCATATCCCTCCAAGAGGTCCCAAAATCATGTTTATAATCTTTCAACAGCTTATTCTTTGTGTTACACTTCCCTCTTACCTGATGAATCACCAATTTTGTGTTCCTAAAAATTGGCAACATTTTTATCTTCCTCTTTTCAACAATCAATAGGTCATGCACAAGTGCCTCATATTCGCTACGTTATTGGAACATGTAAACTGCAATTTGTGAGAGAAGAAAAAATTCTCATTTAATGGAGAAATCAGCACAATTTCTTCCTCAACTCCATTCCTGCTTCTAGAACCATCAAAAACATCCTTTCCTTGCTTGATTGGTGTAGGAAAAGCATATCCTTCTTTCAAGAATGCACTAGGTATCAAGTCCCATTTCAAAAGCTTCAATAACTTTGGCATAAGGATCAACTTTATAATGCCTCTCAGCCCATTCATCTAGCAATAAATCAAGCATGGGAGGAGGAATACGTTGCTCTATTGAAATTAAATCTTGCTCTTGGCCTTCTTGGATTAAGCAGTTAATTGAGAGAGGGGTGTGATCATATGACTCAATATGGTAAGTAAATATGGGCTCGGCCTGTATGGTAAATACGGTACCATACCTCATTCTCAAGAGCATATGGGTCCAATCTGAAGACAAATAACCACCCACTTTGGCATTGAAATCTCTTGACAAACAAATGGAAAACATAGGAGGCAAGTCAATCACTGATATATCATGGGTTATAGTTAGGCTTAGGTAGGAATGAAGGGTTAATTTCATATCTTTTATGAATCCTAGGACACCTACATTGAGCCATCAAGTTGTAAGACACTTTTATTAACAGGGATGTACTCAAGACCTAGGATATCGAGAATTTTCTTCAAATCATTGAAATACTAGCACCTGAATCTATCATTCAATTATGAACTAAGTGCTTACCCACAATTAATGACATATAAAATGGTGGGTCTTGACAAGTTTAATTACTTGTTATTCCTTTACATGGTAAATATGTATGGCGGAGGGATCTTTTGGATCACCGGATCAGCTAGGGAAGCTACATAAGAGATTCACATAAGAGGTCCCTTTGTGACGGGATAACCAAAGCATCCCACATTGTCACATTGATATTTTTGTCTTCATTTGTTCCACAATGTTGAAAGGGAGGCCTATGTATTTATGCAATTACGGTACATGATTCTCCTTTCTTGGTTGTTGCAAGGTTGAAATAGGAATCTTTGGTTGGGAGCAACCTCCTTGCTAGGCACCTCAAGTGCTTTGTTTCTATCTATGGTAACCTCCTCTCTTTCCCGATGGCATTTCTCTGATTAGAATAGGTGGGCCGAGATTCCATCATTCTTTTCTTATACCTTGTATTATCAACAATTGCTTGATTTAATACATAGAAATCATCAGCTCCAAAGAACATGAGGTTTATGTCCCGATTGACCTCCTGACCGCTTTTACCAATGAATCTTGTTATTTGGAAGAACTTTGAACCATGAGGGTCTGGTCATGCAATGCAATGCATATGCACAACCATATGGACTATGTGGTTGATTACATGTGAAACACCATTCAACCTCATGTACCATATTATTTTGCACTAGGACCAATAGTTGACTAGAGCTTACAACATGAGGTGGTTGAGGAGGAGGATCTGTAACAAGTGGAAGAAAGGCATTTTGATCCTGCCACCTATTATTCTACTAATTTTTTCCATACCTTTGATTTGGTTATTGATTCCTGTATGGCTGATAACCTTGATTAAAGCCTTGGTTTGAAGACTGTCCCTAATCAGAATTATATGGTAAATATGGTACCATACCTTGTTCTCAAGAGCATATGGGTCCAATCTAAAGACAAATAACCACCCCCTTTGGTAGTGAAATATCTAGACAAACAAATGGAAAACATACGAGGTAATTCAATCATTGATATGTCATGGGTTATAGTTAGACTTGGGTAGGCATGAAGGGTCAATTTCATATCTTTTATGACTATTAGGACACCTATGATTGAGCCATCAAGCTACAACACACTTTTAGCAACAAGGTTATACTCAAGACCTAGGATATCAATAATTTCCTTTTACATCACCGAAGTACTAAGCACCTAAATCTATCATACAATTGTGAAATAAGTGCTTACCCACAATTTATGACATATAAAATGGTAGGATCTTAACAAGGTTTACTTACTTGCTCTTCCTTTGCATGGAAAACATTAACAAATGGAAGGGATCTTCTAGGTCACCTAAGGGAAGTTACTTAAGAGCTTCACATAGGAGGTCCCTTTATGACAAGATAGCCAAAGCATCCCACATTTTCACATTGACATTTTCTCCACAATGTTGAAAGGGAGGCCTATGGATTTTTGTAATTGTGGTACACAATTCTCCTTTCTTGACTGTTGCAAGGCTGAAATAGGCATCTTTGGTTGGGAAGCAACCTCCTTGTTAGGAACCTCAGTACTATATTTCTATATGTGGTAACCTCCCTCTCTTCTTAATGGCATTTCTCTTATTAGAAGAGGAAGGTTGAGATTCCAGCATTCTTTTCTTAGACCTTGTATTATCAGCAACTACTTGATTTAATGCACAGAAATCATTAGCTCCAAAGAACATGAGGTTTATATCTTGATTGGCCTCCTGCACTCCTTCCACATTAGGATTGGGAGCTTCTACCAATGGCTCTTGTTGTTTGGAATAACGTTTAACCATGAGGGTCTGGTCATCCAATGGATATGCATAACCATATGAACTATGTGGTTGATTGCACGTGAAACACCATTCAGCCTCATGTACCATATTATTTTGCATTGCGACCAATGCTTGACTAGAGCTTATAACATGATGTGGATGAGGAGGAGCAACTGTAACAAGTGGAAGAGAGGAATTTTGATCCTGCCACCTATTATTTTGTTGATTTTTTCCATACCTTTGATTTTTTTATTCATTCATGTATGGTTGATAACCTTGATTAAAGCCTTGGTTTGAAGATTTCCCCTAATTGGAATAATTCCTATAGGACTGGTCTTGTTGCTTCTCTAAAGATATAACTTTATTAGAAAAATTTCTAATCAAGGCTTTCATATCTTCATCCTCCTTTTGATGTGTAGGAGAGTAAGATGTGGAGGTAGTAGGTTGGGAATTTTGCTTAGGAATAGGAGCAATAGAAGGTTGGTTCAACTTGAGGTAATTCAAGGTACAAGGGCATAGGTGGTCTAGGAGCTAATTTTCCATTTTGAATCAGACAATTTTCAGCCCAAATGGCTAATGCATAGGCCCTAGGAAATATCAGCACCCCCCATAGATTGAATCATGACAAAAATATCAGAATTTAATGCTCTTAAATAGTAAAGAAATGCACCTTCAGGAGTTGGTCTTATAAGGGTTGGAATTGTTTTTCGTCTTTTGGAATCAAAATTGAAGTATGTTATGATCTCGTTGGGATCTCTATTTATAGTTTTCAAATTCTCAAGTAAAGATATATTATCTACCTTCTCTCCAAACTGATTGCAAATGGTTTTCCCCAACTCATTCCAGTTGGTGATTGACCCTTTCATCAAATTTCTAAACCATTGTAGGGATTTTCCCTTAAAAGAAGAATCCAACAACTTTACAGCTACATCTTGTTCAACAATTTGATGAACAACACAAACATTGGCTATATCTTGAATGTGGTCAGCTGGAGTGGTATGGTTCTCCCCAGTGAATAAAGGGATGATTTTTAGAGCTACTATAGGAATGGGATTTTGGGCATTGAGAGCAAGAGGACTACTACTAGTAAAACTAACAAATCCTAAATTTGTTGTGCCATTCTAATAGGTCTAAAAACTCTAGTAGACAACAAGAAGGGCCTACCAGGAGGTGGAGTAGAAAGAGTCCTATTTGGTGGAGATGGTGATCTCTAAACTATTCTACCTCTTCTTCCCTTTCTGGTGATAGCTACAAATATTCAAAAATCCATCTTCGCCTCGACCTTGTCTGAATTCTTCTCATGAACCTGAGCACTATCATTGCTAGAACCAATTGATTTGAACAATGGAGTCACCAGATGTGTAGAACAAGCCTCCAAAGGCTGGAAATCACTTATATACATACCAAACTCAACAAATATAAAATGAAGTTTCACTAATCCCACCGGCATGCCAAAACCGTTGGAGCTCATAATTACACCCATCCCAAATCGATAGACATAGGGCTTGAGACAACATGGGGTTGTCTCCAAGTTGTGGGACTCAAACTAAGACAAACCTCCAAATAATGTCGCCTTCCTCTACCTATTCCTAACAATGGGACTACTCTTAAGAAATGAAATGCATCTACCTAAAACTAACCTATGATGCCAAGGGACCAAGGAGAGAGGGAGATGCATGAAATTGAAATCTTAAACTAAGGGAGGTGATAGCACTAAGAACATGGGTGGAGAAATTCCTAGTGAGTGAAAATAGAAAGAAAACAAAGTAGGAGAGGGCGGATAAAAATTTCATGGTCCAAACCAACATTCAAATCCCCATTTTCATGGAGTAAAATAGATTTGAGTCTAGAAATAAGAAAAATGTGTGCACAATATATCTATGCAAATGCAAAGGAAGACAAGAAACACAATATAACATAAGTCGGGGTAGGAAAAGCCACAAAACATGAATTTTCTTGCTCAAAAGAATGCATAATCCATTACAAAGTAGAAACAAGGAAAGAATCCTTTGTATAATTCCCAAATTCGAGGCCTACAACTCACAAGAGTTCTAGAAAATTTTGACATAGCTCTTTTATGTTTTCAGAAAATCCCCTCAAAAAATGAGGGAATTTACATATATATATAAAAATTGCCTCGCCTACCATTCATCAATCTCTAACAAATAGTTGAGCTACTCAATACCGCAAACCGTTAATGCTCAACTCACAAATTGATGTTCCTTCAACTGTTGGTTACATAAAAAAATTCCCTCGAGACAGTAGCATTTACTTTTTGGTGTAGGTTAGGAGCATATGCTCAATTTTGTGTTCTGTTGTTGGCCGATTGTGTATTAATGCAACCAGCCAATAGCACATTTCCTCTACCATTCGGTATCATCATCCACTCCCATCACAATCTGCTACACTACCTCGATCCACTCCATCATGACCAGAACATCACCCATATCCACTACTTGACCAGGTAGCAGAAAAATGTTTTGTCGGTCGGTAGCATCTAAGGATGCTCCTAGCATCACCACTTCTTTACCCATGACCCTACCTACTCTTCATTTCTCCGCTTTCTCCTGCTACCGACCGGTAAAGCAGTTTAAAATATCGTTTGGTCAAGAGCATGAAAAAGTTGCTACTGGATGGTAGCACTTTTTTACCTTTTCTTTTTTACCATGACCACTCATCCTTTACCAATGCAACTCACCTAGCTCGTTACATCTAATCAACTCATTCACAACTCAAATTGAGTTGTGCATGAGTTACCCTACAATCTATAAAAATTGCACTCCATTAACTCGCCAACTCCTGGACACTGTTAAGTTTTCCAATTTGCAAGGGGTGTAAAATTGGACAACAGTTTCTTTTTAGATCCAAAACAAAATGTGTAGATTCAATGAGGACAAAAACAAGTGATGCAATGTGATAAAAGAAAGAGATGGGGAATAAAAATAAGGAATACCTAGATAACACTTTTCCTTTTTATCTAATTTTTTTAATTTTAAGCAAGCAAGAAAAATTCAATCCAAGCAACACGATCCAACAAACACGAGTAAGCAAGAAATGTGATCCAATGCATGATCCTTCTTGCGAGGTTAATAGAAGACAAATAGAAGAAAGATAAAAATGAAAGACTCGCCAAAGAAGGGTAGGTCCCACTAGGCATGCTAGAATTTTGACCAAATTCCCTCGTTCCTACTCGATTAGTGAACTAGTACTAAAGAAAATAAGTAACTCCAAATATGAAAGGGTTTAAGGTACCTTGAGATGGGATGATGATGAATTCAGACACAAACAATAGACCTTTCCCCACAAAGAGATAAGTGACCTAAAATTAGGATAACTCAATAGAAAAAGATTGGATTAGTAGATAGGATGGGTGGGTTGCACTCGACAAAGTCAGTCCCAAGAAGTAAAAACTTCCCGGGATGGATGTCACCACATTTTTGATAAAGATAAAATAAAATCAATTATTGATAAATTGGATGTAGCATACACTAAATCAAAATAGAAACTAAAATGATAGATGTAAGATAAAATGTAGATCTGATCTAAATGTAAACAAAGTAAACCAAACCCGGTGGTTTGATAGTGACCCGAGACTACAGAGGGCGAATTAACGGTAGAATCGGGAAAGATGAGAAGAAAATGCGTAGAAGCACGTTTGTAAGTCCTCCTATAGCTGAATTTGAAGTTGATATGGATCTGGGAATTATATCGAGCTAATGACAGAACCTACAGAACGAGTGGAAATAGAAAGGATTCAAGTAAATTAAGAAACCGATAATGAATGCAATAAAGACAGAGATGTGGTCAACGGCGTCCATACAGAGTACTAAAGGTGCCAAAGAAACAAGAACATGGCGAATGAGAATGGACAGGCAGATCCGAGATGGTAGAAGGGCGAGTGAAAAGATTTGGATGTTGGATGAATGTAGAAACTAAATGATGATGAAAAAGGATATGGATGATAAAGAAATTGAAAAAATGAAGTTTGGGTCGATGACAACTTGACTGGGTCGACGGTGACTCGGAGATGATCTAAGTATGGCTGAAAATTGATGGGATGAAATGAAGACCTGCGCAGATGAAAATAGAAGGCTAAGAAGGTTGAGGTTGAGCTTCTAATGACAGCTTGAACTCTGTACAAGATGTTACTAAAGGATATGGATGATAAAATAGCAATAAAGAATCCAAACATGTAAAGGTGAGAGAGATCTCCCCAAATTTCAAAATTTGAAGAACAAAATCTCCAAGAAGACTCCAAGATGGTTGTGGCAAATGCAAGATACTCAAGAATGAAAAAAAAAAGATCACCGAGAAATCTTGAAGACTCCAAAATTGCATCCTGAGAGGAGGGGTAGGGGTGGCTTTACGGGGTTGATGGTGACCTAGATGGTTCGTTGCCGATTGTGGGGACCCATTTGTTTAGGCGGTGGGAAGATAGTGAACTTAAGACAAGGATCCCATTTGATGAGAGATTAGGGTTTGTAAGAGATAAGGTGAATTAGGGTTGCATAGGATGAGTAAATGAGGAGGTGGAAGGATGAAAATATTAAATAAAGGCCATGGAGAGATGAAAACATTAAATGATGGCCTAGAAAGGATAAAATGGAGGATTTAAGAGGAGAAATAAATTAAATGGGTGTTTAGAATTAACTAAACATGATTAGGGATGAATAATGATGGAGAATAATGATGGGAAATAATAATAGGTGGGATGAATTGAATTTAGGAGGGAAGAAGGAAATTTGAAAGTAGAAGAGAGGAATATATGAACAAGACGACAAAGAGTGAATGTGGGGTGAGGGGTAGTGATACCAAAAATTGGTGTCTACATTTTCCCCTTTTTTTTGAGTGGTTTACATTGAGCAAGTCATGAGACAAAAATGAAGAGATATGAAAAGATGATTGATGAGGTGCTCCCCCTCAAACTAGGGGTTGATGACACAAAGGAAGTTGATCATGAGTTTGAAAGAGATAGATGAAAGAGGAAAGGGTAGAAAGGATAAGAAAATGAAATAAGATGAGATAAGATATCCCGAACAAAGATAAGAAAAGGATCATGACTTTTGACATTGAGACCTACTATCTTCAACATCAAACAGACACCTCTTCTCGCTTTTCCTTCCATTCAGAGGAAAATTTTGACGGCCACCTATACCTCAAACTAAATAAATGCACAATTTTTGACAAGTTTTTTAGTACACATTATAGATGGATGACATCCATAAATAGCCCAAATATACGGATAGAATGAAAGGTAGATAGCATTATATTTAAATGCATATCGGTAATATCATGTGCACAAGATTTATGAAGGATTTTAATGCGTTGAACACACGAAGGCACTTTGTTCAAATCATACACAAATAGTTACAATCTCCAAAGAGAGAAACACATAGATAAGCTTTACATTTAACACGTCAAGGACACTACATGTCATGACATGAACTAAATGCAAGGTAATAAAATTGCATAGGAACATGAATAAGCCAAAGTGAAAGGCATATACATGTTACAACAAAGATATATGTATTCAATAATGACAACCAAACTTCTCCAACATGTTTCTATTTCTATTCTCCTTCTAATAAAAACATTTTAATCACACAAAGATAAAATTACATCATCTACATAAAAATATGTCATACTAAAAATTCATAAAGTAGGGCAGTAACACAATAGAAGTGACCCTACAAAATATTAACAAATCATATTGAATTCTGGATAAATCTCCACTTTGTTACCAAATGTTATGTTTGGATCATTTTAATATTTGATTATTCATTAATATTGTGTTCACCATAGAGGACATATATATACAATAGTTTAATCCTAGAAAATAAGAGCTTAATAATCACCTATAACCACTCAAATTATTATGAGTAATTTTTTTTAACAAACTAACTCACTCAATAGTATTCTTCTCATCACACAATTATTCTCATGTATACATACTCACGATATTATATTCTAAATATAATATCTCGCACACTTATCTAATGTCACATTATTAATATCACAACAATATTAATAACTCACCATGGAGTACTAATTCTTAAAACCTCGTATTTCTTTATTGTGAATAAATGCAAATAAGGTTGTGCTTTTTTATGTAAGGAATTAACTACATGTGTACTTTGAGAACTACTTCATTTATGCTGCATAAATTTATGATTTACTAAATTGATTAGTTTCTTTAAAAGATCGTATGAAAATAGAAAATAATGCATTTGGTTTCACAGAGAATGGTTTTGTAGTTTTCTTCTTACATCAATTTTAAATTTGAGGTTTTGGCCTTTAGGTAGCCTTGGCTTAAGGATTGGCCTTGTGTGGGAGGTCATATTGGCCTAAACAAACTATCCCTATTAGTGTCAACTAGTTTCATGAGGTTACTAGGGTGTGAAGGAGCTATAATTCTTTCACTTGATATTTTTGGTTTTATGCGCATGTGCTCAATCGAGAAAGTGTGTCCAAAGGCCGTGAATTGTAGGGCATGGGTGTTGGAAAAACAACATTTCGGGGATAAGCTCGAGGAAGAGTTATCACATCCAACATTGCTCACCTAGGTGAGCTTGCAATGCAAGTAAGGATCTGTAATTGTAAAAATAGTTAATCTTTTGACCATTTCATTTTAAGGAGAGAAGGATAATTTGTTTAAGAAAGCTTGGTTTGTGTCTCTTTAACTTGAAAATTTTCCTAATGATGAAACATGGATAGTGATTTGAAACAAGTCGAGCAAAAAAGTCTCCACATAATTAAACCCAAAAATAATCATTCAAATTCATGGATTGTGAAAACTTCAAAACTCTTATTCATGTGTACTTTCAAAATTACTTCGATAATGCTACATAAATTAATAATGGTTTAGGAAATTGATCGATTCCCTAAGAAAATCATTTACAAATGAAAAATGATGCATTTTGCTTCATGTCAAAATTAATTTGTAGTTTTCTTGTTATGTCAATTTAAAACTCGTGTGTTTGGCCTTTAGATGGTCTTAGCTAGCCACTTAGCCTTGTGTAAGGTTGGGAGCAAACTGGCCCTATTAAGGCAGGCCAATTTTATAATGTTGTATGGTGCGAAAAGATCCATATGCATAGGTTTGGTGTTGTGTTGTTTTTTGTGTTTGGGCTCATTCAAGTGTGTTCAAGGTCTCAAGGATAGAGTCATTAAGTGGGTTAGGGAATTTCTCTTGCATAGTAGGTTTGATGTGCCCTAGAGTTGAGTTCTCGATGGTGCTCAAATGGCTAAGTTATTTTTGCGTTAGGATTTAGGCTTAATGATCAGACAAGGAGTCTCGTTGACTTGGATAGGTCCTAAGGGGTGTTTAGAGAAAATCAAGGTAGGTTGAGGCCCCAAATTGGAGGTCTAGTTGTTGAGTTGTGCCCATAGGGTTTAAAACTAAGGTAGGAAGAAAAGTATTAAGTTGAGCAACTTGGGTGGCCAATGAGGCAATATTTTGTGAGATATTGAGTTTGCAAGATGAGCTTGGTAGGTCTTGCACTAAGTGTGTTCATTCTTTCCATTACTCCCATGTGCATTTTGGAGGCGAATGAAGCTTAGATCTTAAGTAAAGTTTAACCACAATTAATTAAGTCTAATTAGTAATTAAGTGTGTGCACAGCTTTATGAGTCATATAGGATGGTGTTATCATTTATGTGTTATCACTCAAGTGATATGTCTATAAAAATATACTTTATGTCTAGTGGCTCCATTCATAACTTCTCATTAGATAGTATAATAGAAGAAACTTTAAATTAAACCTCAAGATAAAATTAAAGTGAACTTTAAACTAGTTTGTTGGAACATAAAATGTATGTGAACTTCAAACTACGCAATAAGACCCTACAAACTAAATGTGAACATCAAATAAAGTTGGCATGCTTATAAATGCCCTCAATTATGGATATGGATAGAGGGCATCACCATATCTATATGTAAGGTGCCCCATATATAGATATTCTAAATCCCCAATTCTCAATACCATACAAAACCTCCAACACCACCTCCCCTTTCCCATAGTTATATATATGGAAAATTTAGAGGGAAACTAAAAGAGGGCTCAAATGCTCTATACAAAACCGTCATACATGGATAGGGTTCATTTCTCAATTCTTTCTTTTACTTATAAAGCAAGGAAAATGGGGAAGCTTGACTAGAATGTAAGCATTGTATTAGAACATGTGAACTTAAGAAAACTATAGTTTGATTTTAATAAAGCCTTCAGGATCATTGTAACATGTTTTAAGCCTATTGCATCAAACTTAATAAATTTTGAATGCTTCTTGCATCTTGACCTTGTAATGTATGTGTTTTCCTCTTCCCTCATTGATGAGTTGACATCTTTTATTTTCGGGTTATTCATTTTAGCTTGTGAATCATGGTTATTACAATCCAACAATGAAATACATATGTTTGAAATTGACCAGAGTAGAAATTAATATAACTAGTACAAGGTGGTGCCTAGTTGTTAGATGAGTTCTACAAATATGTAGTGATTCTAGAAGGCCTTGAATTAGCCTAAGATTAAACAAGCACAAAAGAGCAAGTTTGTGCAAAGAGTCTACTTTGTAGAGTTGAATCATGAATAAAGTTTTGTCTACATAAAATGCATGATCTACTAGAGATCGAAAACAACCACCTTAAACCTCCAACATATAAGGACCTCTCAAGTATTGAGGGGTCCATATGTTCCTTCCATATAAAAATAATATCAATATAATATATTTTAGGAAAATGCTAGTTTTCATTTCAAAAATTGATTAAGTTTTTTCAAATGTCAACAAAAAGTAATGCCCAAAAGTATTTGTTGCTTACACTATAGTCTATATATGCTAGGTTTAAAATTATTAAAATGTTGTAATTGTCACAAGAACTATGTTTCTAATAAATGAAATCTTAAACAATATCTTGCATACTTCCCTTGCTCACTAGTGAAGTTTGACCTACTCCAAAATTGTTAAAATCTAGAAACCGTAGAACAATAGACAAACGGTAGCCTAACAACATATTTGAATGTCTAATGGAGAAAAGAGTAATGAGTATAGATTTGATTCAATGTAAAAACATTAGGATTTTTTATTACTAAGGCAAGGTTTACCGCCCACTTTTCACCCACCTATAGACATTATACTTTTGTGAGTCGACCTCCAATTTGCATTTGCCTCTATTTCTCTTTAAATTTCTTTTGAGTAGAAGTTCATCAAAATTTCAAATTGTTTTTCTCAAAAAAATTGATTTTTATGTTAGTTATTGAATTTTTATTTGACTTCTGGTATTTGAAGCTACAAGAGTACTAACTTTTCCCCTAATTCTGAAAGGGAGTTGCACAACAACCTAATCATTGCAGCAAAGATCTATTTCTTTCATATAAGCCCTATTATTTAGTCTTGCTCTAGAACATTCTTGCAACTTGGTCTCTTTATTGGACTCATTGAGATCTTATTTTTTCTTTCAAGGGAAGTTCTCGCTTCTTTGTTTGTCTCCCTCTCCCTTCTATTTCTAATTTTAATTTCTACCCTTTTGAAGCAACAAAAATTTTAAACCATTTGTAGTGGTAATCGTCAAAAATATTCCTCTTTCAAATCAAGGTAAATATCATGGGAGGGATTTTTGTTCAAGCATGTCACTTTCTAGTTCTGAATTAAGTTTTAAAAATATTCAAATCAAAATTGGTAAGATCTTTAAAAGGAAAAAGTTGGTCTCCTCATAATTGTTGCACTTCGTGTGGATGCGCCCTCTTCACTTTCTAGTATTTTGAGATAAGTCAAAAAAAATGTAATCAAAGTTGGTAAGATCTTTATAAAGCAAAAAGTAGTTATCATCATAATTAGAGCTCTTAATGTGGAGGGTTCTCAAGTTGTATAGTGGTTACTTCTCCCCTTTCTTAAGAAGGCTTTAGTTTTTTGGTGTGTTTTAAAAAGGTCAAAAGCCTATTCTTCCGACCTTGTCCTTATTCTTGGATGGACATTTTTTCATGCAAGGCATGTTTTCCTCCTTTGATCTAGGATTGACTTATATCCTCCCCTTCTTATACACGGATTCCTCTAATATCTTCTTCTCCTCTTTGGAATGTATTTGAATTTTGCAATTCTTCTTTCTTCAAGATGTTGCCTCCACATAATGTAAAGGAGTCACTTGAATGTATATCTTCAAGCAATTTTGCATTCAAGTTTGTTATAAAAAAATAGGAGTCAATTCGTGTTACAAGAAAAATGCCTTTCTAAGTTAGAAACTATTTCCCCCAGAAATTTTCACTGGTTGGATGGGTGTTTTTGTTGTTCTAGGTGGCGATACAAAGAACATGATTTTCAAAGCAAAGGGGGCTCAAGCATATGTCCTCTTATGACCAAGACCATCTCACGAGTTGTGTATTTCTCTCTCCCTCTCCTTTTCTTCCTATTTTTAAGGTCATTGTCCTCGCAAGATTTTTCAAAGGGTGAGGGTGTGGATCCCAATAGAATAAAAAAAATCGCAATCAAAAAATATTGATTATAAACTTCTCTAAAAATATTAATTACAAACTTCTCTAAAATTAGTATCGGGAATTTTCTCATGAGATTTCATACCGCAAAAGGCATCAAAGAGGAGAATATAAGCTCAACAAACCACTTTAAGAACCCCTTAAAACAACATAACGTGCATTCCTTTAAATCTCCCCTTAAAATTCACAAAAAAAAAAAACGAGATGAAACCGTTTTAGATGTAATTCATTTTTAAATTTTCAAGGCGATATGTGGTCTTCAATTTTTTTAGAGTTATATACTTCCAACGAACTCGTACTAATATATCATTGGGAAATATAAAATCTAGCACTTCAAAAGAAAATTATCACTCCATGATAAATTATTGTTATTAGCACCAAATTACATCACCCTCTAATTTGTCATGTGTGTGTATGAGCTATTAGTGTAACTAGGTAACATGGGATTGTCTCTCACCATGGGACTCGCTAACTAAGACAAACCTCCAGAGAAGGTCGGCTTCCTCTTCCTATTCCTAATGTTAAACTACTCCTAGAAGGGAAATTATGTATCTATTTCTATCCTAAGCTTCCAAGGGACCAAAGAGAGAGATTGCATAAAAATGGAAATCCTAAGCTATAGAGGTGATTGCACTAAGAAAGGAATGGGAAAACATCCAGATGAGTGAAAATGAGATGAAGAATGGGAAAGAGAGAGGTAAAACAGAAGTGACACAATCCCTAACTGCATTTTCCAACATCATTTCCATGGAGCACAACAGATCTGAACCTGCAAGAAGAGCATAAGATGCACAATAAACCTGGGATATGCAATGAGAGGCAAGGAAAATGCAATAAAACACAGAAAGGGAAAAGAATAGCCACAAAACATGGATTTATTGATTAAATGGATGCACATTTCATAGCACTTACATTTATTGATCCCAAAGAGGAGAGAGAGAGAGAGAGAGAGAGAGAGAGAGAATTCTAGAGCACATTTCCATTGGTCCCAGCCCTTCTAGAAGTTCCAAAATGATTACCAACAAAGGATGATTGACACTTGGCTAGGTTTTTGCTTGAGCCCAAGGAAATGTGATATTCCCACGTTTTTCTCATTTTTACCCATTTCTTCCTCCAAAATCTAATTTTATGGATTCCATGATGTAGAGCATGAAGAAATGATTCCAAAAAGTCCAATTTCGTTGAAAATGGAGGCTTGAGTCAAAAGTTATAGCTGTGTGGACCTAGAGAGGTCGTGAGGAACACGTTCCCGAGAGGTTAATAATCGGTCGTCAAGAAAAATTTATTTTCATTTGTTTTGCAGGGAATGTCGAGTCTTTAGAGCACATGAGGAACACACAGGAAAAAGGGTCTTCTGGGCCTCATGGGCCCACATTGTTTGCTTTACCCGCATTGAACTCTTAAGCCTTTTTATTGTGGAGATATCGGCTCCGCGGGAAACATGAGCCTCCGCGAAACTAGTACCGCTTTGGGCCCTCTGAGCCCGCATCCTTGCTCCAACCCGCACTACACTAACCTAGCCCAATTCCAATGTGTTGCGGGCATTTCGGCCACCCTAAGAACTCATGCCCTGTCGACACTTGTACCTCGTGTTCCATCGGGACCTAATTTGTCCGCATTACACTATACCCGCCCAAAATCCTTTATATTTCGGCATTTTCGGAGGTTCGAAGAACTCGAGGACTTAAGGAACTTGTTCCTCCCAGTGTCGTCGGCATCGCTTATCCCCACAAACCAAGTTCTAGGAACCTCTATGACACTCGACTCTATTCCATCTCGCACCCTTAATCCCACAATACACCGAAATAGCCTTTTTTATCATTTTTCCAAATCTTTCTAAGTTCTTAGGGTCAAATATGAACTAAAGCACTGGGCAAGGATGAGAAGAAGTGTCCAAAAGCCATTTTTTCCAATTTATCCATTTTTATACCCAAAATTTTGGATAAGTACTTGACTGAAGCCTAGAGATAAGGGAAATGCTTCCAAATGATTATAAGTCCCCCAAAGCAACTGTAAGTGCCAAAACATGGAAAAATACTTGAATTCTCTAGATTCTCCACCAAGGTCCCATGAAACTACCCAAGTCCAATTCTTCAAGTTGTCAATTTTTGCCAAGGGGAAAAATAGATAACAATTTGGCAACCTCCAAGGGTAATCTGCCTGTTAGATTGAAAAATTAGTTGCCTCGAAGCATCCATTGGACATGGAGTCCGCCTGATAGACTCAAAATTGATCTAAACTTGAAGAACAAACCGTGAGACCACTTAAAGCACTTAACTGAACCTAAAGTTGATTTGTCATTGCTTGAATTTTCCTTCTTTTCATAAGAAATTCTTTGAAATTTGATCGAGTGGAAAATTATTTTGAATCCGTAATTTCATATATTTCCCTCGCAAACCGATTTTATGGGATGAAGGATGAACCTTTCAACCTGTCCCAAAATCTGATTACTTGCCAACGATGAAGCATCATGGAACTTGGATCACACACCGATTAGCAATGAAGTGACACCTTTTTCCTAAACATATCTTCCTTGAAGCCTTCATGAACACTGCTTCCCAAATGGACGATATGATTCCATGGCTCTGGATGAAGCTTCTAATTTACCCAACTCACCGATTGGCTCGTAATGAACCGTGCAAAGCAACAAAACTACAAAAAAACTATAAACAAAAATGAAAAGACATACATGTTCCAAGTGGAACATGTAGGGTGTGCACAACACTTCTTCTGCTGAAAACAAACCTACCTACTCTACTCTAATTAAGGAATGGAAAACTCAAACAAATCCTGCAGAATCGGCAGGGAGAAGTAGCTTCCCTTTCTCACAAATTGCAACCATGTGATTGATTTGGCATTGAACATGGTCAATAATGAGAGTGAAAAACTGACTATGAGTTGGTTTTCAACTAAAAACAAGACAAGTACCTCTTTTAGTTGCTCTACATTTGGTTTTAAGAGGCATTGCAGCTAATCCTTAGAACTGTGAAACTCATCCTCATGCTTTAAAACAAGCATGGTTGGTTATGACTCCTTATTTGGCTCGAGTGAAGCCAAGTTCCTAATTGGGCAAGGTCTCGATCCACCAATTTGCCCATTGCTCCGAAGTCCAACTTCAACAATGAAGCTTTCTTGCAAACTTTCCTGGAAAAGGTGATTGTTTGCAAGTTGATTTGGATCTTGTGGTACTTCAACAAACATCTGATCATGTGCCTTGATGACTGATTTGTAATGGTTGTCATCATTGTTCTCTTCTTCCTCCTCATCCAACGTGAAGCTTGGAAGATCAAACTTCTCCATTTCTAATTCATAGAGATTGTTGTGAGCAGCAGGCATTTCTTGAACGTTCTCTTCCCTGGCAAGAGGCACCTTGTGTTGGAAGATAAATGATGGGGCAACAAAATTGGTGATTTCTATGGGCTCTTCTTCACCATTGCAATCCTTCAATTTTGATAAGAAATCAACCTCTTCGTTGTCCGAATGTGTCAAGGATTCTACCTCCTCCATGTTGGCTTCTGATTCTTCAACTAGTTCACCATGGTTCTCCTCATCCTCAAACATGAAGTTTGAGAGTTCAAACTCATCCAAAAATTCATATTTTGGAAGGATAAAGTGGGAGAAGAATCTGAAATCTCTTATATGATCTGCTTATCACTCAAGACCTCTGAAACTAAAATGTCTTCTCTCATAGCATGAAGCTCCTCGCGAATGGTTGCAGCGTTTGAAAATTGTTTTAGTGGATCAATACAACCTTTCAACAATGCGACAAGCTCCAAACATGCGGGACAATGAGGATCACCGCATTCCATTGAAATACCTTGCACACTTTTCCTTTACTTGATTCATGTGGGGATAGAACAGTAGTCTCCATCAATATGGTGCCATCATGTATGTTGCACTTAGAGCACAAGGACTGTTGATCATCTTCTTTCTGAACTTGTTCTTCTGTAGAATCAACTTCTACCACTTGTTCTTGAATCTTATCCTCTACTGAAGGCTTAATCATTAATGGAATTTGGATGATATTGAATCTTGCAACCCACTCTCTCAAGTTTCTTACAAGCTCTTCTCTGCTAGGCTCCTCAGTTTTCTTCCCTCCTTAACTGATTTTCTGATTTTGTTCTTCCCAAAATGGGTTTGGGAATGCAAGAGGAGGGGTGGGTTAGGATTCAATTGATTTTTGCAATGTTGGTGGTGGAAAGGAAGGTTTAATTTCTCGTTTTTTTTTAGGGGTTTAAGATTTGGAAGAGAAAATGGAAGAAGATAGAAGGTGGGATGGAAGGGAAGGAGGTGAAGAAGTGGAATCCTCAATGGGAGCAACAGTAGAAAGTTAGGGAAATGAAGTTGAAACAGAAATGGTGTAGGTTGGGGAATGGGCATAGAAGGGTTTTGAGATGGTGGTGTGGGAAATACCCATTACTGTGGTTGCCGAGCTCTAAATTCATGGGCCTCCATCATCTTAGTCCATTCTCCAACTTGAGTTAATGTTTTAATTATAAAATGCAAATTTTGTTGAGGATTGAACTTCCTTGGTATAGAGTCACCCATGGATATGGAATGTTGAAACCAATCGGGGCTACCTTCTTTCTCCTTAGTCCTTATCAAAGACCATGCTCGGCTCTAACTTTTGAATCCTTTTCTGCAAATATACATCTCTAGGCGTAGGATGGCCTCCAAAATATACATACTTGTGCTCGTGGACAACTCCATAATTTGATGAATAACCAAATTGACTTCTATCTTGCTCATGGTAATATGCATACTGCTGATTTTGCTAATAGCGTTGATTTGGAGGTGGATTGTAATGACGTAGAGATGGATTTGAAAAACATTGATGCTACAAATAGGAATCCCATGATGGAAATGAGGTCGTGATTGTAAAACTTCATGAATGGAAGAAATGGAAAGATATGGAAAGAAACAAATGGATGGAAATGGGTGGAAAGAAAGGTCTGCAACTCAAAAATGGGTTGTGTAAATTAGTGGAGTTGTTAATTGTGCTTAAAATATACCTCCAAAGGTTGAATTTCATCAAAGGTACAACAAAATTGATGAAATGAAGTGGTAAGGTGCTTCAAACATGTCCCATCAAAGGGCGTGCGAAACTATTATCACCAAATTACAAAGCACCCTCTCGATTTGTCATGTGTGCGCATGAGTTGTCAGTGTAATCGAGTAACATAGAATTTTCTCTTAGTTGTAGGACTACTAATCGAGATAAACCTCCGGAGAAGACCGGCTTTCTATTCCTCATGCTAAACTACACCTACAAGAAAAATTTTGCTATCTATTTCTATCTTAAGCTTCCACCGACCAAAGAGAGATTGCACAAAAATGGAAATTTTGGACCAAAGAGAGATTGCACAAAAATGGAAATTTTAAGCTACATAGGTGATTGTACCAAGTAAAGTAAGGGAAAAAATTCAGATGAGTGAAAATGAGATATAGAATGGGAAAGAGAGAGGTCGGGCATGTAAGTGACACAGTCCCTAACCGCATTTGTCAAACATCATTTCTATGGAGCACACAGCAGATCGATCTTGCAAAAAAAGCATATGATGCACAATAAACTTAGGATATGCAATGAGAGGCAAAGAAAATGCAATAAAACACAGAAAGGGTAAAGAATAGCCACAAAACATGGATTTATTAATTAAATGGATGCACATTTCATTACAATTGCAAGAGAAAAGCAGAGATCTCCTCCCATGATACTCAAGATCAAAGGCCTGCAACTCAACACTGTTCTGAAACAATTTTTACAAAGTTTCATTACATGAACATTCCCCACCAAAAATGTGCCTTAGCACTTACATTTATTGATCCCAAAGAGAAGAGAGAGAGAGAGAAAGAGCACGTTTCCAAAGGTCTCAACTCTTCTAGAAGTTTCAAAATGATTAACAAACAAAGGATGATTGACACTTGGCTAGGTTTTTGCTTGGAGCCCAAGGAAATATGTTATTCCCACGTTTTTCTCATTTTTACTCATTTCTTCCCTCCAAAATCCAATTTTATGGATTCCATGATGTAGAGTGTGAAGAAACGATTCCAAAAAGTCCAATTTCGTTGAAAATGGAGGTTTGAGTCAAAAGTTATAGTTGTGTCATGAGGAACATGTTCCCAGATGTTAATAATAGTTCGCCATTAAAAATTCCATTTTCCTTTGTTTTGCGGGTATGTCGAGTCTTCGGAGCACACGAGGAACACAGAAAATGGGTCTTTGGGGCCCATGGGCCAACATTGTCTACTTTACCCGCATTGAACTCTCCCGCCTTTGTACTA
This sequence comes from Taxus wallichiana var. yunnanensis, assembly GCA_018340775.1. NCBI lineage: Eukaryota > Viridiplantae > Streptophyta > Pinopsida > Cupressales > Taxaceae > Taxus > Taxus wallichiana. The sequence continues at coordinate 113,114,174 of CM031244.1, read as the reverse complement.
TAGAGATATTGGCTCCGTGGGAAACATGAGCCCCCACGAAACTAGTACCACTCGGGCCCTCTAGGTTTGCATCCTAGCTCCAACCCGCACTACACTAACCTCGCCCAACTCCAATGTGTTGTGGGCATTTTGGCCGCCCGAAGAACTCATGACCCACTAACACTTGTATCTTGTGTTACATCTGGGCCCAATTTGTCGACATTACACTATACTTGACCAAAATCCTTTATATTTCGACATTTTCAGGGGTTTGGAGAACTCGAGGACTTAGGGAACTTATTCCTCCCGGTCGTCAACATCCACTATCCCCGCAATACAAAGGATCTTTTGTATTTCTGGCCCAAACCAAATTCTAAGAACCTCTATGACACTCAACTCAATTCCATCCTCAAGCCCCCAATCTCGCAATACACTAAAATAGCCCTTTTATCATTTTTTCAAGTCTTTGTAAGTTATTAGAGTAAAATAGAGCAAGGATTAAAAGAAGTGTCCAAAAGCCATTTTTTCCAATTTATCCATTTTTATACCCAAATTTTGGCTAAGTAATTGTCTAAAGCCTAGAGATAAAGGCAATGCTTCCAAATGATTATAAGTCTCCCAAAGCAACTATAAGTGCCAAAACATGGAAAAATACTTGAATTCTTCAGATTCTCCACCAAGGTCCCATGAAACTGCCCAAGTCTAATTCTTCAAGTTGTCCATTTTTCCCAAGGTGAAAAATGGATAACACTTGTTTCATGGGCAAACAACTTACCAATCTTTATAGATGTGCCCATGAGGAAGAAGTCCATCTCAAAGTTGCACGGCTTGCAAGACATTTTAGTAAAAGATTAGACCTGCCAATGCATGCGCTAGGATTTTAAAAGGCGTCTTCGTGTAGAATTTGCTAAAGTAACTCTCAATAAACATGTCTTTATTTGCTGTTGTCTATAGTAGAAAAACCTGGGCCAAATACAACTCCATGGTTTTTATTCTTGATTTGCCTCGAACAATCTAACAGTCGTCGTTACATTCTGGAAAATCGCTTGTTTTCTTATTTAGACTTTCATTATTTTGACTTTCAACGCTAACAAAGCGGTAATCTGAGTTTCAAATTCATTATAATTACATGAATTGATGGCAAAGTTTTAAGCCATAAAAATTGGTCATTGAGGACGGAGCGTAGAAGTACGTTTAAAGCTTATTTTGGCAAATATTGTGGTAGAAGCTTGGTATAGTCAAAGTGCATTTCAACCCCACTTTTACTATCTGCGGTATTGTGAAAAAAGCTCATTAGTCAAGTGCAGTTCAACACACTTTACTATCTGCAAACTGATGGTTAAACAGGAGTTCTATATAAAAGTTTGGGTAATCTACTCGAAATATGGTTGGAGATCATCCCAGAAAATGAGATTTAGCCCTACCACAAGCTGAGTTTGCCTATAATTCGAATGTGAATGGGCGAGTGGTAAATCTTCCTGAAATTGTATGCACCGAATTCCCAGAGTAGTGGACCTCATTGATACTCTTATAGAGTGTGCGCAAGCCATTTTGTAGTAGAATTTGGACAGTGCACAAGCAATACAATATATAAATGATAAACAAATTATACGTGATCATATGGGAACAAATTGCTCAAAAGATCGTACGGGCTATTACAGAAAATCTGATCTCCATAAGAGAATTTCATGAAGGTCACAAGCAGTTGTGAATGCACAAAATGAAAGATCTCCAAGACAGACTCTTAATAATTTGAAATGTAAAAATAATAAACAAGGCCCTGCAAAATTTAAAGACAATTGTTAAGGTGCCACAGTTACTGATTTACATTAAGAAATGGACATTGATATTAACTGCATTTTCAATGTTATAGATATCTCTTATAGTTCAGATGCAGAAGGTGCTTCCTATCACAGGAGAGAAATACAGTGGAGAGCACTTGTACCAAAGAAAACTCAGAATCAAATTTGGACGATGTGGATGTAAAAATGACTTCCCCAGATCCAAGTAATTACAAATTATACGTGGTCAAATGAAAAGGCAATCCCAGACCCAGCAATACTCGGGTAACTGAAAAAGACCTGAAAAAATGACCCGTTTTATTAATATGAATGTGAAAATACCATTTCCGGAGAGGTATGTTTGGTCCTTGGAAGAGGTTTTTATTTTCAGGTGATGTTTGAGCTTCCATTCTTGTCTATGGAGGCCTCAAATGAAACAGGTTTCAGGAAAAAAACTTCAAAACTAATTTCAGAGTTCTGTAAAATCATTTTACCCTTGCACAAAATTAGATTCAAATATTTCACATTTTGGGAGCTCAGTTATTTGTTTCTTGAATAATCTGCTTCATCTCTTACTACGCTGGCCGCTTGGTAAATTCTTAAAACCAAATCAGGAATCAGTTGCTAATCTATTCAGGAATATCTTAAACAGCGATACAAGGTTTTCCATGTAACAACTCTGAACGTACCCAAAGAGAGTTATAACTGTAAGAAACAGCAATAATATTTTTTCCTTCTTGTGTGAAAGGGCACTTTGACAATTTAAAGGCCAGAAAACAGGAAACATTCTTCATTCAATTCGGAAAATTATAAATTTGAAAGAGACTTTCTACAGTTCCAACATAGGGAAATCCAAAGAGGAGTCAGTAGCAAATGTACTCTGAAATTTTAGATATAACAACTTATACATGTTTTCTCAGACAAGAAATAATATTGATGAGTATCTTAAAATGTCAAATTTAAAGAGTATCATCTATATTATATTCAGGGGGAACAAACAACATTATGGCAGTCACGGCAATTTTGGAACTGAAACATTCAAATGTACTCTGAAATTTTAGAAATAACAACTTATACATGTTTTCTCAGACAAGAAATAATATTGACGAGTATCTTAAAATGTCAAATTTAAAGAGTATCATCTATATTATATTCAGGGGGAACAAACAACATTATGGCAGTCGCGGCAATTTTGGAACTGAAACATTCATTTTACATTCAAGGAAAGCATTTCCGAAAAAGATTAATGATAATGTACTGTTATATCTTACAAATTGGGGCAAATATGATAAAGATTGGAAAATTGGTACGTATATTACTATCCTTAAGATGAAAAAAGGTCCTCTTGAAAAATAATTGCATAGAATTTTTGCTTTATTCAAAAAGTAGTTCAAATATTGTCTTAGAAAAAGTTCCAATCCTGTCTTAGAGGAAGTTCGGATACTGTCTTAGGGGCACAATGAGGGAAAAATATTTACTGATAATTTATATCAAAAAAATGTGTCACTGGTCAGAGTCAAACATCCTAGTTTACAAATCTCACATACAAAACTACCAGGTTGACAGAAATGATACCAAAGAGTGAAGTTAGCAGCATTCACTAATTCTTTGAAAATCGTTCTGAACATGAACATTTATTCTGTAAAGCATGTCATATGCATATTGCACATTCAGAAAAATATTCTGTAAAGCATGTCATATGCATATTGCACATACAGAAAAATTGACCTTTGTGTGTCATTTATGATATTTCACTTGCTAGTTAAAGAGCGTAAACATATAAAATTTAACACAAAACATAATTCAATATTAATTTTTTTGTACATTTGAGTATCATCAAATCTTTGTATGAGTCATCCATATACTTAACTCTATTCACTAATGCATGTTCACCATTTTCACTTTCAATGGTCATCCACTTTTCAAAAGCAAAGCAATGAGAACACATGGAAAGAAAAGGTAAAGGAAGACGAACAGTAATGAATTGGCAGTAGTATTCCTCAGAATATATATATAGATGTGTGTGTATATATATAATCAACTTCTAACTTCTACAGAGATGATATCAGGTAGACTTTTGTCGTGATGACTCCTGGACTGTTTTGGTGAGACATGGCATTTATCTTAAGAAGGAAAATATCAAAGTCAACGAAACTATTTGATCTAAAAACACCCCCACCCAGCCAAAAAGGCATACATACCCACAATGCTGTTATTTACTAGATTTTCTCCACAAAGTCCCGTCATATAGAAGAACACCCAAAACCCGGAAATAATATTTGAACTGGGAAATAACACAGACAGGGACAAGGGGCACAGGTTCAGAGGAGCAGGAACATGTCCCCATGAAGCATAGTTTTTATGTGAGCTCGAGGAATTTCAAGCCCATCAACTGTGGTTCTATTCCGACAGAAACACCATTCCAACTCTGTTTATTTCCCCTCAAAAAGGACAAGAACAAAAAGGATGAGGCTGAGTGCAGAATTTACGATACTTTACCAAACATTATACCACTCAAACCTGGTATTTAATCTGAACAGATTGTACCATGCAGCTTAAGCCCATCTGGGTGTAATTTTTAACGTTCCAAGAAAAACAAAAATGCAATCTTATTTTTGCCAAAGGTAGCAAAGATAAGGATCTGTCGGTGCATGGACATCGGCCCAGTGCTGGGAAGGCCACCTACACCCAGTGCTGGGAAGGCCACCTACATTAAATTGTACATCCCATGGGCCACTTTACTGCCATGCGAAAAAAATAACAAGACTCTCTCCCCTACAGGATCTTTAATGTTATTCTTATTTAATTTCTAAAACAAAAGTCTAACCAAGATATTCATTTCCCAATTCCATTGGATTCAAGTAAACAAGCATTTGAATACATCATAACACAATTCTCTGCCTGTTTCATATCATGTTTAAGACAAATGAGAAATAGGCAAGGCAAGGCAAATGATTAGAAAACTAGGGAGCCAAAACAACAAACTCTAAAATAAACTAGAATACAGTATAATATGCAGTTTTGTTTAAATTCCATATGTAGCTTGCAATGAAAGATTTCCCGCATCAGAAAGTGCTTCCATTCCATCCAAAATTGGACCCCTGCCAATAGTAAGACATGACTTTAGTTTCTTTTGCACAAGAGGGAACCTTGAGTTGGGACCAATCAAATGAAAAATAAAAACAAAATCCCTGAAACCCGAAATCCAAAGAAATTAAGTAAGACAGGCGTCAAACAATACCAGAAAAGAACCGTGAAATGGGAAAAAGCCTATAATTCTTGTGAAAGGAAAAGGGGGTAGATGGGTGCTAATCAATCAGCCATCGAATAGATTGCTTGCCTGTAATTGTGATGGGCTGAAACTGAAACAACCTCTTAATACTATTGATGTATACCATGCAAGCACTGAACATTTTTTGTGCATGAATGAGCCTGTCCCATCCCCAACAGATGCAAAGGGATTCAGAATATCAAACACTGAAATGCTTAAAAATAGAAAAAGAGAGTGTGAAAACCAACCTTAACATCGTAGAATTTAATGTAAAATCGGGACTTGGGCACAGAGAGCTTGGACTCAAGAATGTTTGCGATAGCAGCGCTGAGCTTCTTATTAATGTCGGCACTGAGACCCCCGATGGAGACCAACTCCCCGTAAGCTGATGGGTCCTCAGTGCCCCCAAATGACATGGCGACGGATCCTTTAAGCTGAACCATCACATACTGCACCACAAACATGTCTATGTCAAACACCCTATTTGTATATATACCCACTACAGAAAAAGGACTTACTTACAGCTTCTGGCTTGCCGATTATCTGAGCAACGGATTCGCTCGCTTGGGAAAGAATATCGGAGGTGTTGACTCCATCGAGAGATACATTTGTTGAAATGCTGAGAGAAGGCATGGCTGCTGCTACAGATTCCAAACCCTAACAAAATGCAACAAAGACGGAGGAGGGACACAACGACAACAACCTCACTTTATCATCACCACAAAATGTCTCACTCCAATTCATACATGTCGTAACCACACAAAGTGGTAACCTAAACTTTTGAAAAGATGGGCAAAGGAAAAATAGGATACCAATAGGGTTCGATGAATTAAAATAAGAGTCTTTAGCGCTATAAGAGAAAGAGTCCCATGAATCCATATAAGATTAATGGAAGGAAAGATTGAGTTCAAGTTTAAACATAAATGTTAAAAGTGGCTGGAACTAAAAATTTTAAGCAATTGATTTCTTTTGTGTGCTCCCTTGTTTTATGGGGTTGGAAATCCTCTCTTTAAAATGTAGCTATTCGAATTTTTTAGGAGCTTTCTTAAATTTTATCACTAGAAATATATTTTTACATAAGACTACATTTCTCGAACAAAGAGAAGTAGTCGCCCCTCGCATGTGACCACACTTTAAGTCCTTCATAAGCAAGGATGAGGGATCTCTCATAGGTACAATTACAATTTGAAGAGCCATAAGAAGAAAAAAATTAATCAAGTATTTGGTAAGTGTTGATTTCACTTTTTAAGTGATTAATCTCAACTTTTTAAGCTTTTAGAATGTTCCTAATTAACATGCTTAAAAGGGATGAATTGCTAATACAAGTGGATATTATGCTTAAATTAACTTTCAACATTATATTAGCAATTTAATCTACCTTGAGAAAATGTCAAAAAATAGTCAGACAAATTTTTTGAGAAAAGCCTTGTAGAGTGAATTCCTCCAAGTCCCGAGGTCTTAAATTTTCAAATTTGATTTCGGAGAATTTTCTCTTTCGGAGTTTTAACTCGCTCGCCTTAGAATTGCATGCTTTCAAAAATTTCAAAGTCTCGAAATCCCGAATCTCTCAAATTTCTTACTTTCAGCTTTTGGGGTGTGGAGTTTTTATTTGAACATTAGTGATTTTGGACCCAAAATCTCGAAATCTGAACTCCAAAGTCCAAATTTTCGACTTTCTGCTTTCTGTTTTGGAAAAATTTGGTCGCACTTTTGGTAAATTCTTTTCGGACTTCCGAAAGTCCGAAAGTCTGAATTTCGACTCTCAAGCTTTCTGTGTTTCAAATTTTGAGAATGATTTGTGAGTTTTTCTTTTGACTTCCGAAGCTCGAAAGTCCAAAAGTTTGAAATTTCAAACTTTTGGGCTTTCGGACTTCTGAACTTTTTCATCACCATTTCTCTTTAGCCACCAAATTTTCAAATTTCGGGTTTCAGGATTTCGGGGTTTTTCCAAGCAATTAATTCTTCACCAACCCCGTACGGAATGGACTTTTCCCATTAATATCGGGATTTCTATTTAAACTTGATTTTTTACTGTCATTTTCACCTGACAAGTTAATCTGACATTCCGTTTTCTCAGTTTTTGTGACATCATTTTCAAGGTATTTTGATTTGTTTATTTCTTTTTGGTTTAGGTCTTCATTTGTTTTCTTTCTCGTTTGGTTTTCTTTTTGGTTTCCTTTGTGTGTTTTTCAAATGACAACTCCCTTGATTCACCATGCCTTATATTTTGAGTCTTTTCAGATTACAGGTTTGTTTTCAAGTTTCTCTTGAGTTTTCCATGCTTCTTCTCGACGATTGTCATTTTTTAGGAAGGTTCTTTTCCTTGTTTCCATCGAAAAAATCAACTATTCGTTTGTTCGGGAAAAGTTTTTCAGAGAAATTTTTCAGTGGAACTTTTCGCTTTTAACTTCGGAGAAATTCATTTTGGAAAAGATTATGTTGAGTCAGTGAAGCTTAATTACTTCATTTTAGCATGCAATCGAACTTGTTGGAAAAAACAATAACCTAAGATTCGGTCAGTAAGGCATCGACATCGGCCAAGCAAAGTAAGTGAACCGTAGAAGAGCTTATGCAAAACCAAAGTGTCGATTACTACTGCGATGAAGTTTTAATTAACTCTCGGAATTTTATCTATTTTTAGCATTAAAGTAGATTTATTAATCAGTAATTGCATTCTTAAGTGCCCTAAGTCTATAAACGACTATATAAGCATAAAAGCTAGGGTTTAGAAGTATGTATGGATTATAATTACAAGATATTTATGTGAGAGAGAATTCTCGAGAAGAATCAAAAATCTTGAAGGAAGAAAGTATTGAACATCTGAGAGGTGTGGAAGATTATAAATCTTCATTGTATATCTTGTCAAAGCTTTGGATAATAGATTGGCTTGTTTCTTGGTGGACGTAGCCCACACTGGGTGAACCACGTTAAATCTGGTGTTGATTTATGTCTCTTGTTTTGTATAATTCTTCTAGTAGAATATCCACTTTTATTTGCATGTATGCTTAGATTTGATATATTATCTGTACAACCGGTGTGCTAACCCCAACAACTGGTATCAGAGCTTTGTTTAAGGGTTTTGTGTGTTGACAGATTTACTCACAGAGGGTTTTCTAATTGAGTGGGAGCTACAACAATGACAAAAGATAATAAATACAAGGTAGAGAAGTTTGACGGCCGAAATTATCAATTATGGAAGATGCAGATTGAGGATTATCTTGTATCAAAGAGATTTGTACTTATCGTTGGATGAGAAGTCTAGACCTACGAAGATGACTGATGAAGAATGGAAGATTCTTGACAGAAAGGCTTTGGGATCTATAAGATTGAGCCTGGCAGCATCCGTGGCTTCCAATATTATAGAAGTGGCTTCTACGGTAGACTTAATGAAATCTCTTGCTAATTTATATGAAAAACTTAGTGCTTCAAATAAAGTTTATTTGATGAAGAAACTATTTAGTTATAAGATGCATGAAGGTGAATTTGCCTCTAGTCATTTGAATGATTTTCGATCTTGTAAATCAGTTAAAATCGGTTGCAATACCGTTTGATGATGAAGTAAAAACACTTTTATTCTTATGTTCATTTCCTGATAGTTGGGACAACTTGGTAATGGCTATTAGTAATACAACATCTGCTAATAATATTTTGAATTTTGATGATGTGGTTAGTATAATCTTGAATGAAGAAATTCGCATAAAGAGTATAGAGGAAACATCATCTAGAAATGCTTTGAATGTAGAAAGTAGGGCAGGCGAAAGGAGAGATCCAAGAGTAAGAGTAATGGGAAATCAAAGTCAAGGGATAACAGATCTAAATCCAAAAGTAAGGGAATTACTTGTTGGAAATGTGGAAAGAAAGGACATGCAAAGAAAGATTGTTGGTCAAAGGATAAAGAGAACCAACAACCAGACAAAGGTAAAGAGGTGAATCTTGCTACATCAGAGGTAATGCAAGATGCTCTTATTCTTTCTTTAGATAGTAGAATTGAATCATGGGTTTTAAATTCAGGAGCTTCTTTCCATGCAACCCCTAATAAGGGTTATTTCAAAATTATGTCCAGGGTAATTTTGGGCATGTTTATTTGGGTGATGATGAATCTTGCAGTATTACTCTGGTAGAGGGGATTTTCATCTAAAATTACAGAATGGAAATACATGGGTATTAAAAGATGTGAGGCATGTGCCAAGCCTCGGGAGGAATCTTATTTCGTAGGCAACTAGGTGAATCTGGTTGCATGGTTACTTTTACATGAGACTCTTGGAAAGTCACCAAGGGTGCTTTTTGTGGCAAGAGGTAAGAAGGTATGAACGTTATATTTATCTACTTGTATTACTACTTCATTTTCTACATTATCTACTTCATTCATATGCATGCATGTGGCATAATCGATTGGTCATATGAGTCAAAAAGGAATACGAGATCTTAAACGCTAAGGGTAAGTTGTCATATTTGAAAGATTTAGATCTTGATTTATGTGAGCATCAGATCTTTGGAAAGCAAAAGAGAGTGAGATTTCTCAAAGTTGGGGCAACTAAGAAGGAGCAGAAATTGGAGCTTGTACACTCAGATGTGTGGGGACCAGCTCAGGTAGCTTCTCATGGAGGATCCTAGTATTATGTTACTTTCATTAATGATGCTACAAGAAAGGTATGGGTTTATTGTATTAAACGTAAATCTGATGTTTTTGAGACTTTTAAAAGATGGAAAGCCCTTGTTGAGAATGAATCAAATTCTAAGTTAAAGTGTCTTAGATCTGACAATGGTGGTGAATACTATAGCAAGGCTTTCAATTATTATTGTTCAATGAATGGGATACGTAGAGAAAGAACGGTTCCAAGAACACCACAAGAGAATGGTGTTGCAGAAAGAATGAACAGACAATCATGGAACGTGCTAGAAGTATGAGGATACATTATGGATTGCCCTTGCAATTTTGGGCAGAAGCAATTGCTACAGTGGTTTATTTGATTAATCGTGGCTCTTCAAGTTCACTAGATGGAGGAATACCAAAGGAAGCTTGGACCGAAAAAGAGGTAGATCTTTCTTTTCTTAATTTTTTTAGTTCAGAAGCTTTTGTGCATGTTGATAGGGAAAATAGGAAAAAGTTGGATGTAAAATCCAAGAGATGCACTTTCATTGGTTATGGATATGGTGATTTCGGTTCCGTTTTTGGATTTAGAGAATTCTAAAATTATTAGGAGTCGTGATGTTGAATGGAATGAAAAGAGAATGTGTACAGGATCAAATTTTAGTACCCAAGAATGAGAAAATTGAGAAGTTTATTGATGAAAATGAACTCTCGTTTTAAAGAAACACCTACAGAAATACACAGTAACCGTGGTCGGTTAGGCCACTTGACCGGCATCGGTCAGATGAACCGCCGATGGTTACAGAGGATCAAAACCGGTATCGGTTAGCAGAACCGACATCGGTTAGAGGTGACCGCGCTCGGTCCACTGTCGAAGTTGATACTAATGTCCAGGAGGTCCAAATTGAGCCTCCGGTACCCCAAACTCCTGTAAGAAGGTCACAAAGGGTAAGTAAACTTCTAAAAAGATTTTCACCTTCTCTATTTTATTTATTATTGATTGATAGTGGTGAACCAGAGAGTTTTGAAGAAGCAATGCAGGATAAGACTCACGTTCAGTGGGAGCATGGCATGGATGAGGAGATGGACTCCTTGGAATAAAACCAGACTTGGGATTTGGTTAAGTTGCTAGTAGGAAAGAGAACATTGCAGAATAAGTGGGTTTACAGGATTAAGAAAGAAGAGGGTGGACAGAAAAGGTACAAGGCAAGGCTTATAGTAAAGGGATTTGCACAAAAGGTAGGTATTGACTTTGGTGAAATATTTTCTCATGTTGTTAAGATGAATTCCATTCATACTATCTTGAGTTTAGTTGCAATAGAAGATTTGCATTTAGAGCAACTAGATGTGAAGGCGGCTTTCCTTCATAGTGATTTGGATGAAGAGATTTATATGTAGCAACCACTTGGGTATGAAGTCAAGGGTAAGGAGAAATTAGTGTGCAGGTTGAAAAAGACTTATATGTGCTCAAGAAAGCTCCAAGGCAATGGTACATGAGGTTTGATAGTTTTATGCATGATCATGGTTACTTGAGATGTGAATCTAACCATTGTGTTTATTTCAAGAAGCTTGAAAATGGGAGCTATATTATTTTGTTACTATATGTGAATGATATGCTTATTGCAGGATCTAGTATGTAGGACATTGGTGAGCTTAAGAGAAAGCTAGCTCACACATTTGTAATGAAGGATTTAGGAGCTGCAAAAATAATCCTTGGCATGTAAATACATAGAGACAGGAAAAACAAGAAGTTGTATTTGTCTCAGGAGAATTATACCTACAAGGTGTTAGAAAGGTTCAACATGCGGAATGCAAAACACATTAGCACACCTATGGTGGACACTTCAAATTGAGTAAAGATCGGTTTCTTTCATCACATGAGGAGGTCAAATATATGACACGAGTACCATATGCTTTAGTAGTTGGAAGTATCATGTACACTATGGTTTGTACTAGACCAGACATTACACAGGTAGTGGGAGTTGTGAGTAGATATATGGTTAATCCAGGTAAAGAGCATTGGAAAGCAGTCCAATGGATACTCAGGTATTTGAAAGGGACATCTAGCATGCAATTATGTTATGGAGGTTTGGATATTTCATTACGTGGCTATGTTGATTCGGATATGGCTGGAGATCTGGATGGTAGGAGGAGCACTACTGGATATATTTTCATAGTAGGTGGAACGGCAGTTAGCTAGATTTCGAGATTGCAGAAGGTTGTGGCTTTGTCTACTACAAAGGCAGAGTATGTTGTAGCTACAGAGGCTAGCAAGGAGATGATATGGATGAGTAGGTTCATGGAAGAGTTGGGAAAGGAGAAAAGTAATTGTAAACTGTTCAGTGATAGTCAGAGTGTAATTCATTTGGCAAATAACTCAACATTTCATTCGAGAATGAAACACATTCAATTGAGGTATCACTTCATACAACAGGTATTGGAGGATGGACAGTTGAATCTAGAAAAGATTCATACGAGCAAGAACCATGTAGATATGCTAACAAAGCCATTAGCAAAGGAGAAGTTGGAGCTACACTCCACTTATGTTGGTCTTCGAGTTTGAAACTTGAAGAGGAAGAAACAAAGCTAAGGAAGGATCCAAGAATGACGTTGTACATATATGGTGCAGTAATTAAACTCCAAGTGGGATATTGTTAAGTTGTGAAGCTTAATTACTTCATTTTAGCATGCAATTGGAACTTGCTAGAAAATACAGTAACTGGCATCGGTCAAGCAAGTAAGGAACTGGCAGCGGTTAGGCAGAACTGTCGGTTACCTGTGCGATGAAGTTTTAATTAACTCTCGGGAATTATATCTATTTTTAGCATTAAAATATATTTATTAATTGTAATTGCATGGCTAAGTGCCCTAAGTCTATAAACAACTATATAAGCATAAAAGCTAGGGTTTAGAAGTATGGTATGGATTATAATTACAAGATAATTATGTGAGAGAGAATTCTTGGAGAAGAATCAAAAATCTTGAAGGAAGAAAGTACTAAACATCTGAGAGGTGTGGAAGATTGTAAATCTTCATTGTATATCTTATCAAAGCTTTGGATAATAGATTGGCTTGTTTCTTGGTGGATGTAGCCCACATTGGGTGAACCACGTTAAATCTAGTGTTGATTTATGTCTCTTGTTTTATATAATTCTTCTGGTAGAATATCCACTTTTATTTGCATGTATGCTTAGATCTGATATATTTTATGTACAACCGGTGTTCTAACCCCAACAGATTTCGAGATGTCCAGCCTTCAGAATTTGAGAGAATTTGATTTGAAGGTTTCTTTTGGAGCTTTTGTCTATAGGATTTCGATTTTTCTGTTTCGGGTTTTTAGGGATTTTATTTTCAGAATTTCTCCAACTCCAGCTTCCAAAATCCAGAACTTGATTTCCACTTCTAGTTCAAAGGGAAAAGAGAAGTTGAGGTATTTGTTTCTTGGAGTCGCCCTCAAACATGCTTGTCTTCTGACCTAGGCAATATAGGAGACACTGACTTAGGTCAAATTGACTTTCCAGATTTCTAGGACAGAGTCAAGGCTCCAAACAAGAAGCCTTGGATGTAAGCCATTTATGATAGCGGGCTCATCCTTGCTGCAGTTTTCTGCTTGATTCAACGCATTGTCCGTAATGGTTCTAGTCAGTAGTTGCCCACTTTGATACAGAGTTTATAATAGTCAGAGATGTCGATGACAAGGTGGTAATTTGCCTAGACCCCAACTTCTTTGAAGATCTACTCAAGCTACCCGACGTTGAAGATTATGCTTTGCCATTTCACCAGAAATAGCAGTAGCGCATTGGGACAAAGATGTTGAATCATGCACGAAAGTGGTGATGAAGAGTTACTTGGCTAAGAGCATGGTTAAGTTACCAAAAACGTTGTATAGGAAGACTTTATCCAGGAAGTCAATGATATCATTGTACTCTTAAGTCATGTCTCAGGTCTTCCATCTGCAAAGGAATTCCAAGAGTGGATGTTCTTATACATTGCCACTATAAAAAAGAATAAAGATCTTATCAGGTGGGGAGAGCATATCAGTAGCTCTATCTGCTATCAGTTGAGCAGGGTGTCAACTACGAAGACTTTCTACATGACATATTTTCTAGTCTATGTTGCTGCTGCCATGGGAGATTTTGTAGGACTGAATACCAAAGGCATTCACAACACTTCTCATATTTATGACTTCTATCCCCAACTCACCCTGAACAAGGGAAGCAAACATTTTCAAAGGATAAGTGACACCTTCTTCGCAGTCATCCTCTACCATTTTGACAAGGAACTGTACAATCAGAGGATATCCGACGAAGCTTTCAAGGAAGTGCGGGAGTGGGGCAATATATCTCTAGTTCCCTACATTTACCTATATTCAGGTTCCATGTTTCATAGGTGCCCTTAAGCAAATTGCCAAGGTATCCTATAGATAATTGGTTCGACAACTATTGATTATCATCAAATCTAAAACAAGCGTCACAAAGTGGGAATGCATTTCCCTATTTCGATTGGCAGGTACACCTGCCTAAATATTCACAAAGCCAAAAATGTTGATGCGAGATGATGACCGAGGTAACCTCGCAAACTTTTCATCCACAAACCAACTTCGACTATCGGGGCAAGTTCAAGAAACAGGGCATTCCAATGCTCATATGCCCCAATTAGAAGATATTTGGGTCCATTGTCGGATGAATACATCATCCGATAGAGGGATTTTGAGAGGTTGACTCTAGATGAGATTCGCAATACGGTATAGCCGATGTGTCACAAGACATGCAGATGATGATGAGGTTTTGGATGAAGCATACAAGAGTGGTGACATTGCCAATCAAATGTTGTCATGGATTGATTGGTATATAGAAGAATGCAATAATACGAAAGAGAGGGTGGGGCCCATTCTTCAGAGGACCTACAACTGGTTGGCTACTTTTGGAATCAAACCCAAAGGAGTTGAGCAGACTATAAATATAGGAGCCCCACCAATCATAAGCCCAACAACACCTATAAAGGGAAAAAGGTCAATCCAAAAAAACCCTACAGTTCCAAGAAAGATTTCATTCATTGTTGGTGGCTCATCTCTTCCCAAAACTCTTGTTTCTCAAACTGTACCTCTAGTAACAACTGTGACAAGTGGTCATAGTCAATGATTCTCCTGGTACTTCACAAGGCCCATCAATTCCTTCTTCTCTCCCATTGTCCCTTCCTGTATCAGTTCCTCCCACTTCTACCATCAGTTCACTCTTCCCATCTCCTTCTATGGCCCAAGTGTTCTCATCCCTTCCAGCTCTCTCGGCTAGAGAGAATATTGGGTCACCTTTTCTTTCTTCACTTCCTTTATCACTTCCACTTCCTTCTGTTCCATCCTCTAATATCATTGTGTCAACTCCTATTGTTGTACTTACATCCACTCCTTCCATTACCACCACTTCTATCCAAACACCAATCGGTGTTTTCTAAGACCCTTGCCTTGACTCATGTATCAGGTATTACATCTACTACTTCATCTTCCCGAGTATCGCCTATCCCAGAGTGGTTATTCAAGCAGACTCCTAAGTAAAAAAAGAAAGTGCCTCTAAAGACGTTATAGATTCAACATTCGGAGCAAATAAATAAGAGATAGATTAAGAGACCAAGGACCATGTCAAATCGATAAGAAATCCATCCGGAGAATGGGTGATAGAGGTTGTCACCCCTATTAAGGGAAAGACCAAAGAAACAATCACACGCTACGAACTATCGATCTCTAGGTTTTCATTAGGAAAGGCTACTCATGAGAGAGCTAAACAGATGTACAAACTGCTCGTGGGGCTCTGGTGGTAAAATATGACAAAGATAAGGCCACAAAGGATGAACTCAAGGCCAAGGTCGAGCAACTCACAACATTGCTATGAAAAGTAACACAACCCACTCCATCTACCGAAACCTCATATACTACGACCATGACAGTTTCAACTACCATTGATGATTTTTCTTATCATTAGCTCGAAAAGCTAGGCCAGAAAAAGGAGATCAATAAATGGGTGGATAGAATGAATATTGTTGGAAGCTAATCCTTTGATCAAGGAGGTTATCGAGATTTATAATGATCTACAAGATGGGAGGGTTACTACTTTAAAAATGGATGAAACCTTCTCTGAGGAAAATAATAATCTGAATTTGAACCTGGCAACATGGAGTGAGATCATAGCAGTGGATTTCGATTTGCTCCTTCAAGAGGAAGTGATCGATGATGTCTAAAAATTATTTGAATATCAAAAGCTATGGAATTTCGGTGCCAAGTATTGCAAGATTTGATCAAAAAGTTAGATGATAAATGATTGGAAGTTATATATGCCCTGAATGATATTTCAGAAGAGTTTGATATTGCTAATTGCAAGTTTTTCAACGAGAACATCGACGCTCTTCCTGTGGAATAGATTAAAGAAAGTTTGAAGACTTGGTGAAACGAGATGATGAAGTCACTAGAACTTTTAGCTTTGATTCTATTGACAGGTTGGTTTTGTGCCATAATTTCATAGGAAGAATGCAGAAAGTCATGAGCAAGCTGAGAAGAGTCTCGGCCAGATAACAAGGGAGATCGAGATGGCAGATGTGGTGAATCAATACGCATGTGGACTTGAGGATGAAGAGGTACAGGGAATAATTAAATGCTTCATCGAATACAAACATCGACTGACCATGTGGGAAGAAAGCCAAAAGAATATGCAAAGGAGGAGGATGTTGCAGAACCAGGCCAGGCTGAGTAGCCATGAGAGGATGGATTCGAGCTCGGATCAGTCAAAATTGTAGGGTTGACTCGAGTCAAACCCTTGCAATAGTTTTTGCTATTTTCATGGGAGCTTGTTCCCTTAATTTAATAACATTTCTATTTTTAGTTAAATGTTAGTTAAGGGCCCAACTATAATGGCTCAGCCAAAAAGAACTTATAAATAGATGAATGCATAGGAGTAACAAGGAGATACATTTTCTAGAGATTTTTGGTGAAGTTGCTCTCCAAGCTTGGGAGAGTACTTTCAAGATTTGTGAAACCTTCTAATTTTATTCAGAATTATATCTTGCCATTGAAAGTCTGAATTACTTGTGTGGAATAATTAGTCATTACATGCTCTGTGAATGTGATTCCTTGGCATTATTGATTAGTTTGCCTTTATTTCAGATTATCTATTTCATGTTGTGAAGAAATAGTGTAATAATCTTTCATCAGTTGTGAGAATATCTTTTCTTTTTGTTGATTAAAATTTGCACTATTATTATCAAATGAAGTAGATGTTTACAGTGTGTTTGAGTCTATCCTTCTGATAAAATTATCTGTGTATCAAATCAAATCGTATCTTTCTCATATGTATGTTCAAGTTTAACAAGGAACGTGTGCTTCCAATATGTGGTAATTTTTACCCTTTCAAGGTTGCAATAGGTGAAGGTGGCCAATGATGTAAGCATCCTACCCACATTAACCCTTCCGGAAGTTGAACATTCCTTTCCTTGGTGCATCACCCCTTCTAGCATAGATTTTATTTCCTTGCATTTTCTCTCCCTAATCCCATGAAATGTTAGTATAGGTCTAGTTAGCCATCTTTCTTACATCAGAAGTAGTGTTGTGTTTAGTTTAGGAAGAGGAATTCGACCTTCTCCAGAGGTTCACCTCAAGTGCAAGTCCCACAGCTTGAGAGGTGATCTCATGTGTCCCAATCACACCGAATGTTGTGATTAATTTCTAGGCCATTCTCGAGGGTGCAAAGTGATTTGGTGACAACACATTAATTCCACAAATCGAATAGTGTTTCACAATGTGACTATTGATCTAACAAATATCAAAACACAAAGGAGAAATTGTACTTAGTTAATTTTGTGTGGGTATAAAGGAGTATGAGTGATCCGAATGGAGGAGCAGTTGATCTCGAGGCTAAAAATGCTTCGATACTAGAATTGGCACTTGAAACTAGATCTAGGCAAAAATGTAAAAATATGTCAAGACTATCTCTATGATTCTCGACCCTATTATACGGTCTTGGACCTACTTGAAATTTCAACATGTAAATTCCCGAGTGCTTCACCGCTTGAAATGATTGTTGTTGTGTGTCGATCTTCTTCACTCACATTTGGAATGGTTTTGTAACCTTTGCTCAAACCCTCAGTAGTGCAAGGAGTTCCTACAAAACAAATTTAGGTGGATTATGGGCACCCTTGCACACCGTCGACATCCCCACTACTCCGAAGAGGGATCAAACCGCACATCGCTCTCCTAACATGTGATATCTAACGTAGTGCAATCAAAACTTGACAATTGTGTTTTGGGCAATATTTTACTTAAGTTTCACACTTGCTCAAATACTTGGGAAGGATCATTGTGTTTGTTTGTGGAAAGAATATGGAAACTTCTAGACCTTAGAGGAGACTTCAGACCTGTAGAGGTTATTTCCCTAATGGATTTGCATCATTTACTTTGTTGTTTAGGGACTATTAAGTGCCTTTTGTGCTTGTTTTAACATGGGGAGAACATAATGTGCCATGACCCTAAATGAGGTATGATTGACTTACTTATATAGGTTCCCGATGGTTATGTAATGCCCACTAAAACAACCCACTTGAGAACCATGAACAACCTAGGTTTAGTTACAAAATTATGGAGTAATTTATTTTTATTTTTTAAAGGTGTTAGGAGTTAACAACCAAAGTCTCAAGGACAATTAAATTCAACTGATAACTTTTCCCATTATAATAATTACTAATACCACATTATAAAGCAACAAGTGTAATAAGTCCACACCTAGCTCAAATCTCCTTAGGGATTAAATTAATCACTGATTACATTGACATTTTAGCTAAATATTCCCTGAATAAAATTTTAGGGTTAAGGGACCCAAAACAATTAAATACCCAAGGTATTTAATTCCACAAGATCTAAGACAAGAGCAGGGTTAAATTACAGTGGGGAAAGGAATACATATTTAAAATCATTAGAGTAAAGTCTTACTTACCCACTCCCAGGACTCGGTTAAGAGTGTCTACAACCAGGTTACGAGACCACAATTGTCACTAACAAGTTCCAGGACAATTCTAATCTACTAGAACATAATTTTCTTTTACTAACAATTCTCAGAGGTCACAAGGTCCAAAATTTAGGGTTAGAAGGTTCAATAAGGTTCAGGGGGTTAATTATCACCATACCCACTCTCTAACAAGCTCAGGGTTTCAACTTGATTTTTCTCACACTTAACACATTCAAAATTTCCCTAAATCATTCCCATTGGATAGGAAATTTTCTCACCTTTCCGATGATGTAAATAAGTCCTCCTAACTCCTTGTAAAACTCCCGTTATGGGCCGGTGGGCCTTGGGAGTCAAATTTTCCCCCAAGGGGACACGTGTCGAGCGGGGAAGAAGGCCCTTTGTCGGGTTGGCGGGTCATGGGGCGGTGTTGATATTTTATTCTTGCACAGAGGAAAAATCCAAATTGTGCCCACACGCCCACGGGTCCATCAGGGACATGTGGCACTCAACTAGCCAAGCGAGGGAGAAAGTGAGGGAAGGGCGGGGTAGCGGAAGAGTTTGGGAGATTTCACCGAGGGGGAGATAAGGGGTAAGAGGCACGCGCGGGTCCACGCATCTGCGGAGGGGATTACACCAAGGCAAGGGTGGGAGTGCAAGGCCATGGAGGTCAACTCCATTTTTTTCAAAAACAAAAAGGTCACGCGGGTTCCCCCTCTCGCTATCTCTCCCATGTCACACGTGATAGTACCCGATGGATGCGGGATTGCGGGCCAACGGGGGAAAGAGGTAAAATTTTCCAAAATTTTTAAAAGGCCCAAGGGAGAAAATAATGCTACGCCTCCACCATTGCCTCGTGAGGACACGTTGCGACCCTTCTCCGATCACTATGGGCGGCGGAGGAAATTTTTAAAAAATTCCCCAAGAATTTTTCAAAATTTATTTTCTAAGGTTTTTTTTTTAAAAGGGAAATTTTCAGGCCATGGGCTAGGGAAAATTTTCCCAAATTTTCCCGCCAAGGAAGGAAAACTTCAAAGGGCCATAACTTTTGCTAGGAAGCTCAATTTTGGGCAAACGAGGACTTTCTGGAAAGCTCTCGATGCCCTCTTTGCACAGAAATCATCAATTTTACATTTTGATAAATTTTGAGGGGTCATTTAAAGAAAATGTTCTAGCTAGCTTTTAAAACCAACTAGTAAAATCTAACTTATAAATTTTGTTCAATTTGATCTTCTCCTTCACTCAACATGCCAAACAGACATGGAGGATTGTTCTAGGAAGGATTTAAGATGTTTTAGGAAGGTGAATTTTACTTGCTTGATTTCCAATCTGCATTTTTCCAACAATTGACAGAAAATGACTGTGAAAAGGTTTGGGCTTAAATTTTGCAATGTTTTAAATTATTTCTTAAGTGTTCTTTGTCAAAATGAAAGCATGATATCATAACATGCTAGATTTCAATGTTTCAATGTTGGTTATTTAGTGCAGGTTCGAACTATGCATTTTAATTAAATTATTTGCCAGTTGTAAATTTACAACAGAGATCAATTTCTTGAGGGATTTTATTGCCATTTCTACTTCCAAGTATGAAAGTTCCTTTCCTTTCCAATCTACTACATTTAAGTGATTTATACAAACCATTCTAAATCAAAATGCAATGCTGAAATTCAATTTTATACATTTCCAAAAAGATACAAAATATTGTATTATTCCCACATACATTTCTTCCTTTCAAACAGAGATTTAATTTTCTCTTTTGCCATACAATGAAATATTGACTTCATTCCATGCTATACTTGAGTGTTTTTCCTTCTTCAATCAATCATTAAAACAAGAATCCAATTTTTGTCTCTTCCCAAAATCATACATTTGAAACAAGGCAGAATAATACAATTACATCCCACGTGTTTCTTCCTTTTTCCACTTTCCAAAACAGGGATTCCAATCACAATTTGATATTCCAGTTCAACACAACAATGCATATGAGGGAAAGTCTTGCAATTCTTTATTAATTCAAAAAGAAATACATCTTCACATTCTCCATTCCTTGAATGCAATTAGCAGATTTCACCTTCTTTCTTCAAATGTACAGAACAAAATATAAATATCTTTCACATTTCGAATATACATTTTCACAACCAATTACATACATCTTTACTTCAAAAATACATTACAATTTCATCCACATCAAAGTGGGAAAGGTTACAATATAATATTTTTCACAAGGGATAGTCAAATATCTTTCTCTTCTGCTCCAGAACAACAACATGCCAAGTTTCCTTTTCTTTCAATTTGATCACAACAAAAGTGGGGGAAAGGCAACACTCTCCACCCAACCAAGACATCCAATGAAAGGAGAAGCCATCCTTCATCATTGGCCCCCGAGCCCCAACCAAAATGCAATAAGAAATGGATAGCAACCCATGGCAACAACATGCTTCCACAACACACAACATTCTTTCAACATGCATAATCAAATTAAAACACAGTTCAACACAAGACAACAGTTTACAACTACATTTGAAAACATTCAAATAGAACTTAGGCTTTATCATGCAAGCCAAAGGAGCAAGGACTATGGGGAAGCTGCTTGTGCCTCCCAATGGGAATTAGGTATCCACCGGTAACAAACCGCCAATATAGATCATCACACATATCCTTATGCCCCCAAAATCCCTCCTTATGCCCCCACAAAGTAAGAAATGCAAGCTATTTCTTTTCCATGGTGGATCCCAAACCCAAACTCCCTCCACAAGAATTCTGATGCCACTGGCATTCCCTTATGCCCCCACATGGATTCCCCATAGCCTTCTCCTACACCATTCCTATGACATCTACCCAAACAAACAACAAATAAACAAAACATACACCATAAGAGAAGAGCTAACACAAACACAACAAGAATTAACAGTATAAGAGAAGAGCTAAGCTCCTACCTCTCCATGGTAGCTTTTGTTTCCAAACAACAAGCTCTCAATGCCAAGAACACAGTCCCAAAACAACAATGCCAAGTATGAAATTATCTCCAATCTCCTCCAAAATCCACAAGAGCTCCAAACAGCAAAAATGTGCCCCAAAGAAGTATGCAAAAGATTCAACAACCCAAAACAAGCAAAGAGTTTGAATTTTATAGAAGAGGGAAGAGGAGAGGATGAGGTGGATCCATGTAGGATACCACATCACACATCCTCAACTCCAACACAAAAGTCAAATTCATTCTCCAATGCACAATAAAGAGGTGGGTGAATAATATGACAATATACTTACACACTCCAAAAGCCCACACCCCAAAGGACTGCAAAATTTAAAACATGAAGAAAGTGTAATTAAAACATGCAACTTGATTTATAAAAATGCATTAAAAGGGTCTAAAATCAACCCTCCAACCATAGGTATGGTTGGTAATTAAACTTTAAGAGGTATGGGACAAGTTTTACTTGTCCCACAAGCCTCCAAAAACAGCCCCCAAGGACAAATTTGAATTTCCAAGGAGGTGGAGTGTTTCATACTCCAAAATCTGACTTACACAACTCTTACACATACTTACACATCTCTTACATATTTAATACAAAAGCCAACAACTTCTACAATTACTTTCCCATATCCCAATTTGATTTATTTATCTTTTAACCATATGTTTTCTCACATTAATCTACCACAATTTAATTAAATAAAAGAAAGGGACACATCAATAATAAAAAGTAACCACATTAATAAAATACACAAAACCCATGGTCACATATAAAGGTGACCCCCATGGGAATCCCTAACAACAAACAAACACAACACAATAAAACAAGTTGCCATGGTGACCTTGTCGAATTCACCTAGAATTCCATTGTGGTTGGTCTCCAATCCCCCGATGTTTGTTGTGATTTTTAACCTGCAAAACACAAATACCTCCTTTAGCCTCGTGGCCATATCAGAACATCCAAAATGAATATAATATAATTTCAAAATCATCAATATATATATATGATTCACAACAACATCCAGACAATCAACAATATCACTTACAATTTCATCAACAACTATATAATCATCAATTTTAAATTCAATTTTCTTGGTCTACTCAATATATCCAAATATCACATGTCCTAACAACACCCATATATATATATATATATATATATATATATATATATATATATATATATATATATATATATATATATATATAACCATGTCAAAAACATGTCAATCATCTATATAAAATGTCTCCAACAATCATCATGCATCATATATGAATCAGATTCAATAGTAATCCAGGATCTGACATCTAACATCATACTAAATCAAAACTATAAAAATGTCCATCACATAGTCCACAGTATCATGATCAGTAATAAAAGGTGCCAAAGGGAAGTGGGCACTACATGTTATTATGTCATAAAAGGCTGATCAAGAGGGAATAGTAGTCCATATGAAAATGATGAAATTGAGAGTTCGGGCCCAAAACATGTTGGTCCAAAACTGCATAATATGGTCAAGATTGACATGTGTCAATATCGACCTAAACTTACGATTTGTACATGAGGGAAAAACATATTTTGACTTTATGGGTCGAAGGGTGGATGTCTTTAGATGCATTTTATGATATAAAACCTCAATAACTAACAATGGAAAGGTGTGCAAATATGAGAAAGTAGTCGAGATCTATTAAGGTGTGTTGAGCAAGAGTGAGGAGAGTGTATTTGTGCATGCAAGTGTGTAATGTCAAGATCAGTGTTGTCAAATGATAGATTGCCAAATTTTAGTGTCTACAAGTGCTATCCGAGCACCCCAGCTTTGATATTTTGGTGTGGACTTATATTTACAAGTTACTTGACTTAAAATTGTAAGTGCCTTGCCAAACACCCTAGTATGTTGAGTTTGTTTGATGATTTATGAGGTAGCTATGATATTTTCTCCTCTATTATAACCTTAACAAAACTCACAAGAGTGTAAGAAAGAAAGTCCCAAAATAACCCCCGGTGTAACCTCTCACGGGGAAGTGATGTACTACATATATATGTGAATTGTGGTTGATGTATTTCTCCCCATGCGATCAAGAGTATGTTCTTTACTCTAGCCCTAGAGAAAATAGTTGAAACTATATGAACTTCGTTATAGGCCCTCTTTAGGTATAAGTAAGCAAACTTGGATAAATATTTTAAAAATATGAATAGTGTAATATATCCAAAAATCAAGCCTCAAAATTTGATGCAATAACCCAATTATATTGAAATCTTCATTAACGTTTTATGTCTATAACATTTCAAAGTGTGCACCAAGCATAGTGAACTCGTGTCTTTGTTTCATTCCAAATCACTATGTCAATGTTTAATGAATATTAAGGTCATCGATGAGATTTCTCTCACCTAGATTAAGGTGGGTATTCATCTTGAATTAGTTCCCAAGTTTTATTTAATGATCATAGACATTAAGTTTAATTTCCTTGAACATAAAACTTTCCACTTATGAGCTTAAGGTGCTTAACAACATCTTATTTAATTTATAATGTTAACATTATTTATATTGATTCTTAAGTGTAAATCTTTCTATAGTTTAAAGTTCCCAATTACTCTTCAAAATCATGATCTATAATATCAATTATTCCCTTTTCTTAATCAAAGGTCAAATACAAATTCAAAACTTATTTACATATAATAAGTACTTGGTCATATTTACCACGTGGGCTAAATAATTAAATGCACATCGAGTTCTCCCTTTCAATAAATGAATAAGCCAATAATCAATTTATAGTGAGTACAAACAATGAACTCATGATCCATATTTGATATGTCCCTTTAGGTATAGTATGTAAAGTTTCCTTCTAGACTAGCCATGGTCAATTCATAAGTGTAGACACCTAAATTTTGTCATTTATCACTTGATAATGTCAATATTTACTTAATCCCTTTAATCGTGACCAATGCACCTCGTTATGAGCTTAATTGTTATATCCTAGTCTCATCTGCAAGGTTTTCTCTCCGATACACTCGCTCATACACTTACAAAAATGATTATATCAATCACAAACAATCCATTACTTATAATTATCATGCACGAGCTTCAAATTATCGCACCTCACCTCTAGACCAAACCGTCTAACGATACATTCTTGGGAAGAACAATCCTATCTTGAGCCGGATAACTATTTTTGAATTTATATATCTTTTATGGGTCTAAATATCCATTTTAGGTCGGCCCTAATGTAAAATTTTATCCACAAAACCCTATATAAGAAACTCTAATACACTTATTTACTCACTTGGAACTTTTAATAGCTCCTTAATTACAAAATCACTCAAAAGACATACAAAGTTCTCATAAACTTCCCTAAAGTAACAACAAACATTAAAAACCCACACAAGTCTAAAGCACTATAAAATAGGTTCAAGAGTCAAGATTCCCAAATCAAGAGCCCTCAAATCCAATTAAATCATAAGTAAGTCGATTCAATTGACAAAACATTTATCAAGTTTTCAAATTATCAAACATAGTTGCATCCATGCAATATCATGTCACATCTTTAGGTGGAGAACTAAATATGATTTGAGGCCTCTCTAGAGTAATTCCAATGTAGGAAGTGTGAGGATTGCACTTCAACACAAATACTAATCTTTTTTATGTGATTTTTACCAAGGATTAGGGTTTTGGGTTAATATGGTTGATTTTAGAGGGTTTTGCACATTGTTGGGATCTAATATTTCATAATGAAACATGTATTAGTCATTTGTAGAGATTTTTGAAGTTATAAAGCCTCATTTTCAGCCCATACCAAACTATTTAATAAGATGAAACCGACAAAGGGTTTAGTCCTGGCAAACGATTTTGTCCTTGTATCATTGTGCAATTCCTGAATTAGAGATGAAGCATATTTCTAGCTAGTCCATCCCTTTATCATACTTGAATCGGTCTTTAGGTCAATCAAAAGAGATAAGTTCACTCATATCCTTATGTTTTACTATATTCAACATATGTTCTAATTGATCTATCTTTCAATTATTTATATGTATGTTTAGATGTGAATGTTAGTGCCTAATTAATAATCTAAGTATATATCTTGTTTAAACCCTAACATGAGTTTAAATAAGTAAAGAAACTCCATCCCCTTTCTATATCTTATTTAATTTTTGGTTATATCAATAAGGACGGTGTTATTCATCTATCCATATGGTGACTACTTACCACCCCAACATCGACTCAAACTACATAGACACATCATAAAGCCCAATAGTTTATGAAATAGTACACATCACAAATCATAAGTGTGACACACATCCCACAAAATAAAATTAAAAACTCAATCACAACACACATATAAGGGATTGGGTTGTCTTGCTATGTTGGGCCCCTAAAATATTGACTAAGTACAAAAAGGTGCATGAGCACGCAAGGGCTAAGTTGAGGGGTGGGTGCGCAAGAAGAAGGTGCGTAAGGTAGGATTCCAAGAGGGTTTTAGAAGGACCCGTGATACACGCCGACAAAACAAGGTCTCGGGACTTAGCCGTATTTGGCGTATCGAGCAGAAACCAGAAAAGTGTGACCCACCTGCACATGATGAATGGATAAGGTACCATCCTGGTGATAAGTTGGCCTAGGAAGGAATATACCCTGTATTGGAAGCTTCTAGAAGACCATCATGAATAGGAGTGAAGAGCTCAAGTCTAGAGGAGCATGCTCCCATGAGGACCACATTGGGACATCTAAATGGCAGATTTGAAGCCTCGAAAGGTGAGTTGGCGCTTCAAGAGGTCTATAAATACAAGCGCCCACGGGAGGCGAAGGATATAGATCAATAGAGAGTGGAGCTCTAAGAAATGTTGTGAGGAGTTGTATTGGGTTGGGTAGATAAATATAGGAGAAGGATGCATCAAGGGGCTTAGGATTGTAAATTTTCTTTTTGAGAGCTAAGGGATGTAAATCTAGTTATAATGTATGACTTCGGTTTACCATACTGTGATGTTCTGTAATGGATCTAATGGATGTAATGAGGTTACCAACTTATTTGAATATGATCATTAATGATTCTAGTCCATACACATATCTTCATAGTTTTGTTTCATGTATGTTTATGAAATGAGTATGAATCCTTATGCATTTTCCTTTCTATTTTGGTTCAGTCCTATAATCATTAAGTATCTTTCTATCTGGAATGACTGCATTGGTCTAGAAGCCGTTTTGAGCTCTATGATGATTGCATGTCTCGTTTCCACTCACTCTCCTTAAGTTCCTATCATAGATGATGTTTCCCATTAAAATCACATAAAAGAGAGACTCGGTGCCCACGCGTGCCTCGGTGAGTGCCCAACGTCTGTTGGGTGATAGACCAATGTGCATGGGATTCCTTTTTCTTTGGTGGGTGTAAAAATGACTACATCTTGGTTCCATTTTTGGGACCCTCTTTTCGAAGTTATAGTGGGAAATGACATACATCATGATCTGTGCAATGAGTGATGACAGAGCGTTTAACCTTGGAAGGTGTTGAAACATGGTTTAAGAGCATAAAGAACAATTTTTTCAAAGATTCAGCACTGGACCTGAGTTTGATGCACGTAGATGGGTAGAAGAGAACCTCTACCATGAGTTGTATGAAATTTTTTCTATTGCTTCCCAATAGAGTTGTATGAATGGCTCTCGACATATGTGTCTAGATCAAGCTGGTATTATAGATCACGCATGTGGACCCAAGAAGAGTACCAGAGGCTACAAGATGTAGATCTAACATGGACTCATGTTGTGGATCATTGGTGGAAAGGAGTACTAGCTAGCTACACTTTGGAGTATGCTATTTCTACATATTCTTGTCCGGAAGTCGCTGAGTTTGAATTTATGAGGGAGCCTAGAGGGTCATTTCTACGTGTTATTCCTTTGGCAATGAAGATCTTGATTGTTACCTTGAGTTTAGAGGCATTTACGATGGTCGCTCTAAACCTTCATGAGCGTTGGGCAAGGAAGCTAGGGTGGAGGAAGATGGTAGACATTGCGATTGAGAAAGAAAGGGAGGAGAGATGACTCAAGTATAGTGAAGTGCGTGAAAGGGAGATTGCTAAACAATGTGAGGTTGAAAGTGTGATGGATATATAGAGGCAGATATTGTGGGAAGGATTTGAGGTTCACATAGAGGACGTGGAACCCGAGCAGTATCTGTTACCCCATCTTGGCAAGCATGTAAGGAGACCCTTCACTTCTAATGAGAGTTCAACGCATAGAGAGAGAGTCATTCATCGCGCATCTAACCCACCTATGACCAAGCCCTGGTGCTTGGTTTTCCAAATCAAGGGAGAAGTATCGTTAACCCAGTTGGTATCAGTGGAAGTGACAGATCTGCACCCAGAAGATACAATTTCTTGTTTGGGACTTCTATGGCTACACATACCATTCTAGTGTTTGGAGGAGTTTTTGGGAAAAGTGCGGATACACAAGCCTTTGGTCTCACGTTTGGGAGTAGCACGGGGTATACTATCGGTAGTGGGACGATCTCGCAGACCATTGGCGTGTAATTCAAAGGGGACATTGGGAATGTTAGGCGCAACCACTTCACTTAGAGCCCTCAACCGGCAAGTAGGAGGATCTGGAGGTGGAACTAGTGGGACTGGGGCATAGAACTTAGTGGATCTAGTGGATTTGGTAGAGGAGGAAACACCAAAGGAAGTCAAGGAACTGGATCAAGAGGATAAAGGCCCCACCACCTCCTCAAGTCTTCTTTGAGATGTCTTTACATTTTCCAGATTACATAGGTATTGAAGATGTTGTGGAGCATGTTCACAAGTGTGAGTTGTTTTGGGCGGGAAGGGGATCACAACCCCGGAGCAAGGCCGCCACTTTGCAATGATGTTACAAAGACACACACATAGCTGGTATAGGAAGTATGACCCCATCAAATGGTGGTAGATTACACCGTGTTGAAAAATGCCTTCCTAGCAGAATTCCACATCCTCAATTTTGAGCGAGAAGAGCATCAATGCTCTCAAGGAGATCCAACAGGAATGACAGAGTGTGTGGGAGTATGATGCACGGTTCAAAACCCTCCTGTCAAAGTTGTCCTATGACATTCACCCTTCACAACATGCTCAATGGTTTGTTGGAGGGTTGATAACACCATTTAGAAGGGCATTATCTCATAAGAATTTCACAGACCCGCGTGAGGTGTTGGAAGCTTGCTTTGTGTCTTTGAAGCTGTTGGGAGCATTGACACTAGTGTTAGCCCATTTCTGGAAGCTCAAATCACTTCTATGGCTAAGCAACTGGAGAAGTTTTCTGTGAACTCATCCCATGAGACTCGCAGTGGTATATGGTGTATAGATTGTGAAGTAGAGGGCATGTCAAGGATAACTTCCCTAGGAAGTCGGTACGCGCTATAGCAAGGGATTGTGAAATTTTTCATGGGGACCATGATGCAAGTAGGTTCCCTCTACTACAACACGCAATCCATAAAAATGTATCTTGTTATTGCAAGATCTGTACATCCACATCACATGACACTAAAGATTGTAGGCTGATTGACTAGATTCATGACGTTATTAATCTTGGTGTGTGCCATACTAGCCTTACAAGCAATTCTAAGAGGTGATGGTCGCACATGAGGAGCACATTCCATGGTTGTGGTAACTATGGAGGATGAAGGAGTGAGTTCCCATGAGGAACATGTTATAATTGTGGATCCATGGAACATTATAAACGAGAGATTCCATACTTATTGCAGTGCTCATGGTGTGGGAAGAAGCACAAGTATGAAGAGTGACCGAGTTATTTGAGCACATGAGTCAAAAGTACCCGTAAAGATAAGGGCGTTATAATAGGTAAGCATTAAGAAGGCTGACACACAATGGATGCCATAGGTGACATGTGATGCAGGCTTGGAACTTGTTATGGTAACAACAAGAGTAGAGGTCATGCACGCGTAAAGGAAATGCCAAGGTAGAAGAACTTGGTTTTAAGGGAAGAAGTGGTACATAAGAAGTACCCAAACCCTACGCACATCAAAAGGAGGTATATCAAGAAACCATGGATGTCATTCAAATTTTACAAGGAGAAATCCAGTGTCTAAAGGAGCAATCCAGGAGGGAGGAGCAAAGAAGGAAGGTCGAGGTGCCAAAGGATGACCTAGATGAGGTCAAGGAAGTATGTAAAATGCTAAGGCAAGAGAATATTATTCCCTTGCTAGGAGCATGGTTGAGAGAGAAGGTACCACGCACCGGAGAAGAGCGTGAGAGGCAGGTCTTGCATGCAAACCTTCCCCCTCACATCCTTGACTATGATAAGGAGATCACATTAAATGTAGTCGTGGATGGATGGATCTTTAGTAATATCCTCATTGACACAGGTGCGAGGTCAATGTTCTCACCTTGGATGCATGGCATCAGATGGGAAGACCTGCATTACAACCATCTTTGAATGTGTTGTATATGGTGAACAAAATGAAGGCAATGCCCATCGGTGTCTTAAAGGATGGAGCTATCACCATTCAGGGGGCTAAGTTTACTAGGGACTTCGAAGTCTTGGTGCTCACCGAGGAAGATAATTTCCCAGCATTACTTGGGCCCCCATGGTGCTATAAGAACAATGCATATCTTTGGTTCAACAAGGGATACATAAGCTTTGAAAATGAGCAGGAATAGGTCATCATACCCCTGGCTGATGGAAAATCAACACCCTATACTGAACCCTTAGGAGAAGAGGTCCTGATAGAATATATGTGCGCTCAATCATGGATCCAAAGATAATTCATCCCACAGAGGGAGTTATCCAGTTTGAGGATGCTCAGTCCTTAAGTGACACCACCAGTATAACATGCGATAATTGGGCACACGGGACCTATGAGATGATCGGATGACATTTAAGAGGATCGGTAACCAAGGTGACAAAGGCGCGTATAGTCACGGTGCCCTGGGAGGAAGAAAAATACCAAGTTACTTGGGAGGGGCTAATCCGAAGATTTCTTGTGAGAAATGGAGGCCCATTAGAGAAATGAAAAGGAAAGAAGAGAAATTCTCAATTATAACCTACTCGGAACTATTGTGCGCTACTGGTGGGAAACACATCGGGATAACCTCTTGGAATGACGCGAGGTGAGAATTGCCTTCTCTGTAAGGTTTTGTAGGAGCAACGCACCCACGGCTATAAAAGACTACCATGGTAAAGAGGTCACTTCCTTCCATATCCAAGCATGTGAGACACTGGATGAGAAGCGTAGAAGCATTGCCACCTTCATTAACAAGTTATACTCCACCCTGCAAGGGTTATGCGCATGCATGGTACATTCACGCCGAGACACGTCACCAAGATAGGGAATTGGCAAGAGTTAGTAGCTGACCTAATTCAAACATTCGAGTATCGGAGTAGAAAACCCTTGGTGGATAAGGCATTGCAGGTTGTCAAGTGCCTTACCATTGGGGATAGTGCCATGGCAGAAGATAGGCTACTAGACTTGCTAAGTGAACTTGGCTTGGAGGTGCGCTTTGAGGAGACAGAACCAGAAGAGGTCCAACTTGAGTGCGTGTGTGTGGAAAAAGAAAAAGGAAAGATGGTTTATATAATTGATGGGGAAGAAGTGGAAAACTTGGATGTTGACCATTCTGTAGGGATGCACGAGGTGTTAGATAGTTCTGATGAACGGGCATGTGCCTATCATGAACCTTTAAAGACAAAGAAGGTTAACATCAGCTCAAAAGAAGAGCCTAAAGAGGCTATCATCGAGACTATTGGTGGAGAGGGAAGTCTCCAAGATCATTGATCTTTTACGTGAGTTTGAGGATTTATTCCCATGTGGGTATCATGAACTCAAAGGTGTTCACCATTCCTTGGGGAAATGAGAATTAAGTTGAAGGAGGGTGCACGCCCAATCCAGATGAGACCAGATACAAATGAATCCTAACCTACACGTGAAGGTCAAGGAAGAAATAGATAAGAGGATAACATCAGGTATAATTGAATCTATTGAAGAGTCGGAGTGGATAAGTCCAATGGTGATTAGTATCAAAAAGGATGGAAGGATAAGGATCTCATGTTGATTACAGGACTGGATGTAGTGTGTATCATTGATCCTTTTCTAACCCCATTTACTGAAGAAATCTTAGAGGGAGTGGCAAGACGCGAGGTCTACTCTTTCACGGATGGATTCTTGGGCTATCACCAAGTAAGGATCGCGAAGGAGGACTAGAGGAAGATGAATTTTTGCCAATGAGTGGGGAATTTTATCCTATACGGGCATGCCTTTTGGGTCAAGAATGTGCCTACTGTGTGTTCTCATGCATTGTGGTGTAAGCTTTCAAGGATTTCATCCATAAATTTATTCTAGTCTACCTATATGATTGGACAAGTATATGGGTTAGTGAAGGACCATTGTGACAACTTAAGTTTGATGTTTGAAAGGTATCGGCGAGTTGAGGATATCCCTTAACATTAAGAAATGTATTTTTGCTACCCCATTTGGAACATTATTGGGGCACATCATATGTAGAGAGCACTTACTAGTAGATCCCGCCAAAGCTGCAATAATTGTAGGATTGGGGGAGCCTAATAGTCAAAGAATAGTGGACATATTCCTCGGACACATGGGTTACTACAGAAGTTCATCAAGGGATACACCAAGATCGTCGCACCTTTAGAAAATTTACTTAGACACAAGAGTGCCTTCCATTGGGGAGAGGCGCAACAGAAGGCATTTGACACTTTAAAGGATAGGCTTGTCACCGCGCCCATACTATGATTCCCCTCTTGGGATAAGCCCTTCCATGTTCATGTTGATGCCTCAGGAACCACCATTGGAGTAGTACTTGCACAACCTGGTGAAGGGATTATTGATCATCCTTTGTGCTTTGCAAGCAGGAAGTTGACACCAGCGGAGTAGAATTATACTACAACTCAAGTGCGAGGCATTGTCAATGATCTACACGCTTCACAAGTTCAGACAATATTTGCTGGCAACCCCTTTTATATTTTACACTGACCATATGGCATTGAAATATTTAGTGAACAAGCCCGTTCGACAAGGGCACATATGTCGATGGGTACTATTGTTCCAAGAATTCAAGTTCACGATAGTTGTCAAACCAGGTAAAAGTAATTCTAGACCTGATTTTTTCTAGGATTGATTCAGAGAGAACGTGTAGAGCATTGAAGAGACTATGCCAGATGCACAACTATTTAGGTTATGCACACGTGCCCTCGGATTTGGAAGATATTGTAGTATTTCTCAAGATAGGTGTAGTACTGGAAGGGATGAAGGCATTGGATAAAAAGTGGTTAGCTATACACTCCGTGCCCTACATGCTTGATTAGTGGGGATTTATACAAATTAGGACGTGATGAGATTCTGTGCTGGTGTGTGTTGGAACATGAGCGCCTAGCCATAATAGAAGAGGCACACAGAGGTAGTACTGTGGACACTATGTAGGCGACGCCACTGCACACAAGATATTAATGGTCGATTATGGTGGGAGACCCTATATCAAGACTGCAAGGAATATTAC
The DNA here is from genome assembly GCA_018340775.1 of Taxus wallichiana var. yunnanensis. Lineage (NCBI taxonomy): Eukaryota > Viridiplantae > Streptophyta > Pinopsida > Cupressales > Taxaceae > Taxus > Taxus wallichiana. Next base: position 113,081,112 of record CM031244.1, on the reverse strand, counting down.
AAGGTGTGTGACCATTGTTCAGTGCATTGGAAAACCAGGGTGAAGAGATGAAATTCCTTTACACCCTATTCCTAGCACCAAGCCATTCAAAAGTGGGCTATAGACTTCGTAGGCCCTATTACACTAGCCACAGCGTAGGACTGGATCATGGTATATAATCACTTACACAAATTACTTGACAAGGTGGGTAGAAGCAACACCTACTAAGGATTATACAACAGCTACTACAACAAGGTTCCTATGGGAAAACATTATTACAAGGTATGGATGCCCTTTGAGTTTGACTAGTGATAGGGGTACACATTTCTTGAATGAGACAATAAGGATTCTATTAGTAAAATTCATGGTGGCTCATCACAAGACTACCCCTTACCATCCATAAGAAAATGGAACCGCGGAGGCATTTAACAAAATACTAAGTCATACCCTAACAAAAATTATGATGTTGGTAGACAAGATTGGGATGACAAAGTATTAGCCATTCTTTGGGCATATAGGACAACCTACAATAGGTTAAATAAGGCCACACCATTTCAATTAGTGTTTGGCACAGAGGTTGTCCTACCAATTGAATTCATGTTACCTTCTCTGTGTATAGCATGCGCAGGAGGATTGGTAGATGAACAAGTGCTAGAAGAAAGAATTGACAAGTTAATGCAATTAGACGAAAGATGATCACTTGCTAGGTGGAGCCAGAAGACTAAAAAAAAAACAAAAGGCATGGCATGATCATCACATTAAGAACAAAAATTTTGAGGTTGGGAAGATGGTTTTACTATATGATTCCAAGTTTCTACACCATCCTAGGAAGTTAAAAGTCCATTGGTTGGGTCCTTACATCATCTCGTACATCCTTGATTTAGCGCATGCCAGTTACAAGCACTAGATGGGACGAGATTACTAGGACACTTTAATGGGAGTAGGTTAAAGCCCTACTATAAATAAGTCTTCTTGGTGTTTTTAAATAAGGTAGTGTTTCCAAATAGTTTAGGATTTCCTTTAATGCATTTTTCTTTTCTTGTGTTTCCCTTTCTCGTTGTTATTTTGTGTTGCGCCTTGGGTGCCGGTAACCTCATTACTTTTTGAAGGTTGTGAATGCGCAGAGGACCGCACATCGTTTTAGTGTGGGGTGGAGTAAGGTGGAATAAATTGCAAAGTGTGAAGCGTTAGGAAGGATTGCGTTGGAAAGCCTGGTTAGATGGCCCTAGGGAAGGAAGTGCATGGAAAGAAAGGTGAAAAAGGATGGTTGGTGTCGGGTAAGGCTACATTGTGGATCAACGTACAAGAGAGGAAGAAGCACAAAAACAACACAAGATAGGAGAGAGAAAAAATCATGACGGAAGTGCCTTCGGTCTTTGGTGACGTGTGCGTAAGAGTCTCCTATCAAGATGGATTGGTTGCATGCTAGAAGGTTGGGGGATTGTCTCACAAAAGGTTGGGTGCATGAGTTAAGGTGCTAAAGTTGGGTTTTGTTGAAAAGGCTGCATTAAGTGTTAAAGTATGGTAGTAGGTGAGGTAGCATTTAATGTTAAAAAGTGGAAAAAAATTTATAAATAGAAGGTTGACCATTTCATTATTCACATTGCAAATACGAAAGAAGGAAGAGCTTTTGCAAACTAGGGTTTCCAAAATTGATCCGTGTGAAGAAAAATTGGAAAAATTTAACCGTGAGTGACTAGTTTGGATCTGCAAACTAGGAGGGAAGTAGTTCACGGGCATAGAGAGAGTTATGGAGAAGTGTCGTCTTGTGAAAGGGATATTCTAGTGAGGGTTTGGTAGCTAGGGCATAGGTTGAAAAGGATTTTCTTCACAAGTTTGAGATCTAAGCTTGGAAAGGGTAGAGAAGTAGAGCAAGAGAAGTTGAAGTGCAAAGATAACCTACACAATGGCACCCAAGAAACTAGTTGTAACACCTAAGAAGGAAAAGGCAAGGGCAAGGGAAAACAACAAGAAACTACTACAAGTACCAATGAAGAATGGTATGCAAAAATGCAATACCCAAATGGGGTTTTTGCTTGGAAAGGAGTGGGAGTCCCATTTAAGAAACATGATAGTAAGTGATTATAACCATTGCACAAATGTGACTGAAAAGAAATGGCACTGGAGTTAGTGCACTTGACAAACAAGAGGACACCAAAAGGGTTACCCATTTATAACGAACGAAGTAAAAGTGAAGTTGGAGAAGGCGGGATTGTTGTAACTCTATGAGTTTCCCTACTTTAGGAAGCCTGAGTGCCTCTATCATTGGCTAATGTCGCGCATACATGAAGACCACTTTCACTTCATGGGGTGCAAGATGCGCATAAATCCTCACCGATTTCAAAATTCACAGGTCTCGTCTGTGAAGGAGAAGATATAAAGGATGACCTATGCGACAAAGAAGCCATCAAAGAAACTGCCACCACATATGCATACAAGAAGGGGACAAGGTACTTTGATATTACGGATATCCAAGACTCAGTGATGAGAATGGACGCGTGCTTGGTAACCAAAATTAATGACCAAGAGAGGTGGACGCAAGTGAACAAGTCATGGCTCAATGTCTGCAGAAGGATCTCAGAAGGCACCATCTATAACTTGTCCCCGTACATCGTGGATGAGATCATTAGCAGCGAGCAGGAAGGTGACAAGATACTTTTTGGAAATGTCCTCTTAACTATTGTGTTTTTCAAAGATTGGAGTGTCGATGTGGCGAGATAAGTTCATTTGGGAGTACCCGTGAGGAAGACCCCTTGCCCGCAAAGAAATTTGAAAAATACACTTGCGATAAGATAACACCATTCACAAGGCACATCTTGTAAAAGTGGTATACGCACTTGAGGAATGCATTCGAGGCAGAGTGGAGGATCCTGAACAACCGCCAATGCTCACAGGCGTAAGATGAATTTGTAGTATACCAACCGCATTTGCAGATTTAGGTTGGTTGATGAAAACATGAGCCCATGGTGTAAACTTCCATTTTCCTTCACCGCTCAATACTTCCAGGTGGGAGTAAACAGATTCAAGGAATCCAAGAAGCTAAAGTTTGACCTTGGAAATATGGATCGGGACCACATGGAGATGAACAAGATGTTGGTCTACCCCAAAAGGCACCAAGTGTCCAAGGTACACAAACGGTGGGCACCTTGGGAACAAGCGCTAGAACAAATACTTACACGCATAGGAAGAGGTCCTCAGTTAAAGAGAGGGTGCCAGAACAAGAAAAGCCTATCACAGAGGAGAAATCACTAGAGGAGGAAGAAGAAAGAGCCGAATCCCCTATACTAGAATCCCCAGTTAGGAAGAAACAAAAGGTGATAAAGGAGGCTGATTCAGAGGACATAGAGAGCTTGGAGAATTACAGGGGTCAGAGGGATGATGAGGAGACCAAGAACCACTTGTTTTCAGCATGCATGATTTGGGAGAAGAAGGCGAAGAGGAGAAGAATGACTATCACTTTGTGCGAAGGAAGGGCAGCCAGGAGGAGGAGGGCACCTAGGACATGGGAGGAAGTGAAGAGGTTAGCATGAAGGATTAGAGGACTCCAAGCCTCACACAGGAGCAGATAAATGAGGTGGAAGAAAGAGAAGCAATGAAAATCATTGAAGCCTTGGTAGAACAAGAGTTGGAGCGCAACGTTGAAATAGTGATGAATGAAGATAAGGAAGAGAGTGTAGGAAAAGATCACGGCAATGCAAGAGGCCCCAGTCTAACGGTAATTATTCCTAAGGGCACGTGCATAGGAGGAAAGTACATGGAGATCCAGAGACCAAGAATGAGCTATATTGATGATCCAAACAAGGTGTTGCACGCGCGCTTCCAAAGCACAATACCAACATATCAACTCTTGAAATGAAGTTGTTTGATGAAGAAGGTGCATACCCTCGGACAAGGAAAATGCTTTCTTGGGAAATTGAGTCCCACATCGATGAGCCAAAATTCAAGGTAAGCCAAGGGGCAATAATGAAGATGCTTGAGTCAAAAGGAGATAACCCCTTGGTGAGCGCCCAACAACTTTCGGATGAACAAGTCTGTAATGCGTTGAATAAGGTCTCGGTTGAACTGGAAGCCAGGTTATTCAGGAGGAATGACAAGGTAAAATTTCTAGAGGTAGAGCTAGAGAAGAGGGAAGAAGAGCTAGAAGAAAGGACCAAGGAATTAAAGTAGGAGGAACTAATTAGCGCATAGCTAAAGCGTGAACTAAGGGAAGAAAAGGAAAGGGTATGTGAGGTATACAAGAAGGTAGAATCCATCACAGATGCCATTGTTTTAAAGCATCCAGACCTAGCACCGCCCGCGCAAAAGTATGGATCTTCCCTTGAGTGCCTTGAAGACTTAACACACATCCTCACCATGGAGAGGCAACCTCTGGCCTTAGAATCCATGCAGAAAGAAGTAGCAGCGTGCCTAGAAAAGGAAGACAAATTGAAGGTTGTAGCAATCATTTCCGAGTACAACAAGGTTCTTGTTGATGTGAAAATTGCTACCCATACTGATTGAGGCCGCGTATGACAATTGCGTAGACAAAGATAGAGTGGTGAGTATTCTGTCAGTTGCCACTCATGAGGTAGAGCTCAAGGAATTCCAAGAGAAGAACAAAGGAAATAGAGTGGAGCGGAGAGGATCCTAGCCGAGGTTGAGAAGAAGTCAAAAGCTATTGAAACCTTATGAGGTTCAATTAAAAATTGGCTGAAGGAGTTATACCCACAGATTACAAGAAGGATGGATGCACTTGAGGATGCATGCAAGGAATGGAAGGAATGGTTGAAACAATGAACACTCAAGGAGATGGATTGGGTATTGAGAAGGTAAACGCCTAGTCGATGACCTCTTCCAGAGCGTAAAATGAAGTCAATTCCCGGAACAAGTTGGAGGCCAACTTACAAAGAGATTTTCTGATCTTGTTGCAGTAACAACAACACTTCCCCATTCTTTCATCTCTCCCAAATTCTTCGTTCCCTTATTCTTTTCCCAAGACGTTAAGTATATTTTAATTCTTTCTTTTCTTCTCTTTGAAGAAGTGTTCCTGAGGGCAGAGAATAGGTAAAGTGTGGGCTGATGTTGGGCCCCTAAAATATTGACTAAGTACAAAAAGGTGCATGAGCATGTAAGGGCTAGGTTGAGGGGTGGGCGCACAAGAAGAAGGTGCGCAAGAAGAAGGCACACAAGGTAGGGTTCCAGAAGGGTTTTAGAAGGACCCGTGATACATGCCAATAGAACAAGGTCTCGGGACTTAGTCATATTTCGCGTATCGGGCAGGACACGAGAAAAGTGTGACCTGCATGCGCATGATGAATGGATAAGGTGCCAACCTTGTGATAGTTGGCCTAGGAAGGAATATACCCTACGTTGGAATCTTCTAGAAGACCATCATGGCAAGGAGTGAAGAGCTCAGGTCTAGAGGAGCATGCTCCCATGGAAGACCACATTGGGACATTTGGGGACGGATCCAAGCCTCGAAAGGCGAGTTGGCGCTTCAAGAGGTCTATAAATACAAGCACCCATATGAGGTAAAGGATATAGATCAATAAAAGAGCAGAGCTCTGCGAAATGCTTTGTGAGGAGTTAGATTGGGTTAGGTAGTAAAAATATAAGAGAAGGATGCATCAAGGGGCTTGGGATTGTAAATTTTCTTTTTGAGAGCTAAGGGATGTAAATCTAGTTATGATGTATGACTTCGGTCTGCCATACTATGATGTTCTGTAATGGATCTAATGGATGTAATGAGGTTACTAACTTATTTGAATATGATCATTAATGATTTTGGTCCATACACATATCTTCATAGTTCTATTTCATGTATGTTTATGAAATGAGTATGAATCCTTATGCATTTTCCTTTCTGTTTTGGTTCAGTCCTATAATGTTAAGTATCTTTCTGTCTGGAATGACTACATTGGTCTAGAAGCTGTTCTGAGCTCTATGATGATTGCATGTCTCGTTTCCACTCACTCTCCTTAAGTTCCTATCATAGATGATGTTTCCCACTAAAATCACATAAAGGAGAGACTCGGTGCCCACGCGTGCCTCGGGTGAGCACCCGGACCTGGCCGGGTGATAGGTCAATGCGCATGGGATTCTCTTGTTCTTTGGCGGGTGTAAAAATGACTACATGCTACAAGAATGAAAAAATTGTGATCCATCAATTATTGTGAAGAGATTGTCTACTTGTGTGAGTACTTGTGTCATCGGGCCCGACAACTATAATCGATTGATTCATATCTAATGCGAGTCACTTACATAGTCTCATTTGAAACTAGTTCTACCATAACTTCATACATGAAATAAATATATTTGTGCTCCCTCACAAAATTTGAAAGAAAAATGACCTATAATTCATATTTATAATAGAAGTGATAATATAGTTATTACGACACACAATTCAATATTAAAATTATAGTTTATATTTTGAGTATTTAATCAAGATTAAAATAAAGAAACACTTACTTTGCAATCATTATACTATAATGGGAATTAAAATTATGTTCATAATGTAAGTGAAACGATCCTAATAGTCCTAATTTTGATATTTTGTAATTTCCAATATTTTTGCCAATAAGAAATCAATAAAGTACAATTATGATTTTAGGATTAGAGAACAAAACTAGACTTATACAAAAATGCTTTGTAATAGAGTGTTCAAAATGTATACAAAAGCATAGTAGGATCTCATCAATATGATCTAGAAATCTCATGACCTAAAAAGTTGTACATAATAGGTTAGTGGGTGCTTGGACATCTTTATGACCGAGCCTATCTTCAAAGGCTATGAACTTGTCCTTTGTACTTACACACTCTTTCTAAATATTGGGATCTAATTCACCAATATTTTGAGGTCTATTTTATGGGTTTATATCTTTATGATGACTATGTTGTGATGGAATATGACCTCTCCTTTGTTTGAAACCCTAAAAGGGGTTGTAATGATTAGGTTAAATTGCTTCAACACACTCTTATTAGTGTGATGGTCGTTGCACTATATATAATTAGTCTAAAGAGGTATCATGCCATATGTGGTTATCCCAACCCTGTGTGATGAGACATGTGATATATACTTTTATCTAGCCCTCACACTTGGAAACACTCGCTTGATACTTCAATTTCAGCTCATGGTTGATCTAGTTAGAAATTGTTTACACCCTAATTAATTTCTATGAAGTGTATTATTGTTAAATAATAACTAATAATGGTATAAGTGTTAGGAATATGTAGATAACTCTAATCTAATTTTCTTCCAACATTAATTAAGCATGACCAAAATAATGCATTCTAACTTGAATCAACTAAATAATTGATACATGTGTTGGTTGGATATTTTTTCAAAGACAAAATATGAGGTTTAACCCCAATGAGTAGGATGAAGTCCCTCCTCAAATAAAAGGAGACACCCTATTCATTACTATTTTATTGACACGAAAGAATATTTACAATATTTACACTAATCTAACCATTCGGGGTTGGGATCTCATCCCAGTAGACTTATTTCTTACAGAATGAAAGAAAGATTAAGAATGGAAGAAAAATTTAAGAAGTGAAGTTTAAGGGGTGGAAGCAAAAGGAAAAGAGAGTAAAAACGTGTTTTTTCTCTAGCAAATGCAAATATGAAGATACTAACATGAGATAAAACAAAAATAAACTTGAAAGAAAATCTATAGACACAAAATCACGCAATTGGGTACATTTCTAGGTCCTAATCACATACTTGCATTCATATGATTCCTAAGTGAGAAAACTAGTAAGTAACTATTGTCTTTGGCCTTTTTTTGCTTCTTGTATTCTTTCTAGTCTTCTACATCTTACAAGTTCTAGTCTAAACTTCACCGCTTTATCTTTCTTAGCTCGACACCAACGCCTAGCCAAGATGCCAATGCCTAGTCGCTGTTGTCCCCTCTAGCGTCCCTAACCTCTTTCAGATTTGCTTGTCACTTTTGGGACTCTTTTATATTTTTGGCATCTTGTTTTCTTATGGGTTGGCCTTTTAGTGGTTAATTATGAAATTCAAACAAGGGAATCATATAAATATAATATTAGGTGATCAAATTAAAGGACTAAGCTCTAAGCATCTACTTTCATCACCTAAGGTTACATCTAAAGGCATCTAAGAGCATCAAAGGCATCTATCTAGCTTCATTCAAGGGATAAGGGACTTCTAATTATACATACATGCATAAAAAGGGAAGTTTTTTTGTTTCATCCACACATCTATTTACATTGGTATATCTAGCTATCACTCGTTATCAAGTGCATCTTGCACAAGAGCATCCCGGGGTACGATTCTTGCACACACACACACACATGAACTAGATGGAGGTTGAAATATAATGTAGTGTTTGGTCATAAGTTCATTCAATTGAGTGACAATCGTGTCGTCTAACTCCCCATTTGCATATTTTTTTTTTTTAGGATTTGATGTGTTTTGGGGCTTTGCAGGATATCTTTTTCTTTACAGGTTACAGTGAATTCTCATGACATAGTGCAACATATAGATGATCAACAACAAAGGTTAACGACCACCTTACGACAAAGTAAAAACCATATTTTGAGCTTTTGCATAGTCACATGCGCCTAACAAGGATCTCTTGCGCCTAGAGAGCTCCAACACCACCAAACGCCCTATTCTAGCATATTCTAACAAATTTGTGCATTTTTCTAAGTGTGGTTATGCAACTATCTCTTCCTCGTATTCATCAATTTTTTAATCTGACATAATTCGAGATTTATTGTGAAATCAACTAAGTCTTCTTTCCTCTCTTTTGCACTTAGGGTTTCAAATTTACTTTGCTTATTGCGTGCATCAATTTAATGCTTTAGAGTATATATACTACATGTGAGTCTGCAATATCCTAAGGTTTTAATAAATTTTGATATTTGTTGAATTATTTTGTGAACCCAACGTGAACCCCACATGTGATCGGTCATTCAGATCCTTCTTTTGCACACTATTTTTTTCTTTCATGGCTCCTAATGTTCGTCAAATCTCTTTGTTTGAATTACTTCAAATGCATTCACCTTATAAAAAGGTTCTTCAAAAATCCCTAGACATCATGTTTCTCCCTAAAGATATGTCACCCACTCAAGTAAGCACCATTTTTATCATATCTTTGACGACCCTAGCCTTCATGATCCTCCATCCAATCAACCCATATTAGAGTCCAATTCAAGCTTTACATTCTTTATTTCAAGATAAAATTCAAGCTATGGAATCAACGATTACATCTCTTAAATCTGAAATTCAACATCTTAAGGATGCTTCTCAAGCTCATGTCAGGTTTATGTCTTCCACATGTGCTCATATCAATGAAACCCAAGAATTACCACTCCCCGCACATATCAAGTTTGATTTCAATGCAAAGCCACATGACATTCTTATTGAGCTTATTAAGAATCAATTGATCAACTTGTCATCTACTCATTTTTATCCTCCTTATGGGCTTACAAAATATCAAGGTCATTTGTATTACAATTATCATCGAATCAATAGACATAATGAAAATGATTGTTATGCTCTAAAGTAAAGAATTATCCACCTTAAGCATTATGGTCTCATTTCATTTGCTACAAAAATGATGTTGCATGTTCATCTCCAATTGCTAAGTCTCACTGGGTTCCTAAATATGATTCATCTATGTCTAATGAGAATTATACCATCATTACTCATGTTCCTTCTATAATAAGTCAAGAGCCTCCTAAGAAACTTTTGGTTGCTCAAACGTGCACCCGCATCTCGGATCTCGGAAGGGCCGAGGTGTTTGAGACCACAATGGAACCGTCCCCAAGTTGTGGGACCTTGTGCACTTGGGACGGATCTCTGAGAAGGCCGGTTCCTCTACCTACCTCTAACGCTACTAGCTACTCCTAATGTTGAAAGAAAATCCTAGACTAAACATGCCAAGGGACCAGGGATAGAAGGATGTGTAGAAAGGGGAAATCCTAAGCTAAGGAAGGTGATAGCGCTAGAAGGAAAGGGTCGATCTCTCTCCATGAGTGGTGAAGGAAACAAAGAGGGCGTGGGAGAAGAGGGCGGACGACGTGTGCCATAGATCAACACACAAGCTCAGCCTTCCAACATGTATAACACATGAACGTGGGGAATGCAAACACAAAAGTACACATAACATGCCAGAAAATGCAAATAGAGAGGTGAGATGCAATGAAAATGAGAGAGAGAAGACAAGAGTTCCACAAAACATGATTTTATTGCTTAAGGGATGCATACATCATTTACATTCATGACAAGAGGTGAGAATAGATTGTAGAGACCATGCCAAGGTCTAAGACCCATGGGAAGTCGGCCACCATTTTGGCATGGTGTCATTACAACAAGGAGGGATATTTTTACAAAGTAGAACTCTGTATTTATAGAAGAAGGAGAGAAGAGAAGGAGAAAGGGAGGGAAACTTAGATTCAAATCTTCAACCACCAATAACCAATGATAAATGCCTACAAATCCACTTACAATGTCAGATGCACTTCCCCATGTCTGTTTGGCATGTGGAAAAAGGAAGAAAGTAAGATATGATGAAATATGGTAGTTGATGTCGATTGGATGTGTATTGATGAACTGAAAGACGTTTCCCTATTTTTTCCTAGTAAATCCCACCTATATTTGAATTTGAATAGTCCAACGTGTAGCTTGTGTTAGAAAATTTCTGACAAGTCCAGGCGTGTGTCGATCTGAGCTTTGTAGCAAAATATACATACTTTCGTAAGATGTCATAGTTGTTGGCACACGCAAGACACATGGCACACGCAGGTTGAATGAAATGATGGCCAATTGTTCATTTGTTTTGTCTTTATCTACCATGTTTCATACATTGGTTAGTTTTACAAATTCGACACCCTTTTGGTGTGCTCGATAGGTTATGTGTAGCACACTCAAGTCTAATAGAATATGACTTAGCATAGAAGGGCGCAAAGAATGGATGGTGCAAGAAGCGGGAGTGAGAAGCAAGTGCGCGAAAGGGAAACAAAGGGGAGGTGGGCATGCGAGAGGAAGACATACTTGTAAAAGGAAAGTATGGAAATAAGACGCGGGTATTCAACTAATGAAAGGCATGCGAAGGAAGAAAGAAAAGAGGGTGCGCAAAGGAACTGAGTCTATGTAAGCACATAAGAGGAATGCCAGGGACTTAGCTAATTGGAAGGTAAGTCAGTAGAGGTGTGCGCAAGGAGTGCATGACAGATAGGAGAGAAAGTGGGCATAGGAGGAAGGTGCGTAAGGGAAAATGGAAGGAGATAGAATGCAAAAAGGGAGCAGAAGGCACGTAAGGTGCACAAAGGAATTGCAACTATGTCAAGGTGTCAAAAGAATAATCTTGAGTGCATGCAACCTGAAATGTGAAACATCAGAGTTAGAATGAAAATATAAGCTATCCACATAACTAGGAGAGTCATTTAGATAAAAAATTTGGTGACTTTCGGGGCCATCTTCCCGCTAGATGAAAAGACCAATGAGCATTAGAAGTCCATTAGGCATGGATTCGAGCGCTTAATCTTTGAAGATCTGATCAGAACTTTGAAAAACACCTTCCTGAGTCACTTGAAGCTCTATCTCGAACTCTGAACTGAATTACTTCTCTCATATTAAGATATTTTGAATTGGTTAAATGAGAGTAAATGTTATACATTGACCGTTGGAATTGCCTCTTCCAAAATTGAATCGCTATCAGAGAAGCAACAAAAGGAAAGGCACCAAAGGAAAGGGGACATGTCGAAACAAAAGCACAACACTATGTACATAAGCTAAAAATCATACATGTCCCAAATGGAACATGCAAAGTGTGTGAAAGCACTTGTGTTACTTGAAAGAAAAATTAAACTAACCAGAGGCAAGGGGCACTCAAGTAAAACCTACAACAGGGGGAGAAGTAGCTTCCCTTCCTCACAAATTGTGACCATGTAATTGATTTGGCACTAAACATGGTCGAAATAAGAGTGAAAAACCACCTTGCAGATGGTGTTTCACCCTCCTCAAAGTATCAACAAACATAATATACACCTCCTGGAGTTGTTCTATGCTTAGATCTAGGAGGCACTGCTGCTAACCTTTTGTGCACTGAAGTTTTACCTCATGCTCTGAAATGAGCATGACCGGTGGCAACTCTATTATTAGCTCTAGGCTAGCCTTGTATATCCGATTAGGCATGGTCTGATCCTTGTAGTTTTCTTGTTACTTTGAAGCTCAATCCCATAGATGGGATTTTCTTGCAAACTTTCCTCCTGAAGGAGAGCGCTTGCAGGCTAGGGCGCATAAATCTGGGGCACGCATGGTTTTACCTCTACAAGCAACGTGGTCTCCTCCAGAACTACGCCCTTTGGAGCTAACTGATTTTCCTTTGGAACAAGCACTGTATGATTTCCTCTTCCCAGTTAGAGTCACATGAGTCACACCATTCTTCAACTATTCTGCAGTCATCGAACATGATGATGTTAGCTAGGAAAGGCATGTTGGTAGGGGTTGTTCATTTATGGTACAACTAGCAGAGGGGACTTGGAAGGAGGTGGAAGGGTGGGCGCATAAGGGATGAAAGGAACATGCGCGAAGGAATAAAGGTGCACGCAGGAAGGGGAATGGAAGAGAAATGAAGGTGAGATGAAAGTGAGGAGGGAGAAGGGATGGAATTCTTAGTGGGGGAAGCGCACAAGAAGCCAGGAACACGTGCAGTGGGTTGAGATGATGCAAGTTAGGGCAGAGGAGTGAGAGGGCTGTAAGATTGTAGTGTAGGGTTTCCCCATTGATAGGGTTTCCATGCATTAGATTTTTGAACCTCCATTTCTTTTGCCCATTCATAATCTGGGGCAAAGATCTTAGTAATAAAGTGCAACTTTTGTTGGGTGCTAAACCAACCTAGTACAGGCCGACCCATGGACAAGGGACCTTGTAGCCAACTTTAGCTACCTTTATGGAGCACTTGACTCTGAGTTACATCATGTCCATCTCCATATTTTACACCTACCTCTCTAAATCAGCTTCAGCCAAGGAGTTTCCACCATCATCTACATAAACTTGTTCTTCATAAACATTTTGGTTAGAAAAAAGTGGGTTGTATGCATTTTTGGGATAATGGGGCTTATAAAACTGATTTGGAGGAGGATTTTGAAACTGTGGGGATGGAGGGAAATAGTTCTACTGCTGCAAATGATAATTCCATGAAGGGAAAGAAGTCATGATTGCACAACTTCAAAAGAGAAATGTGGAATGATGAAAAAGGAGAAATGAATGGAGGAATGAGGGGAGATTGGTCTGCACATGAGATAATGGGTGTATTGAATCAATGGAGTCACCAGATGTGTTGAAAAATTTCTTCAAATGTTGGATCTCATAAATAACACATCGAACTTACTGAGATGAATATGTAAAGCTCTTCACTCTGTCCCACCAAGCATGCCAAAAACTGTTGATTACTCAAACATGCACCCATGTCTCGGATCTCGGAAGGGTCGAGGTGTTTGAGACCATAATGGAACCGTCCCCAAGTTGTGGGACCTTGTGCACTTGGGATGGATCTCCGAGAAGTTCGGTTCCTCTACCTACCTCCTCTAACGCTATCACTCCTAATCCCGAAAGCAAATCCTAGACTAAACATGCCAAGGGACCAGGATAGAAGGATGTGTAGAAAGGGAAAATCCTAAGCTAAAGAAGGTGATAACACTAGAAGGAAAGGGTCGATCTCTCTCCATGAGTGGTAAAGGAAATAGAGAGGGCGTGGGAGAAGAGGGTGAATGACGTGTGCCACAGATCAATACATAGGCTCAACCTTCCAACGCACGTAACACATGAATGTGGGGAATGCAAGCATAAGAGTACACACATCATGCTAGAAAATGTAAACAGAGAGGTGAGATGCAATGAAAATGAGAGAGGGAAGACAAGAGTTCCAAAAAACATGATTTTATTGCTTAAGGGATGCACAATCATTTACATTCATGACAGGAGGCGAGAATACATTACAGAGACCACGCCAAGGTCTAAGACCCATGGGAATTTGGCCACCATTTTGGCATGGTGCCATTATAACAAGGAGGGATTTTTTTACAAAGCAGAACTTTGCTATTTATAGAAGGAGAGAAGAGAAGGAGAAAGGGAGGGAAACTCAGATTCAAATCTTCAACCACCAACAACCAAAGTGATAAATGCCTACAAATCCACCTACAAGGCTATCAGATGCACTTCCCCATGTCTGTTTGGTGTGTGGAAGAAGGAAGAAGGCAAGATCTGATGAAATCTAGTAGTTGAGGTCGATTGGATGTGTATTGATGAAATGAAATACGTTTCCTATTTTTCACCTAACAAATCCCACCTATATTTGAATTTGAATAGTCCAACATGTAGCTTGTGTTAGAAGCTTTCTAACAAGTCCAGCGTGTGTCGATCTGAGCTTTATAGCAAAAGATACGGCTGTTAGAAGATGTCGAGTTGCCAGCAAGCACGCAAGTGGCGCACGCGGGTTAGATGAAATGATGGCCAACTGTTCATTTGTTTTGTCTTTTTCGCCATGTGTCATACACTAGTTAGTTTTCTAGATTCGGCACCCTATTGGCATGCTCTGATAGGTTGCATGTAGCACACTCAAGTCTGACAGAAGATGACTTGGCATAGAAGGGTGCAAAGGAGGCGCAAGGCACAGGAGCGAGAAGCAAGCGTGCGAAAGGGAAATAGAGGGGAGGCGCACACATGGGAGGAAGGCATACTTGCAGAAGGAAAGTATGGAAACAAGACACAAGCATTCAACTAAAGGAAGGCACATGGAGGAAGAAAGAAAAGAGGGCGCGCAAAGGAATTGAGTCTATGTAAGTGCATAAGAGGAATGTCAGGGACTTAGCTGATTGGAAGGTAAGTCTGTAGAGGTGCGCGCAAGGAGTGCACAATGGGATAGGAGAGAAAGTGGGCATAGGAGGAAGGCGTGTAAGGGAAAATGGAAGGAGATAAAAGAATGCAAAAGGGAGCAGAAGGTGTGCAAGGGTGCGCAGAGGAACTACAACTATGTCAAGCTATCAAAAGAATAATCTTGAGTGTGTGAAACCTGAAATGTGAAACATCGTAGTCGAATGAAAAAATAAGTTATCCACATAACTAGGAGAGTCATTTGGATAGCATAAACTTTCTCTCAAAATTAGTCTACCTCCTCCACTCAAGTCAACTGTAGCATTATCAATCCCAAATTAGCAACCACTCACCAAGCACAACCAACAAAATCTAGATGGTGTCTTTTAGCTTCAATCATTCAAGATCCCCCTAGCCTACTCCATTATCACATCTAATCAAAAATTTCAAACAAATTATTCCTTATAGTGATGGCCAATACACATTACAAGCTTTGCCACCATGACATGGTTCTACTATTGCTTCTGCCCACCATTATGCTGACTCTCTCTATTCTTATGTCATGGATAATGCTCTCCCATAATGGCATGGTATCTCTTGTGTCACCACATAGATCTCCATCACGTACATAGTTAGGGGCATCACAACTTCTCCCCCTTTGCATGGTTGTTAAATGTTTCTATCATCTCACACACTTAATGCTCTACGATTCATGATTCATCATTCTTAGCACTTTCAAACCCCTTGATACACTCTTGTATCATCATTACCCTATGATGCACTCTTGTGTTAAGGTTCACACTTGACTGTTGAGGGCATACTACATCCATGAACCTCACATCACTTATACTTCACGCTCTATGCTTGACGGTACATCTTTCTCATTTTTATTCACATCACACACTCATTACCCTATAACGCACTCTAGTCTCATGGTTCATACTCGACGAGTTGAGGGTCTAAATTTGAATTAAACCTCACCTTCTCCTACATCTCATGCTCTATGCTTCATAATCAAATATTTCTAGCATACACATCTCATTCAAGCCATTTCCCGATCACACAATCTTGTTTTGTGGTTCATTCTTATTCGTTAATGGGTATTTTATAAATGAGCCTCATCTCACTCGTACATACACATCTCTGGTCATGGGGAACGATGCTTCTATCACATTCATATTGCATACCATTCCATCATATTCATACACATCATGTTACATATCTTGGTTGCATATTACTCTTCTTACTCACATGCACACTTTGATTACTATGCTAGTTAGATATTCTATATGTCATTATATTTTCTATGTACACGTGTTTTTTCACTTGTTCTTGAGTTGTGAATGCAAAATTCCTACATATATTTACATGCAACATTGATGTTTGGCACTATACCTCTTACCAGTCCCACCGAGGCTTTGGGGGGCATCTACATTTGTACACATCACATGTGTTATTATTCCATTATATGCTACTTTTCACTTTTCCTATCACACTACTTATTCTATCGATATATACACATTTGTAGACACTAAATCATGCACTTTGGGTATATTTCTAGTCCTGATCACATACTACTATTCATATGATTCCTAAGTAAGAAAAGTATTAATTGACCACTGTCTTTGGCCTATTTGTTTTTTTTAATTTTCCTTCTTGGTCTTACACACCTTCTCACCAAGTCTGACCTTTGACACTTCAGTTTTTCTGAGTCTGGACACCAATGCCTAGCCAGGATGCCAACACCTAGGTGCCCCATCCCCTTTGGGCACCCCCAACCTCTTTGTATCTTACTCACATCTTTTTGGTCCTTTCTAGTTATTGGGCATATTATTTTCTTGGTGGTCGGCCTTTTAGTGGTTAGTTAAAAAATTCAAGCAAAAGAATCATATAAATACAAAGCTATGTGACAATAATAAAGAACCAAACACTAAGCATCTACTATCACCACCTAAGGTTGCATCCACATGCATTATAAGAGCATCAAAACATCCATCTAGCATCCATTCAAGGGATAAGGGAATGCATTCTTCTCGCATATAATTCATAGGAGAGGAAGCTCATTTATCCATTGATACATCTATCTACATTTTCTACATCTAGCTTTTACTCGCTATTTAAGTGCGTCGACACAAAAGCTACCTTGGGCATGAATCTACACACACTCACGTAGAACTATAAGGAGTCTAAAATGTAGTGCAAAGGCCCAGGATCATAAGTTCACTCATTTGGGTGACCGTTGGGGTCAGTATGACTCCCCATTTGCATCCTTTTATTTTTAGGATTTGATGTGTTTTGGGGTTTTGTAGGTGCTCTTTCTCTTTGCAAGTTTCAAGAGAATTCAATGATCAAGTAACGACATACATGTGACTAAAGGCGGCATCTAGTGAATATATTACAGAACCCTATGAAACTTTGTTTTTGAGGCTTTGAGTAGTCACAAATGTCTATAGGAGGTCTACAAAGGCCCAAGGCACTCATGACCCTATCCAGAGCCAAAGTAATAGCATTTCAAGCACTCACACAATTTTTTGGTATCATTTATGACAATCTGTCTCCTATTTCATCAATTTTCCAACTCGACACAACTTCAGAATTATTGTGAATCAACTAAGAATCTTACCCTCTCTCTTTCAATTAGGGTTTCAAATTTATCACTTACTTTCTTAGATCAAATATGTAATATATTGCATATTTATATACTTTGCGTTGTTACATATTTAGATTTAGCATTTATTTATTTCAATTTTTTTAATCATTTGGTGAACCCATCTCATTCAAACACTCTTAGGGTCCTCATACTTTTATTTCTTTCATTTTCCTAGGCTCTTCTCATCATGAATATCTCTATTCATGATTTCTTGCTAGCCAATCCTGAGTGTCGCACTAAAATCATTACTCTTTTAGCTACTACTCATATTCCTTCCACTACTCATCCAGACGTTGTTTATCGACATTCGTAGATGTATTTTCACAACACATTACTTTTCCATCTACTATAACTAACAATATTTATGTGTATGAAAATGATCCTCCTCTATATATACGATTCTACATCAATAATTTGGGAGTCAAACATGCTTTATTCGATATTGGATCTGAGCTCAATCTTTGTCCCTTATCATTCATTCAAGTTATAGGCCTTCCCGCATCTATTCTTAACCCAACATCTATTTCTATTCGAGCATATGATTCCACTACGCGTCCATGCATAGGCACTGTCACTTTTCCACTCACAGTTGGGCCAAAGACTATTCCATTTCTATTTTTTTCATTGATATCCTAGTTTCATATAATTGCTTACTTGGTAGGCCATGACTTCATAGAATGCAAGCAATGTCTTCTATAGTTCACCGATGTGTTAGATTCTTACATGAAGGCTTTGAATATGAAGTTCCCACTGATAGTACACCATTCCAATATTGCAACCTAGACCCAACCACTACATTACCTATTCTCGACTTCTACTACTATACATCATGTTGTTGATCCATGACCCATGCACTATCCGGACAACTTGCCTCCACTCGAGGGAACCGTTTGTACACTAGACGTTGTTCCATCCACTTCAAAAATCCCCCTTTTACTAATGTTATGGTACTTTATTGGGGTTTGTCCATACATTAGATGGCATACCACCTTCAATGTCTTCTCATGAGTAATTTGCATTTGTACTTCCTCCCTTCACATGCACTCTCTTTATGAATAATGCTTACTGGCCGCATATTCCATTTGATCTCACTTGCTCTGACACCATTTGCACACATGATGGCTTGAATCGGATTGGGTTTACACTCGATGATATCTTACATCTACTACATTTATCATATTTATATCATGGATATGTTTGCATTACCGCTTCTTATGGCCTCTCGAGTATTTCATTTATCGATCTTTGTTGCATGCACTTCACATCTTGCACCACTTACTCTTGAGCAATCTTGGCTTGATTATATTGGCAGTACTTTAGATCTAGATCATATCGACATTTCCTTCCCTATGCCCTTTAGCTACGTTTTTATTTGTAATGAATAATTTCTCAGCTATTCACAAAGCCTTACACATAGGTATGTGTTATCAGCCAATTTGACTTCGCAAAATTAATAAAAATGGAAATTTTGATTTTTTTTTCAAAAGTGTTACTTTGAATGATTTATCACTCTCATTGTGGTCGTCTCATTTTTGTGATCATTCTGATCTTCGTTTCGTCCATTTCGGGCGAGAACTCCTCTGTCAGATCATAAACTGTGCTAAATATTAATTAATTAATATTTAATTACTCTTGTTTGATAAAATCAATTTTTAATAACTTTGGGGTTTTTAATTAAATAAATATTAATTAAAATTCATTCGACAAGATTTATTTTAATTGTCGGGGAAAAATAAGCTTCCACTTCCCATTGTTGGGGATGCCAAATTGGCTTCTCGTACCTAGATTTCCCCTTTCCTAGAAAATTTATTTTAATCCTCCGCTTGTGGGATTTCTTCCACTGATTTCCAAATCAATGGATTGGAAACGGGAAAAAATATCTCAATTTCCCACATGGGGAAATAAAATGGGGATTGCCAGCTCGCCTTGCCATTTCTGCTAGAAATGGTTGTTTATTTCCCACTTTCCCTAGCAATTAATGCCACTACCTAAAGGAAGAGGAGTTGGTTATTTCAACGGAAGGGGAAAACGGTTACGAGGAAGCTTCTTTAATTCTTGTAACCATTTCCCCATGAGAGTAATTGAATTTTTAGTGAAAGGAGAATTCTCATGCTCAGATAAAGCTAA
Source organism: Taxus wallichiana var. yunnanensis (assembly GCA_018340775.1). Classification (NCBI taxonomy): domain Eukaryota; kingdom Viridiplantae; phylum Streptophyta; class Pinopsida; order Cupressales; family Taxaceae; genus Taxus; species Taxus wallichiana. The sequence continues at coordinate 113,061,532 of CM031244.1, read as the reverse complement.
AGTGATCATCACACTTTCATCAAGAAAGGAGGCAAAGAGCAATAAAAAAAAAAGAACACCAGTCCATAAATCCTTCCATGCAGGAGCTACTCATAGCCAAAGAGGGGAGGAAGAATACAATTTCATCCGCGCACCTGCACAAGCCAAACAAATAAAAGAAGATGAGCCCATGTATTTGGTTTTGATGGCCACGTTGAAAAAGAACAGCAAGCAAAACAAGTCCATGCCTGAGGACAAAAGGAAACAACAATGAAAGTAAGGTTTGAATCTCCACACATTCACCCAAGGAGACCACACATTCACCAAAATCATAATCAACAAAAATTTGTGTTGTTTTGATTGTTTTCCTTTACACAGTCAAGGATTCTGACCATGTGGGAAGAAGGAGGGAGAAAATAACAACCAAAGAACAGATGTAAGATCTCCACGCCTAGGAGGGAAAGCAGTCACAAGAAAACAAGGAAAGAATCCACGTGGGAGAAAAGAATAACAATTTTGAGCAGTCAAAGGAGATTTTAATTATTAAAAACAACAGTAATTTCCACGCATTCACCAAAGGAGGCCACACATTCACCAAAGGATAAAAAGACAAACAAATTAAAGCATAACGGTCTAAAAAGAAGAACTCCACGCAACCTAGAAGAGAATCTCTACACATTGAGAAAGAATAAAGCCAAAAATATTGCATAAGTCTTGTAGAAACTTTCCATGCAGCGTGAAAGGAGTTTTTCAACGCGCGTGCGGGAATCTTTGACCCATTTCAACACCTGTAGGAAAGAGGAAATAACAAGGCTCCAAATAATTTCTCCCACGTATGAGCAACCAAGAGTAATTTCCATGCAGGTTTTAAAAGAAGTTTCAGTGTATGTCTTCACCATGCATCCACAGGGAATCAAAGTTCATGCCAAGAGAAAAATATTTCAATGCAAAACAATTTAGAAGTTTCCAACGCCCAATAAAGGAATCACGCATTGATCAAAGAGAACAAAAATTTTATATATATATATATATATCCATGCAACCAAGAAGGAGGGAGAAAACACGGTTTAAAAAGATAAGGAGAAGGCACCAAAAGTCTACATGCATTTGTAGAAGAATTAAACAAGTATACCCACACATCAATTAGAAGATCGCAAGGAAGAAGTAAATCTCAAAGTATGCGGTCATTAAAATCAGATGATTTTCACACATACCAAGGAAAATTTTCTCTACGACAAATTAAAGAAAAAAAAATCAGTGCTTTTGTTTGTTTTAGAAAAATAAATAAATAAATAAATTGTTGTCACCAGAATCGAAAATTGTAACCGGGATTGATTATTATTATTATTTTTAAAATAATAATAATAATAATATTAAACAATCCATTTTTTTCTTGCATTAACGAGGGTTTCAGAGACTGAGACTTGACCCCATTTGCATTGTTTTGCGTGCTTGAATCATTATTTTGTAAAATTCATAATGGCTGAAAAATCTAATAAATCTGTAGGAAGATCGAGGAAGCCAGTGGAGAAATTGAATAAGTCCACACTCAAGTACAAATTCCAAGGAATCATCCCTCTCAGTTCCATCAAGTCGGCATATGATAATATCACCGATACAAATCTGGGTCACATCAATGTGCAACAATTTTGTAATCGGTGAAAGCTGAAGGAAAAACCATATTCTTGGATAGGCTTTACCATAGTGGTCTACCCAAGAAACAACATTTCTTATCTCAATGTAGTGTTCAGAGCTTGTTATCGCTTACGGAGCATTATGATCCCGAGAGATGAGGAATTTTTAAAGATAATTGTGAGCCTTTCCTCTTAATCACACCAGAGCACATTGAGGAATTGCTCAACATACCTGACTTCCCTAAGAATGTGGATATCACTCAAAAGTCAACACAAGAATTTTGGGATGAAGAACCCCTCAGGTGGAGTAAGATGGTTAATAAAAACTAGTTAGTGACCAAGAGGCCTCGAATTGACTAGCTTCCTAAAGAATTGTACCGCATTGAGTTCATGGAAGAAATCGGGGACATGATTACTCTCCTGAGTTGAGTTTTGGTTTACCCTCTGCCAGGATTTTCCACCCATGGATGTATCAGTTTATCTGTATCATCCTTTCCAAGAGAGAGTTTTGGATTGGGCCACCATCATCAGTGATACCCTTCACAAACAATTGATCGAAGTAAAGATGATCTGGATGCTTCTACATGACATCGTATCTGACTTACACAGTGGCAAGAAGAAAGCTATTTTCAGGACTCAAAACAAGAGGAGTCATGGGTCCATCAAATAGTGTCTTCCATTACTATCCATAACTAAGTTTCAAAAATAGATCTCACCATTTCAGAAGAGTCAACGATGCATTCACCTTCCGCATGATTCGAACCTGAATTGGAATACAGAGGAAATATTTTCTAAAGAAGCCATGGATGTCATTTCCCAATGGGGAACTTGGTTTATTCAATTCTCATCCTTTTCCTACATTCGCGTAAGTGGCTTTGTAGGTACTCCATGGAAAATTCCTAAGTTTGTCAGTGAAAAATGGGAATTAATGGAGCTTGCGTGAAAACTATTCCAGGTTCATTGTCTTCTCATTGACAAGTATCGCTCAGGAATTCATTTCCCAATCCAAATCGGGGAATACCAATGTCCAAATCTCTTCAGTGCACAACTCATGGAAAAAGAGTTTGCCCTCATCACAATTCATCCATATGTGAAGAGACCCAAATTTGATATCAATGGATATATACAGAAGATTCTTGGAGCAAAGCATCAACATAACCCTACCATGGAAGATTTCTGGGATGCTTATTTAGACGAGCATGAAGTAAGAAGATGAGATTTTTCTCACCTAACCCTTGCTCAGATTAAGGCCTTTCGCATCAACAACGCTCCAGATTCATTTGTAAATGATGATGAAGATGTTATTGATCCTTTATATGATGCAATTTCTTTTACTTCATTGCCACTGATTGATTGGACCAAAAGAGATGAATTTTCTCTTGATAGCAAGAATCAACTAATCCTTGAAAGAAGCATATCTTGGTATGAAAGAGAACTTGCCAAGTTACAATCAATTCAATATCATACTTTAGGATCACAAAAATTACCAACTCGAGGAGGTCTCCATTCAACCAAATCCCCTTCTCAATCGACCTCCATGCCATCCAATCATACACAACAAGAAAGAAAGGAGTGGTTTCCAAAATCCACTTTGCCGAATAATGTGTCACGAGGAGAAAAATCTAAGGGTCCTACCCCAATGAAGAAGAGAGCGTGTATCGGGATTTTCTACTTCAAGTAGAGATTCTTCTACTCACATTGTTAATAGTTCTCGAAGCTAGTGACAAATGATCCTCAACCATGCCTTGCACAAGCGTCCACTTAGGTGTAGGTAGTCCAAATATCGAACACTTCAACCTACAATTCATGAAGAGATTTCTTAAAATCTCCCAAATGATCAGGAGGTGGATATCAAGGTTATTTCTCTTGAAATCGAGGTCATGGAAAGGATTCTTGCATAATCTCATGATGTTGAGAACAATGAGAATGTTGCTTCGAGCTCTAGGCTTTTGTATGTAAAAATAGTGAATGATACTCCTTTCTGGGTTGATTACGAAGTCAAGAAAAGGAAGAGGGTTGTCAAGGAAATTGACATTAATTTTTATGCCCTTTTCAAACTTTCAAATGATGTCATTCCTAAGAATCCTAAAGTGTTTTCTTGAATAATGGTGGATAGTGACGAAACAGATTTGTGGATCTTGCCATCCCACAAGTTGACAAGGAGCGTGATGCCATGACATTTGTTGATTATGAAGTTTCCAAACTTGGACTTGGGAGGTCCACATTGGAAAGTGACATGGCGATGGCTCGAGATTCAATTGATATCATGCTAAAGAGACTTGAGAAATATAAGTCTCAAAACTCTTAGCTCAAGGCTGAAAAGAATCAATTGGTGGAATATGTTCAACATCTGATAAATCCCATATCATCCACTTTCCCAGTACTGATGTAGTGGCTGCCCCTGATGAAGAAACTCTCAATTTATCAAAAGAAATAAACACGTTGGGCCATGTCACTAAAACTTGGCTTTAGGAGATTATCTTTTAGGCCAAGAGATGATCAAAACAATGGTTAAGCTCCATGAAGATGTCAGTGTGTATCTTGATCCAATTATTTCTTTCAAGGAAAATTTTTTTTCTAACATATCAAATTTGGATGAGATATTGCCCAGTCTACAGGAGATGATGAGTACAGAATCCTCAGTTTTAGCCATTGAAGGAATTCTCAAGTTTGAACGTCGACGAACATGTTTTCATTGGTGTCTGTATCTAAAATCAAGGAAGACACTTCTCAAGGATTCTATGATCCATTATGAGAGGGCATGCAATGAAGCCTTCACTTCACTCGCCTTGATTCAAGAATTCATAGCTGAGATCCCTTGCAATCTCATAAATGAGCATAATCAAAGGTGTTCATCGGAACATGTGGAAGAACAATTTTCACAATTGTTTAAGGACATGTATACTGCCATTAATAATTTCTCTTCAACTTCAATGGAGCGTTGCATCAAATTAAAGAACTTGTTTGAGAATGCTCAATCAAATATGGTTAATCTAAATGATATGCCAGGTAGGATTTTGGAATTGCAGGTATTTTGTGAGGCTATTCTTTGACCAAATGAACCTCCAGAAGAAGAAAAGATGTTCAAAACATTGGGAAGGTTCAAATCCTTTCAATTGGCAAAAGCGACAAATCCTAATTTCACCGATGGTTCAAGGAGATAGTTTTCTTGGTATCTAACAAAGTGGGAGAGTCCATTTCTCATACGTTTGAGATAGGCGGACCCCATTTCAATGGATAAGGCACTGGTTATTATTGTATGTTTTAAAAGTGGAATTTTAAGAAAAGGATGTTGTTATTGAGTTTGCTTTTGAAAATCGTGGATGGCTAAGTGATTTCTATTTTTAGTTGCTTTTAATAAAGTTGGTTGAAAAAGTCAAAGGTCACTTAAGTGCCCTATTTAATGTTCATGTAAAACCCTAACTACTTTGTAACCAACTTTTGGGTTATAAAAGGAAGTGAGGGGCTCATTTGTAAAATGGGACTTTGAGAGAGGAGAAGAAAATAATTTTGTGTGCAAGCTTTGTTTCAAGAAGAAACTTTGTGTTCTTTTGTGAATGTTGGGGTTAGCACACCGGTTGTATGAAACAATATATCAAATCTAAGCATACATGCAAATAAAAGAGGATATTCTACCAACGAAAATATGCAAAACAAGAGACATAAATCAACACCAAATTTAACATGGTTCACCTAACGTGGGCTACGCTCCACCAAGAAATAAGACAATCTATTATTCAAAGCTTTAACAAGATATATAATGAAGATTTACAATCTTCCACACCTCTCAGATGTACAATACTTTCTTTCTTCAAGATTTTACTTCATCACCAAGAATTCTCTCTCACCAAATTTTGCAAGTTCTTTCTAATTCTTGTTAATCTCTTACTTCTAAACACTAGCTTTATGCTTATATAATCATTTATAGACTTAGGGCACTTAGCCATGCAATCACAATCAATAGATATACTTTAATGCTAAAAATAGATATAATTCCCGAGAGTTAATTAAAACATCCTCACACAGAAGGGACGATGTCGAGTTAGCCCTAATCAATCTTTGGTTCCTCCCTTGCTTAATCGATGCCGATCCTTCCTAATCGATGCCGGTTCACCCTTAACCAATGCCGGTTTCTTGTATTTTCCAAAGCAAGTTTCCATTACATGCTAAATCAAGTAATTGAGCTCCATAACTCAACAATCTCCCACTTGGAGATTAATTCACCGAGCTCATTATCATTCAAAACTTCTCAACCGGTTCATCCTTAGGTACTAAAATTTGATCCTGTACATTCTCTTTTCATTCCATTCAACATCATGACTTTTAATAATTTTAGAATTTGCTAAATCCCAAAAACAGAAACCAAAATCACGGATCCATAACCAATGAAAGTGCATATCTTGGATTTTGCATCCAACTTCTTCCTATTTTCCTTATCAACATGCATAAAAGCTTCTGAACCAAAAACTTTAAGAAAAGAAAGATCTACCTCTTTTTTGGTCCAAGCTTCCTCTGGTATTCCTCCATCTAGTGAACTTGAAGGACCACGATTAATCAAATAAACCACGATGTCAACTGATTCTACCCAAAATTGTAAGGGCAATCCAAAATGTATCCTCATACTTCTAGCACATTCCATGATTGTCCTATTCATTCTTTCTGCAACACCATTCTCTTGTGGTGTTCTTGGAACCGTTCTTTCTCTACGTATTCCATTCACTGAACAATAATCATTGAAATCCTTGTTATAGTATTCACCACTATTGTCATATCTAAGGCACTTTAACTTAGAATTTGATTCATTCTCAACTAGGGTTTTCCATATTTTAAAAGTCTCAAAACATCATATTTATGTTTGATACAATAAACCCATACCTTTCTTGTAGCATCATCAATGAAAGTAACATATCTTGGGATCCTCCATGAGAAGCTACTTGAGTGGTCCCCACACATCCGACCCTACTATTTATAGTGATCAAGCTCTACTATTTACTTGCTCATGTATGTTCCCTTTACTCATTCTCGTATAATTGCAAACTTCGTTTTATTTGTGTTAGTTATTTATTGTTCTTCTCCATGTAATATTAGGATATGCTTTTACCTAACTCTTGCATTTTCATTCCATTCATTCCTTTCCATTTCATTCCTTCATTCCATTCCATCTCCCTCATTCAATTTTCTTTCCATTGATGTTCCAAAACACCCCCATACGATTTTGAATGTACAGTGTGTAAATCTTCTTTTGGCTTTCATAAAGGTAGCCTCGCCTTCATTGAGGAGGGACTTCATTCCCACACACAGAATGTCATTTCCATGCATGCAAATCCATATGCTAACAATATGCACATGGATGTCCATTACCACCTTTAAGTGACGAGAAATATGCAATGGACATGTACAATCTACGTTGTAATGGTTCTCTACGGGATGAACCATATACAATTGCTTACCAAGTCTCAGATGCATCACCATTCGGTTTCGACTATGAAGATGAGATATCTTCAACGATATTACTTGATCACACTTATCATCATACACTTGGGGGACATCATGCTTAGTCTTCCCCACTTCCAATATTATTAGTTGTCTTGCATTTCTACTCGCTCACTCTACACTTCATAACTAATCTTTCACATGCATTTTACACATCATGATACATTTGTATCGTCATTATCTTTTAAGCGCACTCTTGTGTTATAATTCACACTTGATTGTTGAGGGATTCCTACATACATGAACCTGACATCATACACACCACACATTTCACACTCGACACATTCACAACACATCATTTTAACATCACATTCTCACACATTGTCACTACACGATCACACATTCTTGTCTTTATGGTTCATACTCAATTTTTGAGGGTATAAATCTAAAATGAACCTCACCACACTCAATCACTCTCTATGCTCTACACTTTATTGATCATATCTTTCTAGCACACACATTCAAACCATTTCCCGATGACACACTCTTGCTCTATGGTTCATTCTTGACAGCTGAGGGGGCATTTATAAATGAACCTCATCTTATGCATACTAATTCACATTCACTCAAGGAGCACACAACTCCTATCACATTCATTTTGCAGTCCATTTCATCTCACTCATCCATTACATCTTGTATATTTTGGTTGCACATTATTTTTGCTTACTTATTCTCACATGTTACACTTTGATTGCTATGTTAGCTAGATACACTATATGTCATTATCTTTATCATACAAACATATGCATTCACTAGCCTTCTAGTTTTGATCACAAACTTTACACGAGATCGTTACACACAACATGGATGCTTGATACTTGTACCTCTTACCAACCTGTAATAGGCTCTAGGGGCACCCACTTTTGTACACATCACATGCGTTATTGTTTCATTTTATACTACTTCTTATTCATACTAGCACATGATGATATCAATCATACATGTTTTGACATAATTTTTATATTTCTAACATGTTAACAGGTGCTTCATGTGTAACATTTTCTTTGCAGGAACTATTTACTACCATGGTTGTTTGTTACATTGTTTGCTATTATTTCTGTCATTGTTTGCCATTATTTGCAGGATTTTCCCTTTGTCTTGTGTGCACATTGTATGCTTTTGGCCACTTCAGCCTCGATTGTCTTGCAACATCGTGAGTGATGTCCCATGCTTGCAACTTGCTTTGTGCGGTCTAAATTTTCTTCTTATTTGTTAGCTTACATATTGTCTTCTATATACGCATTTATCTTGTTTGCACTAACACTTGTTTCCAGCCACTTTATTTGCATGTGCCTTTGTTTTTACCAAGCACATTCCGCTAGTATGACATCTATTTCAGCACAACATTCAGTCCTCCTTTGGGCTGTTCCTCCTTGTGACGTCACATGCACCCCAAATGAGGGGTGCATTATTGGGTGAATCAATCACCCGTTACAATAGTTCACAGTCACAATACATCACATTCACTATTGGTACATCACAGTCTTGATCAAAAAAAAATGACCTAGAATCGCGTAGGTCTTGACTGACAACACGAACACCAATGCCTAGACACAGATAGTAGTGCCTCGGCACTCGACCGTTATTGGGCACCTATGACCAAGGGGAAATTACACAATTTTTCTCAATTTGTCATAGTTCATCGATGCCTTTACAGGACATGCACAATCTATCGACACTCAACATGCATGCATTCTACCTTCTATTTTCACATTGGATTGAACTGGATCAAAATGGATCATATTTTCACACACCATCTGTAGTGGTGTTTACTCTTTGGGAAATAGTCAAAGGTTGGAGAATAACACTAGACCTTTCTCCCTACACTTCTTCCACACTTGGCACAACTAGCATGAGATTGCCCAAAATACTCACACTTGCACAACCGGTGTGAGATTACATTGACACAACTGGTGTGAGATCACCCAAAAAACCTGCACTTGACACAACCGACATGAGATCGCCCAAAAAAACTCGTTATTCTACAACATCTTCAGGATCTTTTCTATATCTTTCACTCATCATGGATCAAGTGCACATGTTCTTTTTCACATTTTTACATACTTTCTTACACACTTTTATGTGTTTTGATCAAATTTTTCATATACACATATTTGACTACTCGTTTTCTCTTCTCTTCTACAGTTCGTCCTTATGGGAAGTAATAGTTACATCATCGAGCATAAGGTGACATCAACAACATGTACAATGTGACATATTCACATACACTTTCATCCCTAGGGTCACATTTTCACTTCCTCTTTTCTAGCATTCACCCTTCATATTTTTATCACTCCACATTTTTTCTTGTCTCCTCGACATGGTTTTTGCCATTGATCTACATGGTTATCAGGTACACATCTCTTATCTACTTTATATTATCAATCATTCACTCAACAACATAAAGTGGGGCAAATGTAAACATTAAATCACACACTTTGGGTATATTTCTAGTCCTGATCACATACTACTATTCATATGATTCCTAAGCAAGAAAAGTATTAATTAACCACTATCTTTTGCCTCTTTACTTTCTTTCTATTTTCCTTCTCGAGTCTTACACACCTTCTCACCTAGTTTGAGCTATGACACTTCAATTTTCTAAGTCTAGACACCGGCGCCCCAGTGCCGCGTCCCCCTCTGGCCACCCCCAAGCTTTTTATATCTTGCTTACATATTTTAGGTCCTTTCTAGCTGTTGGGCAACTTATTTTCTTGGTGTTCATCCTTTTAGTGGTTAATTACAAAATTCAAGCAAAGAAATCATATAAATACAAAGCTATGTGACAATTATTAAGGGCCAAGCACTAAGCATCTACTATCACCACCTAAGGTCTCATCCAAAGGCATTACAAGAGCATAAAATCATCCATATAGTAGCCATTCAAGGGACAAGGGATTGCTTTCTTACTGCATACACTTCATAGGAGGGAAGTTCATTTTTCCATGTTGTAGACACCAAAATTTGGTATCCCTACCCTTGTCTACCTGCATGCGCATATCTCACCATGGTCCTAGCTAGACCCCATTAATTTAATTCATCCCCCTTCATTTAATTAAATGCCCACTTATTATCTCATCACCTTTAATCCTTATTAATCTTTATTAATCAACATTAATTAATTAATTAATCAATAACCATTATCCACTATCCCTAATCAAGTTTCTTTTTAAGATGCTTTCATTCTAAATCTACATCCTTATGTTTTTTCTAGCTTTTATCATACCTATATTTATCCCCTAACTACCCATGACACATCCCTAAACAACCTCTTCCCACCTACAAGCTTTAAAGTACTTTCATCATCCTTAAAAACTTGAAATCCCGATAAAAACACAAAATCAGCCTGTTGGGGAAAGTTTCTCCATAGTCGGCAGTGACCCAATCCAGTCGTCATCGAGGATAAGACTATGTTCATCCCTTTCCAAAAAAAGACATAAACACACAAGCGCAACAAAGCACTTAGCTTTCTTGCATTCTGCAAATCGATCTTCGAATCAAAGCATCTTAACAACTGTGTCTAACCTTCTTATAGTCCTTGGAAGCTTGTTTTGATCAACCACTTAACTTTAAGAGGTTTACATTGCTTTCTTGTGTTATCTTATGTTATTTCTATCACTATCTTGTTAGAACTAACATTTTACAGGACCAGATCATCTTCCGCAACACTTAGGGATCCATTATTAGCCTTCTCTTCTACTTTCCTTACTTGCAAGTTACTTTTTTAGTCTACCTACTCTCATCCTTGTTCTACCACCTCACTGGTCATTGTTGCCCCACCTTGGTCATCGTTGACCAGGGTTCTATTTGTCAACCATTCCATCCCGGTCATTGTGTTATGTTATTTTCTCTACCTTTCTATCCCATACATTCTTCTGCAGGTCATCCCCCAACATCCATAAGCTTCTATTACATTCAATTTGTATCCATATCCTTACAGTGCAGTATATTTACTTTTTTGTCTAGATCTTCACATACCTAGGTTGTCGTCTACTTTGCCTCTACATAGTTTGGGTCTCTGTCAACCCAATCAGGTACCATTTTATTTATATTTATTCAAACTAGATCAATGTTTAGATTCATCATAGTTACTTTTAGATTCAATAGTATTTACATTTTTACGCATGCTTATCTCGCTTATCTATCCTTTACTTCACTTTTTCTTATCAAACAGGGGTTGACATCCATGAAAGGAAGGTAATACTTCTTGGAGCTAGATTTTTCAGGAAACCCTACATATATTATCTAATCAATCTCCTTTTTAGTCATTCTTATTTGCAAGTTATTCAATTGCAGTAAGGATCAATTACTTTTATGCATGTTCATCCATATCACACATTTGAGGTACCTTAAACCCTCCATTTTTTGAGTTGTTTAGCTTTCTTTAGTAGCTAACATCATTAAATTGAAATGAATGAGAAAAATATAACAACATTCTTGCACACCTAGTGGGACCACCCTTTAGGTGATCCTTTGCATTTCTTTCTATTTTCTTGCTTCTTCTGTCTTCTACTAACACTTTTAAGAAAAAGGCTTCACTTTTTCTTGCTCATGCTGGGTTCGGCTTCTTGGATCACTCTTCGCTTAAAAGTTCAAATAAAAAGGAAAAGAGTTATCTAGGTATTCTTCATTTTTCCCTATTTCCTCCATCTGGATCACAATTCCCCTTTTCTTGCGCGTGTCCTCATTGAAAGATCACATCTGGATTTGGTTTATAAAGAACCTTTTTACAACATTCTCAACTGCAGTCACACAACTTAAGTAAAGGTTTAACTTGTTGCATCTCACATTCTATCAAACACAACCAAAATTCACACATCAATCTACACATCTAAAACATCATCCTACCAGGTGGACTGATTGGGATTTCATCACCCAATAGAAAGCTATCATGTTGTTATGGCCACATTAGAAACTCTGTACATAATCATGCCTCACATACCTTTAGGTATATCGAGGGCTCCCCAACCATAACAACCTGAAACTAGACATAGATTTCCTTTTCCTAGGTACCTCATTATCCATCCCATTTTTATTTTTCACACTTTCTTAAATCTAGATAATGAAAACTTTGTTGCTTGACTTGTTTGTTAACACATTTCATAAACAAATATTTTCTTATTTCACACTGGAATTACTTCCTTTCAAGATCAGATAATGCAACATTATAATATATCTAACGATATTACTACTTCATCCAATAATCTTAAGATTCCACATTGGATCTCTCAACCCTGTAAAGACCATATCATTCAAATCAACCCTCCTTTTGAAACCAATTCTCTTATCTCCCATCAGCCCATTTCCTCTCGACCAACCACACCTCCACCTCATGCCTCTTTAGAAACCTTTGGGCCTCCCTCTAGCCCCATCTATGACTTCCTATGTCATAGACCCCCTAAAATCTCTCAATCCTATCAATCCACTCATAGTCGGGAGGATCTTATTCCCCCTACATCATCTCATATCAACACTATCCCTACTTCATCTGGTATTACCAATAGAATGCCTATCTAATTATCCCAATCCACCAACATTCACACTTCTCATATGCTTCAACAATCAAATATTTCCATCCAACCCCAAACATCTTATCAAATATCCCCTTTGACTTTAACACACCAAGATTCTTTACATCCTTATCCATCCACTTCTCATGTTGTACAGCCAAAACCATCCAACACTTCTCCTACACTTACATCAACCATAACTACAACCCCCATACCTATCACATTAACTACTACCACTCCTTCAACATCTACCATGACCGATATTTCATCAACACCCTTGGTTATTCTTGGGCCTCCTTCTAGCCCCATCTATGACTACTTTTACCATAAATCCATCTCTTGATCATATCAACCAATGAATCCTATTCCGCTCCCATCATCTTATATCAATGTCATCCCTGCTTCATCTACCATGCCTATTCAACCTTTACAATATCTTGACATTCCCATGCCTCATGTACCTCAACAATCAAACCTTCCCATCTAATCCCAACCATCTTATTACCTTCCTACTTTCCAACATCATACAATGCAATCTCCACCCCTTTCCATCTTCAAACAACCCTTTCCTAATCCACCACCGACCAATCAATTCCCACCTCCCACATCTTACACATTCAATCCTCATGTGATCAATATGATACATCAAACGTCTCCATCCTTACTTATCTCATCTACCTCATCATTTTCCCCTCTCTCAGACATTGTGCCTATGACTCCTTTAATACCTACCCCCATATCCACATCAACCATGTCCATGATCATCACACCTATCCCGTTAACTTCTACCACTTGTTCCACATCTACATCTATCCCTACCTTTACCACAACCACACCAACTTTGATTATACCCACATCTACATCAAACACACCTACCACTACATCACTTACATACCTAAATGATCTAATTATACCCACCTCCTTATCAATCCCAAATACATCCATATCTACTACATCAAAATCCCACTTACATATACCTTGACATCTTCGTCACATATACCTACATCTTTTCATATGGCCACATCACCTATCTCATCCCAATATCCTACACTTAACCCTTCAACATCAACCATATCCACATCTATAACTACTACCGCACCAATCACATCTTCTCGATTTGTAAATATATCAATGATACCCCTTACTGACATTTATGAAGAAAGCACCTCCACCTAAAATGAACACGAAGGGGATTCATTCTCCCTCTACAAAATCAACTATTTCTACATCAACCAGTCCAAAACTTACACCATAATCTTCAGATCCACCAGTTGAGATTACAGTCATCCCCACCAAGGGTAAATATTCTCGATAAAAATCTAAGACTCTTGGTAAGGATCCCTAAGGTCTCTTATGCATCCTCATAAGAATTTAGGTCTTCCCTCTTCTCAGCAATCCAATATTACAACATCCATTCTAGGAGCACCCCCATCTATTTTAGGGACGGACCCTTTGTTTAAGACATTTCCCGTGATCAATCCAAATCCAAACAATCTAATCCTTCTCCTAAATTTGATTCATATTTTAAGACATCTAATTTAACCATCTAATCTACATCCACTCCTCCCCCTAAATCCAAGTCAAAATATCCTATCAAAACCCATAAGAGATTTCTTCCTATCAACACTTCGATCGAGTCCTACATAGATACCCTTCGATATTTAATTCAAACACCTGCCATTACACTTCCTCCTATTAAATATTTTGATCCTCATAGTAAGAGGACATCATGGTTTGATTCCAGCTTGCATTTTAACTTATCACCACACCCCGTGTCATTACACCAAGAATTGTAAGGCCTTTAGGACTATTGCCTATGATCTTATTGAAAGATGATTTCCTCATTTAGAGACTCCACCTTTCTATATCCACCGCAACCAATCCAATTCCTATTCCTACATCTTCATCCATTGAATATCCTCCTCCATCTACATCCTCCACTTTCACCTCTCCTTCGCATATCACTCCTCCTGTAGAAGGTACTCCCTTTTCATTTATATTGTTTGTCTTTCCAAACACCCCAATGATCCCCAACCATTTATATGATCCAAATCCAAAAGTTATCATTGAAATTCCCTCTGATGACCCCATCTAATCTCTTTTGACATCGACTAGATTTTTCACATATTAGTTGACTAATGTAATCTCTTTCGCTAGGGGGGCATTCTTGCCTCGTTCTTGACCCCTTCGCATAGAAGCATCCCATCTGTATAAACTCACCCTCTATCCATCAAACAACTCTTTTGACGCTAGGGGACTTCACTCTAGGAATTTCTCCTTGACATTGTACTATTTACCTCATCCAAATCTTATTCAACCCATCTCATCTGGTCTTATCCAATTTATTGTCTCATCTTTAGCCAATCAATCTATCTACCATCTTATCTAATCCCAAGTCCACTATTGTGGCCATATTTTTCCTCGCTTGGGTTACTATATCCTCACCCTAAGTCCATCTTTGTGGCCATATTTGTGCCTCTTTTGGGGCACCATATTTCCTTTTTTCATCAAAGTTCACCTTTGTGGCCATATTTTTGCCTCTTTCGAGGCACCATCTTTTTCATAAAAGTCCACCTTTGTGGCCGTATTTGCGCCTCTTTTGAAGCACCATTTTTTTCATTCTAATTCCACCTTTTTGGCCATATTTATGCCTCTTTTAGGGAACCTTTTTTCATTAAAGTCCAC
The DNA here is from genome assembly GCA_018340775.1 of Taxus wallichiana var. yunnanensis. NCBI lineage: Eukaryota > Viridiplantae > Streptophyta > Pinopsida > Cupressales > Taxaceae > Taxus > Taxus wallichiana. The sequence goes on along the minus strand of CM031244.1, from coordinate 113,046,231 downwards.
CTATCATTTAATCTCCTATGCAAGCTATCATCTTATCCCATACACAAAAACACCTCAAGGAACACAAATTTAACATCAACGTCCTCGTCCTTAAAGAAAATTAAAATGTCACTACTCTAGAAAGGAGCCAACATGGAAATTTTCCCCCAAATATATTGGACCATACATTATCACACATAAGTATGGGTCGGGATCCTATCGTTTGGCCTCCCTTGATGGTAAACCGAAAGTGGAACCACTTAACGCATTGCACTTGTGACCATTCTATTGTTAGCACATTACCAGTGAGCACTTAGTCATATCTTTAGATCATCCTTCCATCATTAGCCTCTTCCATCTATCATTGTAATGATTTGGAACTATGTGGTCTATCGTCACTTTCCTAGATATGACCTTAAATATGGGCACCACGGCTCTGCCCATAACATTTTCCTTATGGATAGGTTCTCCCTTCTTGGTGAGAACTCCACGATCATTACATCCATCACCCCCTTGTTTACCTATTGAAACCATGCAAAGGGCTCATGGGTGTCTCTTGTACATTCATTTTCCCCTCCTAAGTGGTCTACCTAGCTATCCCCACTCTTCCCCATGTTAAAGTCAAAATTTAAGGATGCTCTTATCAAAATCAAAGCTATAAAAACTAGACTACTCCCTTAAAGGACAATTATTCATAAAAAGGAAGAAAATCAAATCAAATCAAATGAATAGACCAATCCCTCGAAGGATGGATATCATGTATATCATTCCTTCCATCTATATCATATATAAAGTAGACCATACCCTCAAAGGATGACTACTCTTTTGTATTATGGCATCGAAGGCTTCCTACATTGATCAACCTTCCATTTTATCAACATCCTAAGAAAGCTTCTCGTATTGATCAAATTTCTTCTAGAAAACTTCCCGCATTGATCAGTTTGATCTTTTGCCTTCCCAATTGGGGCATAGATTTAGGGAACACAACTCATGGAGAACCATCATCACTGGGTACAATTTGCATCACAAATCCCTTTGTCGTGTTGACATTAGGTTTATGAGTTCATTCCATCCTTGTTTTTCTCATGATCTTTGGTATAACTAACTATTGTTGGTTATATGCTAACATCATTTTTTTGGTCACATGTGCCTTGCATTACCTAGATCCTCCTCTTGTTTACCTCCAATGCGATTGGAGGAATATTTTTCTTGCACGTTCTTTGATATGACGTAACATTATTCGTACATTTTTGTTGCAATAGCTTGATCAATATCGACTATCTCATCTCATTACACCTTATCCATCTCATCAAATCTTATCTACCTCATCTCAAGTCCACTCTTGTGGCCATCTTTGTGCTCCCTCTCGGGGCATCATATCATGTATTTTCCTATCTCACCTTTTTGGCCATATTTGTGCTCTTTTTCTATTTCATCATTTCATCTTATCTCAAGTCCACTTTTGTGGCCATATTTGTGTTCCCTTTGGGACACCATTACTCATATTTTTCCTCCTTGGTTATTATCATGCCCTTTATTGGGGCACCATTATCTCTCTCCTCATCCATTTTGTGCTCCTTTGATAAGGCAACATCTCCATTTCTACCCTCAAAGTCCACCTTTGTGGCCATATTCACTCCCTCTTCAAGTATTTTTTATTTCACAATTCTATCCAATTTGCGCACGAAGTCCACCTTATGGCCATACTTATTCCCCCTTGGGATTTTACTTCACCTTTCATTTCCTATTTTCCTTTGAGGCCATACTTATTTCCCCTCCCCTTGGGGAAATTTATTTCACCACCCATTTTCCAATTTTTCTTTTAGGCCATTTTTGTGTCCTACTGCTTTGGGGCACCATTAATTTCATCTCTTGAAGTTGGTACAAATTATTGGAAATAATCTTGCACAATAAAAACACCGAATAAAATAATATTAGAATAATTTTCAATTCATCTCGGGATATATCTTCATTTACATTGAGAGGTATAAATACACATATGATCTCCTATTAAATAGGAGTCATCCTTTATCCCACATATCTCTCAACCTTCCACTAATCTCTCTCAATCCCTTAGTTATCTCAACACACTCAACTAATCCTAAAAATACCAACGTGAGTTGTTTATACAACAAACTCACAACTAATATATAAAACCTATATTATTAATATGAGATATATTTTCTCATATTTAATAATATTACATTTTATTTATTCACCCATATATATTATCTCCATGATAATATATATTACATTAAAACATTCACCAATGTAAACAATATAATATTCCTAACATTCACTCCCCTATTGTTTACATTATTACTTCCCCTACACTCCCCTAATGTGAACGATGTAGAAAATAATAGTTACACTTTCTTTCAACTTGCAAACCCCTATTTTCTCATGATCTTGGTACACATATGGACCTCAGTCCAAGGTAATAACCCTTGTTCATGAACCTCTATTCATCCCCTTCAAGTATCATGATGCTGACTTTGTACTTGTGTTTTCTTCTTTCTATTACAACATTACATCAAGGAGGTTTATAAAAGGAAATTACAATTGAACAAGAATTTCCTTTTGTTCTTATTACAAAACACACAATAATGGAATCAAACACACAACTGAAATAAATTGGTCACCAATACATTTGAAGCAGTCTCTTTGTTGGTGACTAACAAGAGATGTTGATCTACCTCCTCCTCCTTTGAAAGTTATCTAAAGAAGGAAGTCTTTAGAATCATAACCATTGAAATCACCCTCTGGTTCTTCCTTATCATCGTCTTCTTCTTCATCAGAAATCATGGCATTTTCACTTATTTTTACATCAAGTAAATCTCCTGCTCTTTTCATACAGTCTATGGAAAGGTGTCCGGATTGTTGGCAATAGTAGCAAGTGATATGTTTCTTTTTATCTCTAGAATTAGATCCTTTCTTGAATCTTCCTTTATCATATGACATGTTTTTACCAAATATTGTTGTTTCTTCTGAAACAATATTCTTATTTGTTCTATTTTCTTCCTCCATGAGAGATGAAATCAAATCTTCTAAACTAGGATTTACTTTACTCAAAGTAAACACAATGTTAGAATAACTGGGTGGCATACTATTTAACAATACTGATTTTACATCATCATCTCCCACATCAATTTTTATTCCAGCTAGTTGATTTGAAATAGAACGAAATTTACTTATGTGATCAACCATACTCTCACCTTCTTCCATCTTGAGCCCGAATAGTTTTTGCTTGAGTGTCATCGTTGTGCTCCCTATTTGAGATCCAAATAGCTTGTTCAAAGTAGTCCATATGAAATTTGAACTTTTTGATAAATCAATATGATGCAAGTAAGCATCAGACAATCCAAGACCAATAATTGTTATTGCTTTCCTATCCTTGCTTTCCCATTTGGTGGCTTCATCAACATCAGTTGGTTTTGAAATATTACCTTCAACAATTTCCCACAAGTCTTTATTGATCAAAAGTAATTGAGTTCACACTTTCCATGTGTGAAATTCTTTGCCATTGAATTTTTGTAATGGGATTTCCATTATGGATGTCAAACTCAGTCAAAAATGCACCCTTACAATAAAGTAAAATTTTATTTTCAATTGGCAGTAGAAAGCATATGATCAATGAAAAGATCTTGAAAAACATACATTTTCAAAAAAACATCACCTCAATCTGAGTTACTGAGGTGAAAGATATGACACTTCCAAGTTCTAAGTCTAACATCTTTCTGGACCCTTTCCAAAAATGGAAAATTTTATTTTTATGCTTGTGTTTTTTTTCAATTATGCCCCAAAATGGAAAAAATAAAAATAAAAAACATAGTTACCAAAATGGTGATACAATACACAAAGCGATCGAGTTACCGAATGACAATGCAATACACAGTCGGTCGATAGAATGTGCGAAAAGGATGATCCAATACGCATGAACAACTATGTAATGCACATGTGGAATAATTCAGTTCACGGGCGGAGATGCTCCAATACGCAGGATGATGTAATCACTATATCCACCTTTACAGGCCGTGGACATTGCAATGAGAAAGTTTTATTCAAAGACTCTCATCCTGGAATCCATGCTTTGATACCAGATCTTGAAGTTGGTACAGATTATTGGAAATAATCTTACACAATAAAAACACCAAATAAAATAATATTAGAATAATTTTCAATTCATCCGAGAGATATTCATTTACATTGAGAGGTATAAATACACATATGATCTCCTATTAAATAGGATTCATCCTTTATCCCACATATCTCTCAACCTTCCACTAATCTCTCTCAATCCCTTAGCTATCTCAACACACTCAACTAATCCTAAAAATGCCAACGTGAGTTGTTTATACAAAAAAATGACAACTAATATATAAAACCTATATTATTAATATGAGATAGATTTTCTCATATTTAATATTATTACATTTTATTTATTCACCCATATATATTATCTCCATGATCGTATACATTACATTAAAACATTCACCAATGTAAACAATATAACATTCCTAACATCATCCCCGTCCCTTGCGAGACATATACCCTTTTCACCCATTCCCCATGTATGAAGGATTTCACATTATTTTCACATTTAGTTGCGCATAGTTTGATGTTTTCCTATGATCCATTGGTCATCCTGACTCACATCCATTCGAGAGGTTTCCTGTTGGATTCTCTCAATTTCGAAGTGATAGTCACCCACTCACTGGCTTGTAGAACATTGTCGTTGTCTCCATTGAGACCACCCTATGTCCCCTACCCACAAGATATTGGAGTCACCGCCATGGTTTTTATTGTTATTACGAAATTTTTTGCTTAGGGCATCTTACCTTGCATTATCCTTTTACCGATTTTTCTTCACCGACCCGCCCTTCCACATCTACCTTTTTCAAACGCGCGTCATTGATTCCCATTGGTGTTATTGATTACCCCTTTGAGGGGGATCTCATCATCAACCTTTCATCAATCATCATCATACTTTTTGTCTCTCATAATTTTTGTCTCATGGTTTGCTAGCACAAACCACTTGACAAAAGGGGCAAATGTAGACACCAAAATTCAGTATCCCTACCCTTGTGCGCCCATGTGCGCATATCTCACCATGGCACTAGCTAGACCCCAAAATTTAATTCATCCCCCTTTATTTAATTAAATTCCCACTTATTAACCCATTACCTTTAATCCTTATTAATCCTTATTAACAAAAATTAATTAATAACCATTATCCACTAGCCCTAATCAAATTTTCTTTTAAGATGCTTTTATCCTAAATCTACATCCCCATGTTTTTACTACCCTTTATCCCATAACTACCCATCAAACATCCCTAAATAACCTCTTCTTGCCTACAAGTTTTAAAGCACTTTCCTCATCCTTAAAAACCTAAAATCCTGACAAAAACGCAAAATCAACTCCATTAGGGAAAGTTTCATTTGTAGTCGCGACGACTAGCCTGATCGCCATTAACCCTATAAGACTAAGTTCTCCCCTTTCCAAAAAGAGACACACAAACACACAAGTGCGACAAAACACTTTGCTTTCTTGCATTCTACGAATCCATCTTCAAACTAGAGCATCTTAGCAAAGAATCACCAACCTTCTTGCAAAGTATTTGAAAGCTTATTTTGATCAACGACTTCACTTTGGGAGGTTTACATTACGTTCTTGTGTTATCTTATGTTATTTCTATCACTATCTTGTTAGAACTAATGTTTTGCAAGACCGATAATATTCAATGGTACTCGGGGCTCCATTATCAGCCTTCTCTTCTAGTTTCCTTACTTACAGTTACTTTTTCATCCATCTACTCTCGCATTTTTCTACCCTACTACAATCATTGTCACCCCCCACCATGGTCGTTGTTGACCAAGGTTTTATTTTTCAATCATTCCATTACGGTCATTGTTTTCTACTATTTTCTCTACCTTTCTATCCTAGACATTCTTCTGCAGTCATCCCCTAACATCCACATGATTATATTACATTCAGTTTACATCTAGATCCTTGTAGGTCTACATATTTCTTTTACATTCTAGATCTCCACATACCCGAGTCACCATTGACTGCCTCTACACAATTTGGGTTGCCAATCAACCCGATTAGGTACCATTTTATTTATATTTATTCAGATCAGATCAACGTTTAGATTCATCTTAGTTACTTTCAAATTCAGTAGTATTTCTATTTTTGCATGTTATCTACTTATCTATCCTTTACTTCACTTTTTCTTATCAAACGAGGGTTGACATCCATGAAAGGAAGGTAATACTTCTTAGAGTGGCTTTGTCTGAAAACCCATGCATATATTATCTAATCAATATATTTTTAGTCATTCTTATTTGTAGGTTATTCAGTTTGAACAAAGATCAATTACTTTTGCGCCCATTCATCCATATCACACATTTAAGGTACCTTAAACCCTCCATTTTCCGAGTTGTTTAGCTTTCTTTAGTAGCTAACATCATTAATTTGAAACAAATGAGAAAACTATAACAACAAATGCACACATCTATCTACATTTTCTATATCTAGCTATTAGTCATTATTCAAGTGCATCGGCGTGAAGAGCTACCTAGGGCACAATTCTACACACGCTCATGCGAGACTACATAAGTGATGATTATTAGGAAAACTTGAATATGCTTTTTTAGTTATCTTTGTAGTTTGAGCTAATATGGCTATTTTGAGCATGCAGATAATATTTTGAGAGTGCATGGGCAACACATGGTGAAGGAAAGTCCCCACCCCCCCATATATATATGTATTGATTTACTGTTTTAAGAGACGAAGTGAGTATGACTATATGTAACAGAGTTATGTTGTTGGTATGATTTTGCACATGAATGACTTTGTGATGGTATTTATGATGTATTCAACTACTATTTTGTGATGATTTAATATAATGGATCATTATGGATGGATATTGATTGTTGATGTTTCTACTCATGGTTATTGTATGGTGAATTTGGTATTAATCCTTATGTGATCTATATGTTTTCCTTATTATGTGTGTTTCCAAATTGAGATCATGGATTATTATTATGATGGAATATGTACTTTGATTATGGTTATTATGAACATGCATGCTAACACCTTGGTAAGACAGTAACAAAGAGGGACCTAGTACCTTTGCATGCTTTGGGTGAGCACTCAGATTTGTCTGAGTGATGTGCCAACGTCTAGGGTTTTGAGTGGGAAAATAAGACTACATTTTGGTTCCATTTTCGGACCTCTTTTCAAACTTGTTTACCACGATGTTGCATGATGATGGCGTATCAGTTGAATCTTGTGGCTATTGAAGATTGGGTGATTGAAAAAAGATCAGTTTATGTGAAGATATGGTTCTAGACCTGATTTCAATGCGCACATGGGTTGAAGAACATATTTATCATGAGATTTATGAGATGTTATTTTTTTTTTTCCAATAGAGTTGTATGAGTGGTTGTCTGCATATGCATCAAATAAAATATGGAGTTACTAGACAAGGATTTGGACACAAGAAGATTATCAGCTTTTTTTGATGCAGATGAACCTTGGATGCATGTTATAGATCATTGGTGGGTTGGTGTTGTGCATAGTTATACTTTGGAGTACGTTGTGTCTATGTATTCTTGTCTGGAAGTTGTTGAGTTTGAATTTTTACGTGAGCCCAAGAGGATCTTACATTCACGTTATTCCTTTTCAATTAAGATCTTGATGGTGGTGTTGAGTTTAGAGCACCTACCTATGGCTAGCTAAACATACCACCACCATGCATGGGGTAGGAGAAGTGTGGTGAAAGATGGTGACCTTGTGGTAGAAAGGAAAGAGAAGAAGAAAGGTGGCTTAAGTATAATGAAGCATGGGAGAGGGAATTGTGAAGAAGTGTGATATTGAGGAGTCTGTGGAGTTGTGAGAGGATGATGTCTCATGAAGGATTTGAAGCTCACATGGAAGACATGGAGCTCGGAGCATCAGGATCTCCCCACTTAGGAAAGCACAGTAGATAATCCCCTTTGGATTCTATGAGAGAGTGTGTCTATGAGGAGGAGATTAAGGACCATGGGTGTGCATTTGATCCCACCTGAGTGACCTAGCCCTTGCGCTTGGTGTTTGAGTTCCAAAGTAACTATTGATAAACAAGTGAGTGTAGGTAATCCAATGGCTTTAGGTAGATATCATTTTCCTTTGAATATAAAGTACATTAGGAAACACATACATCTATGGCATCACATGTGACAACATATTTGTTGTTTGGAGGACCATTGGAGGAATATTTTCTAGGCATGTCATCATCAATGACAAGTGTGGGTGCACAAAACATTGGGAACACATATGGAAAGTACTACAACTTCACAGACTATGGGAGTTCAATTTAGTACTACTATTGGGATGTAAGGAAGTACATCCACTAGTCTAGTGCCCACTGGAGGATCAAGAGGTGGTTCAAGAGGATCAGAGAGGCTCAAGATCAAGTGGATCAGGTGGTTTTGGTGGTGGAGGAAATATTGGTGGGGTTTCTGTTCTAGATCTGGTGGACAAGGTCCACACCCTCATCACATCCAAAAAAGTTTTTTATGAGATGTCTCTTCACTTTCCAGAATATAGAGGTATTGAAGATGTTGTAGAACATGTGCACAAGTGTGAGTTGTTATGGTGCACTAAAGGAATCACCACTCCAGATAGAAAGGAAAGTTAGTTTGTTACTACTCTTCAAGGGCACACATAGCTGGTATAGAAAGTATGACCCACATCAGACTGTGGTGGATTATGATGCTTTGTGCTTTGTTTTTTAGTGAGTTCCATATCCTTGAGTTTGAATAGAAAAGTATCAATGCATGCTTAAGGACATTAAGTAGGGCTTATCATAAAAGCATTCGAGAGTATGATGTGCATTTTAAAACTTTGTTGTCAAGTTGTCTTATGACATACATCCTAGTCAACATGCACAATGGTTTTTTGGTGGGATTTTGACTCCTTTTAGAAGGGTGACTATCTCATAAGACTTTTGTGATCTACGTGATGCTTTGGAAGCAGCTTTGCACACTGAGGTAGTTGGGAGTGTGAACACTGAGTAAGCCCATTTTTTGAAGCACAAATTACAGCTATGGTGAAACAATTGGAGAATATCTCTCTGCTAATTCAGCTCATGAGACACAAGTGGGAATATGGTGTACAAATTGTGAGGTTGAAGGACATACTAAGGATAGTTTCCTCACAATTTGGTGTGCATGCATGTTGTTGGATTGTGAGATTTTTCATTTGGACCATGATGTGAGTAGATGTCCTCTTTTTAGTCACATCCAAAAGAATGTGTCTATGTATTGTAAGATTTGTAAAACTCATACTCATGATAATTAACTACAGAGTGATTGATCATATACATGAAGCCATTGAAACTGGTGTGCACCAACTAGTGTAGTAGGTGGATCTAAGGAACAAGGAGAACAACATAATGAAGGGCGTAAATAATGGGGATAACAGAAATAGAGGATTTCATGGTGGATATAGAGGCCGAGGTCACGGTGGTGGAAGAGGAGGATTTCCTAGAGGAACTTGTTTTACTTGTGGATCTCTTGATCATTATCAACATGAGTGCCCTCGAATGTGGTTTTCTCATGGTGTGGAAAACAACATAAATTTGAAGAATGCCCTGACTTGTATGAGCATATGAGCAAAAAACATAAAAGAAAAGGAGGGAGAAGCTATGATTAAGATACATCATGTGGATGGAGATCAATGGATGTCGAAAGTTGGGCTAATTTTGAATTACAACCATGTGTTAGTTACCACACACATTGAGGCTACACACACATGCTCGCTGTGAACCTCTCAAAGTATAAGCCGACTATAACAAAGAAAGAAGTGATTAATGCCAAGTACCCTAATGTTGAACATCAAAATAAGTTTACCTAGAGACTATGGATGTTATCAGAATCTACAAGGAGAGATTCAAAGCTTGAAGGAGTAGGCATGCATGTGGAATGAGCTAAGAATGTTGAAATCCACATAATGGATGTGTAGATGATTTGAAGGAAGTCTATGTATAATGTTGTGTCAGAGAACATAATCCCTTTGTTAGGAGAGTGGTTGAGAGAAAAATTACCACACGCAGGTAATGAGCGCAGAGAGTAGATACTTCATGCAAATCTACCTCCCCATAATCATGAGTATGATAAGGAGATTACATTGAATGCGTCATATTGATGGATGGCTTCTAAGAAACATTCTGATAGATATAGGTGTGAAAAGTTAATGTACTCACATTGGATGCTTGGAATCGATGGGTAGAAACCACCATTATAGCCTTCTTTGAATGTGTTGTATATGGAAAATAGAACTAGGGCTAATCCTATTGGGTATTAAAGATGTGACTATTATGATTTAGGGAGCCAAGTTTACTAGGGACTTTGAAGTATTGAGAGCGTATGAGGTAGATAGTTTCCCAACGTTACTTGGGTGCCCCTTAGTTATGTGAATAATGTAGATTTTACACTTCAACAAGGGGTACATTAGCTTTGAGAATAAAGAAGAGTGCATTATTATACCATTGACAGATGCAAAGGATTCCCCATATGTTGAGCCTTTGAGTGAAGAAGACTTGAACATGATATACGCACACATACAATCAGAGACCCTGAGGTAATTGAGCCATCTAAGGAAGGAGTGATACAATGGGATGATGCTCATTCAGTTAGTGATACTACAAGTATTTCTTGTGACAACTGGGTGCATGGAACATATGAAGTAGTTGGATGAGAGAGTTAAGAATATAATTACTCACATGATCAGGCCACACATGGTTAGGTTTAAGTTATAACCAGTACCTCGTTTACACTGGTGAAGGGAACCTTGATGTATTTTTGCACGCACCATGGAAGCCCAATGGAAGGATGATTGGTGATAGAAGAAATATGTTGGTTTATACCTATGTGGGACAACAACACATTGGTGGGCTACACACACACAGAGACAACCTATTAGAATGGCATGAGGTGAGAATCACCTTTTCTACTAGGTTTCTAAGGAGAATGTACCTTCACAAATATGAAATTCCATGGGAAGGATTCCCTACTTCACACCACATTCCATTAGAATGTGAGAGACTTTGGATGAAGGGGCAAGAGGCCTTACCACCATCACTCTGGGTACATAAGTTCTACACCACCCTAAGTGGTTGTGTACATGCGTGGTATGTCCATGTAGAATTGAACACATGAAATAATTAATTAATTGAAGAGATGACCTCAGGTATGATTCATACTTTTGATTACTTTTCTACTAAACCTCGGTCAATGAAGCACTACATAGATTATGAAGCACCTTACTTTGGGAGATAACACAAAGGCTGAGGAAATTCTATTAGATATGTTTTTGAGATAGATTTAGAGGTGCACCTTGACCTTGAAGAGACTAAAGAAGAAGAAATGGTCCACGCACTTGGGAAGAAAAGGAAAGGGGTAAACTAGTATGCATAGTATGATGATGATGATGATGATGAGGATAATAACTTGGATGTTAACCACACTGAAGGTACACGCGAGGTGATGGACAAAATAAATGAAAAGGTGTGCATGTATCATGAGCCTATGAAAAAAAAATAAGGTTAACATTGGGAATAGATGTAGAGCCTAAAGAGGCCATTATTGGTGATTATTGGTTTGAGCAGGAGGTGGCTAAAGATTATTGAGCTCTTGTGTGACTTTCAGAGACTTATTTCCACATGAGGTTATCATGAGTTAAAAGGAGTGCATCACTCTTTGGGTGAGATGAGAATCAAATTAAAAGAAGGTGTGTGCCGATTAGAAGAGGCCATACAGATGAATCCTAATCTACATGTCAAGGTGAAGGAAGAAATTGATAAGATGTTGAAATCTGGAATCATTGAGCCCATTGAGGAGTCAAAGTGGGTTAGCCCATGGTAATAAGCATAAAGAAAGATGGGAGGATAAGGATCTATGTGGACTACAAGAATTGAATGTTGTATGTGTTATTGATCCTTTTCCCACCCCATTTACAAGAGAGATCTTGGAGGAGTCAGCAGGCGCATGAGATTTACTCTTTTACATATGGATTTTTAGTTATCATCAAGTGTGTATAAAAAAAGAAGATCAGGAAAAGACAAAATTCACCACTTGAATGGGGAAGTTTTTGCATACATAGTTATGCCCTTTGGATTGAAGAATGCACCTACATATTTCTCGCATTATTTGTGTTGTGCAAGCATTTTAGACTTCATTCATAAGTTTTTACAGGTATATCTAGATGATTGACAATGTATGGTTTGGTTAAGGATCATTGTGATAATTTGAGGCTTATGTTTGAGAGGTGCAAGGTAGTTTGAGTATCTCTCTTGAATATTAAGAAATGTATCTTTGCACACCTTTTGGCACTTTTCTTGGGCATATTATTTGTAAGGAAGGCTTGTTGGTAGATCCAACCAAGGTCATGTGATCTTGGGATTGGAAGAACCTAATAATCAAAGTGAAGTGCACAGGATTTCTTGGTCATACAAGGTATTATAGAAATTCATTAAAGGCTATGCAAATATTTTTCCACACCCCCTAGAGGAATTATTGAAGGCTAAAGGAAAATTCTATTGGGGTGAGGTGCAATAACAACAAGAGTTTGAAACACTTAAAGGAAAGGTTGACCACTACACCTATTTTGCACTTTCCTTCATGGGAAAAACCATTTCATGTTCATGTTGATGCTTCTGGGATGGTGATTAGGCATGTTATTAGCAACCAAGTGAAGGAATTATAGACCACCCTATTTGTTTTGCAAGCAGGAAGTTGACACCAACTGAATAGAATTATACAACTATTGAGCGCAAAGCTTTGTCCATGATTTACATGTTACACAAAGTTCAGACAATACTTATTGGCTACACCATTTATCTTCTTCACAGATCATATGGCACTTAAGTATTTAGTCAACAAGCCTATTTTACAAGGGTGCATTTGCAGGTGGATACTACTATTTCAAGAGTTTCAGTTTATAATTGATTGTGAAACCAGGAAAAAGTAACTCAGGACTTGATCATTTGTCAGGATCAATTCTAGTGAGGATGCGTAGAGCATTAAGGACACAATGTCTAGATGCACAAATCTTTAGATTGAATCACATGCCCACCGAGTTGGAAGATATTGTATTTTTTGTGCACTAGATAAATGCACCTGAGGGAATGAAGACATTAGAGAAGAAAAACTTGCAATACACGTGACACCTTACCAGTTGATAGGTGGAGATTTATATAAGCTAGGTCATGATGAAGTTTTACACTGGTGTGTACTCTGGAGCATGAGCATGAGGCAATAATGGAAGAAGCTCATGGTGGAATTGCAGGAGGTCATTATGCAGAGATGCCACCACATGCATGCACAAGATTTTGATGGTTGGATTATGGTGGGAAACTTTATATAAGGATATTAAAGAATATGTCAAGGCATGTGATCATTTTCAAACCTTGGGAAGCCTAGAACTAGAGATGAGATGCCTTTGAGGCCTATTGCAAGTGTTGAAACCTTTTGAGAAATGGGTGATTGACTTTGTGGGTCCTATTTCCCCACCCATGCATAGGACTGACATGTGCATGCTATATTATAACTTGTACATAACTATCTACAAGGTGGGTAAGAAAAGCACCTACTGAAAGATTACACATGATACTACAACAATGATATTTCTATGGGAAAACATTATCAACAGGTATGGATGTCCATTGAGCTTGACAAGTGATAGGGGAACTCATTTTCTTAATGAGACTATCAAAATATTTTGGCTGAGTTTATGGTGGTGCACCACAAGACAACACCCTATCACCCATAGCCAATGGTACTATTGAGGCTTTCAACAAGATTTGGGACATACATTGACAAAAAAAATTTGTGATGTTGGAAGGAAATACTGGGATGATAAAGTATTTGTTGTACTTTGGGCATACATAACTACTTACAAAAGATTGAATAAAGCCACACCCTTTCAGTTGGTGTTTGGTGAAGGTTGTATTTCTTTTTGAATTTATGTTACCATCCTATGTATTATACATGGAGGATTGGATGATGAACAAGTTTTGAGGAGTGCATAGACAAACTGATGTAGTTGGATGAGTGGCATGCAATTTTCTCGATGGAGCCAAAAGATAAAAAAAGCAAGACAAAAGGCATGACATGATAGACATATTTAGAATAAATATTTGAGGTTGGAAAGATGGTTCTTCTATATGATTCAAAGTTTGTGCACCACCCAGGAAATTGAAATTTCATTGGTTGGGACCATTTGTAGTAACAAAGATATTGGAATTAGGTGCTTTCCAGTTATAGGTGTTGGATGGCACTTTATTTCCCGAGTTACTTCAATGGGAGTAGGTTGAAGCCCTACTATAAATAAGTCTTCTTGGTGTTTGTAATAAGGTAATATTTCCACTTAGATTAGATTTCCTTTTAATGCATTTTCCTTTATATGTGTTTCCTTTCATCGTTGTTATGCTTTGTCAATTTAGTTCAGTGTTTTTTTGTAATAAGTGTGCTTGCATGCCAAGAGCTGATTACTATCTATTGATTCATGTGTACAAAGGACCACACATACTTTTAGTGTGGGGTGGATCGGAAAAGAATAAGTTATTGGTGTTATGTTGTAGATTGGTGTGCATGTAAAAAGGAAAAAGTTACAGTGCTCAGAGAGGTTGAAGGTATTTAAGGAAATTTCTCATATTGAAGACCACACGTAGATGGATGGATGCACAGTGTAACGTGAGGTAGGTAAAAACATGGGAAACTACTTGGTGAGGCATAGTGGATAGGTACTTTGGCAGGGAAGCATGTGAAAGGAAGTTTGTGGCCGAAGTAGTAGGCAGCGCCTAGAAGGTTACAACTAGGGCATGGAAAATAATATGATGACGATGGAAGAGAAAAGAGAGGAATTAATGCCATGTATGGTGGTAGTTGAGGAGAAATTAATGCGAATAAATCAAATTTTTGAAATAAAAAATCTATAAAGGAGAGAATGCGAAACTATTTTTACCTTGCATCCTTTGTTTTTTGAAGTTTGAGAAGTGTGAAAAGTGTGAAGTGAAAGAAATTGATTGAATGATGAACCGGTGATTTCAAGACACACACGATTGATAGCTCCATGTGGAAAGGTGTTTGAGCTAGTTGGGTGTGTAAAAGAAGGAAGGTTCACATTATTAGGGTTTTAGGAGACAAAATTTGTAGCTAGGGCACACAGGGCACATGATATTTGAAGAAACAAAGAGAAATCAAAGTGTGTGAAGGTAAGGTAGTTAAAATTTGCAGTTTTTAGAGCAGAACATTTTTACTAAGTAAATAATGGCACCAAGGAGAGTTGTGGACCATTTGAGAAGGAGACCGAGGAAGCACCACATGAGTGGTTTGAAAATGTAATACCCTAAAGAGGTGATCGAAGGAAGGGCATGGACATCCTAGCTGAAAAAGTGCAAAATAAGTGACTTCAATCATCGAAATAGAAACACACTGAAGGACATAAAGGAAGATACGATTTTGAAGAAAAATAAGTGAAACTGCAGATGGGAAGAGAGTAATGGAAAATTTGATCTATAAAGCTACTTGAGAGTGTTGGGGTTATATAATTTTGAGTTTGAGTTTCCATTTTTTCAAGCTGAACATGAATTTGTACTACCATGGCTCGTATCATGGGTTCATGAAGATTACTTCTATTTTGTAGGAAGAAGGATGTGAATTACAAAAAAAATTGATTGGAAAAGTTATAGGTTTTAATGATCTAGGTACAGAGATTTATAGGTGATCTTTCGATGATGATGGAGTAGAGGCAATGGACTATCACCTTTAAGTATCACAAGGGAGGTCAAGATTTTAATGTTACAAACATAGAGGATAAAGCCACCAGGGTAGTAGCTGCACACTACTAAGTTAGTTGTAAGTTGGGCACTTAAGAGAGAGATGGAAGGAGGTGAACAAGTGTTGGTTATACATAACACAAAATGGTGAACAAGACATATTATAACATTGTGGGGTACATTACAGGGCATAGTGGAAGAGGCATGTCATCAAGATGATAAAGGTGAGAAGATAACTTGGGGTGCCATCTTGTTTTGATTGTGTTTAATGAAATTGGTGTGCCCATGGGCCAAAGGATAAGATGTGGGTGTATCCCTAGAAAACAAGTCACTGCAAGGAATTTTGTGAGCTTCACGTGTCAAGGCACTATAATAGGGACTTATAAGCAATACACAGAGAAGTGGTACAAAAGGATGTGTGATGCATTTGAAGGAGAATGACACATCCCGTGGGAGTTTCCCAGTGTATTGAAGGAGCAGCAAGAGTAGTTTTGCATATCAACACTTCTATTTGGGGCACTTTTACATGATGACAGATGAGAAGAAGAGCCCTTGGTGTAAGTTTTCCTTTTTCCTTTACTACTCATTACTTTAAAGATTCAGTGAACTAGCTACATAACGCATGGAAATTACAATTTGATGTTGATAAGGTAGACACATAGACATTCATATTTTGTGCAAGACATATGTCTACCCAAACAAAGAGGCATATGTGGAGACAATGGAGTCGATAATATTGATATCACTCTAGAGGTCATGGTTATGGGATAGATAGAACCAACGCACATCTATGTGTATCTAAGGCCGAGGTTCAAGGATGGGAAGTACATTATTGGTGAGGATATATCACTTCCAGCCCTCTGAAGAATAAGCAAATGGTGGGCAAAAAAAAATTTGAGGAGACACCCCAAAGGCAGGAAAAACAAGGCATCAAGAATGTCCTTGTGAAAAAAGAAGAAAAAAAAAGATATAATACTTGCCTTGAACATGGAAGAAGAAAACTACACAGGGGGGTGAAAAGAATGCAGATGTGGGTGTTGGAAATTCACATCCTTTGAGGAGGTCACCGTGCACAACACCAGTGAAAGAAGGCCGAAGAAGAGAAGAGAAGAAGGCACAAGTATGTGCCCATAAAAGATAGTGATGAAGAGAAGTCATAGATGGGGGCACACACAATAATGTTTCCACACCCAAGCTTAGTTGAAGTTTGAGAGAGATGAAGGGATCAAACCAAAGCAACCACTATTTGATATAGAAATCCCTAGCATAAGTGTACATGAGCATGATGAAGAAAGCTATGATGCTAGAGGAGACACAAGAGAAGAAAGATAGTGTTGAGTAGCGATGGGTGGCCCCGAGGAACTTGGAGTTGGAGCAGAGAATAAAGAGGGCACTGGAACACATGAACATATAGGTGAGCACGCTAGTGAACCTAAGGAAGAAGAGATGGTGTAGACTCCAAACCTTGGGTATATCAATGACCCAAAAAATATTATATGCACCAGGTTCTAGAGCACTCTTGCCCTAAAACAATTATATGGATGGGAGCTAATGGACTCAGAGATGGAAAACATGCACACAAGGAAACAATTTTCATGGACTATGTAGACTCACATGGATGAGCCTATATTTGATGTGTGTGAGGATTCATGTGCTACAAGATGAAATGAAAAGGCTCCACATTCTAAACATGTGACAATCAAGCCCAAAGTTCTTTGATGAAAAAGTGAGCAATGCATTGACTAAAATAGTCAGAGAGGTCACACATGAATGTTGATAAGGTGGATACCTTGAGAGCTTTTTGAGGATAAAAAAGGATAAGAGGAGATAAACTTTAAGAAAGAAAAGAGGAATAAATTCAACGAGAGACAAAGGAAAAGAGATACGATGGAGTGTAAGAAAGGAATTTGTTCTTGAAATGGCCGAGGAAATTGGAGAGAAAATCTTGAAGGAACGACCACAATATGAAGAAACATGTAATGGAACCTTTCCATCCATACTGCACTACTTACATTAAAGTTAGTACATTTACTATTGGATGAGGGAACCAAATGTGGTCAAAAGGTCCAAGTGCCGAGAGATAGTGGCTCAAAGAGAAAAATGTTGTTGTAAGCATTGAAGAAAGAATCCATAAAGACAAGGATTTATCACATATAGTTGAATATGATGCCCTTTTGAAACTTTAAGGAAGAATAAAAAGGAAGACTTAGCATCTAAATATATGTGAAGATCTAGAGCATATCATTAAAACAAGGACATTGGTTGAAGAAATGAGGTCCTTGTCACTAAAAAAATGATACTTTGGACATGATGAGAGGAGAGGCTGACATTACTAAGCTAGCAGAGAGAAGCACGATGCACTCACAAGGCAACCTCAAGATCCTCACAAGGAGAAAATAAAAGAACTTGGAAAATTGATAACATGAAGAATGGATGTGATGGATGGTATGATGTTCAAGTTTGGTGAATGTTCTCAGAGTGCTTAAAGAATAAGGAAAAAGATATGACTTTATGGATGAAATGGATGTTGTGCTTGGAGATGTTCCTGTAAGGGTGAAGAAGGGACTCAATGATTGGAATGAGTTAGAAGTATGACATCAAGAATGAGTACCCTAAGCTATTATTACTATACAAAATGTAAAAGAGCATGCTTGGTGTTATGAATTCTTTCATTCTTTCATTAATTTTGTTAAGTTATTCTTTATTCTTTAGATTCTTTGGAGATATAAGTATGAGTGACCCATTTTTGGGGGCATAAATGATATTAGTGTGGGGTAATGTTGGCTTGTGAAATATTGCCTAAGTATCAAAAGCACATATATGATATTGGTGTAAGAAGAAGGGGCATGGATAGGGCGCAAAGGTTGACATGATTTATGCACCTTGAGGATTCACGCCCAAGAAAGATAAGTTTGGACTTAGCCATTTTTCATGTTATGGGCTAAAATAGATGGAGTGATGAGCACACATTAGGATAAAGACATGAAGACTTAAAGAATACGAAAATATTTTGGGAACAAGAGGAAGATCAAGAGTCATGCAGAGTTTGAGCTAATAATAGGATTATATCTAGAGTTAATTATAGATAATCTATTATTAGGTAAAGCTTGCATGCTTCTTTAGTTATCTTTGTAGTGATGCATGGCTATTTTGAGCATGCAACCTATTTTGAGAGTGCATGGGTGGTGAAGGGAAAGTCCCCACCCCTATATATATGTATTGATTTGCACTGTTTTGAGAGACAAAGTGAGTATGACTTTATGTAACAGAGTTATACTACTGGTAGTATGATTTTGCATGCATGACTTTGTGATGGTATTTATGATGTGTTCAACTACTGTTTGTGATGAATTAATATAATGGATCATTATGGATGGATATTGATTGTTGATGTTTTTTAGGATTTGATGTGTTTTAGGGTTTTGTAGGTGGTCTTTCTCTTTATAGGTTTTAAAAAATTCAATGATCAAGCAACAACACACAAGTGACTAAAGCCGACATCTAACGAATATATTGCAACCCTACAAAATAGAGTTTCGAGGTTCGAGTACTCACAAGTGCCCATAAGAGGTCTTTAATGCCTAAGGAGCTCCCGACCCTGTCCAGTGTCCTGGTCCTAGCATTTCAAGTGCTTGTACAATTTTTTGGGATCGATTACGATAGTATGCCTCTCTATTTTATCAATTTTCTAACTCAAAGACAACTTCCGAGTGTTATTGCAAATTAGCTAAGTATCTTACCCTCTCTCTTTCACTTAGGGTTTTAAATTTATTAGCTTACTTGCTTGGATAAAATATGTACTTCATTGCATAACTATCTATTTTGCTATTACATATTTAACTTTAGCATTTATTTATTTCAATATTTTCTTCATCAATGTCTTCACATAATTTTTATCTTTCTAACATGATAACGGGTGCTTCATGTGCAATATTTACCTTGTAGGAACTATTTGCCACCATGGTTGTCTAACACTTGTTATTGTTTGCCATTATATGCCATTGTTTGCATGTTTTTCCCTATGTCTTGTATGTTCATTGCTTGTGTTTTTGGCCACCACGGCCTAATTATCTTGTGACATTGTGAGTGATGTCCCATGTTTAAAAGCCACTTTTCGTAGTATATCATTGTCTTCTTGCTTTATAGATTTTACATTATCTTCTATATGAATATTTGTCTTGATTTCACTAACACATGTCTTAGTCACTTTTTTGCATGTGCTTTGGTTTTTACCATGCACAGCCCTCCCCCCATATAGGGTATCGATTTGAGATCAGCTTCAGTCCTCTCTTTAGACCGCATTCTCCTTGTGACATTGCATGCTCCCCAAATGAGGGTTACATACATTGGGTGAATTATTCACCCCATTCAAGTATTATATAGTCATAGTTCAAATATGCACAACACATGAATAGAGCATAGAAACAATTATAAAAATGGCATATAATCTAACTTGGGTCCTTAGTTCCACATAGATACCAGTGCCCGATACAAATACTAGCACTTGGGCACCTTTGGGAGCTGAGCTATGACCAGAGGCGATTACGGTATTTCTCATATAAACACATTTTTCAATAGTTTATAGAGCAATTTTCACAAGATAGGAGCGATCCTTTAGCAATCAAAATGCATTCTATCTTCTTTTTATACTTAGATCAAAATGGATTGAACACATAACAAAGTAGGACCACACCATGTACAAGTGGTGTATACTTTTAGGAAGCATTCATGGATAGATAATAACACTAGACCTTTCTCCCAATAGTGAGATCACCCAAAAAACTTGCACTTAGTGTGAGATCACCCAAAAAACTCACACTTGACATGAGATTTCCTATAAAACTTGCTCTTCTATATAAATTCAAGACATTTTCTATCATTTTCACTCGTCATAGATCAAGTGCACGCTTTCCTTTTTGCATACTTTTACACACTTTTACATATTTTGATCAAAATTGTTCATATACACATATTTGACTACTCTTTTTCTCTTCTTTTGTAGGTTTTTCCTTCATGTGCAACAAACCGTAGCCCTTCATCAAGAAAAACAAGTACAACATAGCACAACATATACATTTCACCTCTAGGGTTACTTCCTCGTCCTTAGCTTACACACTTCATTTTATTCACTTCATGCTTTCACTTGTCTACTCAAAGCACACTTTTTCCATCAATCTATATGGTTATCGGTATGAATCTCTCATCTACTTTATGTTATTGAGAATTTTCTCAATAACATAAAGTGGGGGAAAATGTAGACACAAAATCATGCACTTGGGTATATTTCTAGGTCCTAATCACATACTTGCATTCATATGATTCCTAAGCAAGAAAAATTGTAATTAATTATTGTCTTTGGCCTTTTTGATTTGCTTCTTATCTTCTTTCTAGTCTTCTACACCCTACTACCTAGTCTGAACTTCATTGCTTTACCTTTCTTTGCTTTGGACACTAGCGTTCATCTAGGACGTTAGCACCCAGGTGCCCTTGTCCCCTATGGGCACCTCGACCTCTTTGTATCTTGATCGCCCCTTTTGGGCTTCTTTTATATTTTGGGCATCTTGTTCTCTTATGGGTTGGCCTTTTAGTGGTTAATTACGAATGTAATGCCTCTAACATGGTTGATGTCTATGATGAATTATTTACTCGAAGTTGCAAACGTTGATATGTGATTCTTGTTTGAAGATGGTGTACTCTTGTGAACTAAGTAATCATGTTTGTTGTAGATAATATGTTATTTTCTGAAAATAGATATAATTTTTCCATGTCTATTCTAAATTAGAATGAAGTATTTTATTTCTTCTTATGTTGAATGTTTATTGCATGTGGATAGAAGAAATTGATTCACTTAAAATCATTCATAGTATTTATTGCATTTGAACTTGTGCTTCAATCTTAATGATTTCTAATGTAAGATAACTATACCTTGGATCAATTTCAGTGATCTAAGGCACACTTTCAATTTCATGATGTCAAGGTCATCTTTGATTTCAACCCGGATGCCATAGGATCACCGGTATCCTCTGCTTTGCTTCACGTCCTTCTTAAGTGATCCGAGAATGTCATTTTGATTCTTCTTTTGGTAAGATTTAATTGAAAATTTTAATAATTGTTAAGGGAACCTAATTAAATCTAAGTTCTAAGTTATTATCCTATCCTAAGTTACTAGGTTCTTTTATTAATGAGGATTGTTTATTAGAAAGGGGAACCCTAAGACATGTAACTAGAGACTAAACTAATAAACTAATCTAAGGACCTAAGTTGGTTTCTAATCTAATGTTATGAAACTAACCTAAGACTTGGACTAGCATAAATGGATGACATGGATGACATACTATGAGGTGTCAGTGGCACTAACTTCTAAGGTATTAAAGAGGTTTAAATGTGGCATTAAACTCTCAGTTACCATCAATTTTGGTGAGTGCATGGAAGTTTAGTAGGGGATGAGTTATCACCTCTACTAAAGTATTTTTGCATGAAGTTTTAAACTTGGTAATAGCCAAACATGAGTTGGCAGAGGCGGGAAATAAGAAAGGAATCTGTCAGTCTTGTTTGCATTAATTGATCTTAGCCATTGAAAAAATAGCCTAGGAAGTAGGGGAAGTTGGAAGAAAATATGGTTTTCGGTTTTCATTGTTTCATTTGGTTTTGTGAGCTTTGTAGCTCTATATGTGGTTTTTCATTTTCGAACCTCTAGTTTGAATCTGTGCATGCATATTTTCACCTTGCATGGTGGTGATGATAATAAAATCAAGCTAGGAAGTTATAAGAGGAAGAAAGGAAAGTTTCAGAGCTTGGTCTTTGGTGTTTTCATGGAAATCTTGCTATCGAGGTTCTACTTAAAGATTTGCAACAAGGAATATAAGACATGATCTCTATTAGGAATGATAGGCCCTATCTCTTTAAGTCTTCTACTTTTATTTAAATGTCTTCATTAAAAGAACTATGCTCTTATAGGAACTTTTGGTTCTTGTTTTGTGTTTCTTCTCCTAGCTTCGATGGCATTTTTGACTTGGTTGCTTGGAATGCTTTATAATGTTGTGTTTGTTATATTATTATGAATCGAGTTGTTTAGATTGAACGAAAAATGTGTTAACTTATTTTCATATGAACTTTCTTGGCAATGATACGGGTCTATGGTTGTATCTCTATTGGATGGATACCTTGTCTAGATATTGTGTATGTTGTGTTGAATATGAAATATGGGTTGTATTATTATAGTTTTGATTAGCTTGTTTGCATCAAAAATTTGAGTTATTGTTCGAAGTTGTGTTTGTTCATTGATGGATTGTTACCCTGTTTAGGTAACTTGGAAATGTGAAAAGGATGCAGGTTTTGATGAAGTCGTATGGCTTTAGCTTAAACTATTTTTCCTTGTTATTTACAGTTGGAAACCAACCTTTTTGGTGGGATTTTGTTGGAATTTTAGTGATTCCAACTCTACTGGTGTTTCTCAGTGGGCTTACTTTGTGACTTTACTCTTTATCATTCATGAAGCTCTCTATAGGTTTTGTTTGGGACTTACATCTACGATAGGATGAAGGCCCTTGTGTTCCTTGTTTTGGTCTGTTTACTTGTTGATAGATGTGAAGACCAACAATATTTGGTCGACTCTTTTCATGACTGTATTTTCATTTTCTAGCATGGAATACCCAATTTGTATCGAGTTGGGTTATGCTTATTTTGTTTACCTCTAATGGAATTGAAACGAATCATTTGTTTAATTGGTTAAACCATGTATGAGAGATGGTATCTTTCGTGGAGGATGAACAGGAAGGTAAACTTGTTGAATTTTTTGGTTTATGTTCTTTTTCAACTGATTCATTTATTGTTACCCAAATCTGGGCTATGTTGTGGCTTTAGGTAAGATCTTGTTGATCTTAATTGGGCATTCCAAGTGGATTAAGCATTGAAGTGTTTCTCTTTAGGGAGATTGTTTTGTTACATTTTCACCCTTCTTTGTTTGGAGTAGTGATAACTCTTCTTCAGGCGAATCCATTTGGTTGATGAGAATGCAATCTTACTCCTTCCCTTTTTGTTGTTGAGTTTATTGGAATGAAAACCCATCTGGGTTAGCTTGTGAAAATAGGTAACATTTAGTTGGCCTTTTCTGAGTTGTGATATAACATCTATTGGTTTTGTATAGGATGGAAGTTTGGCTTAACTCTGCTTTCTTCTTTATTTGTATTCACTCTTCGAGTTGGTTCTAGTTCATGAGTTTGTGGAACTTGGATTACTTGGGAAATTGGTGTTGTTTTTTCCTGCGTTGCAAATCTTATTGCACTTGAATTTTTGTTTGGTCATGGTGTTTCCTCGACCTTGATGTAGATGGGTCTGAGTGTAAGATTGTTCTATGGGAATGATTTGGGTCTTGAGCTGGTTCTGAACTTTTAGTTCTCCTATCCCTTTTTGGAATTGGAATTGATTGGTCTAAAATTGGTGTTTTTTAAATGGTTGCTCGTTCTTCTTGTAGCTTGTGAAAACAATAAATATGTAGTTGTTAGGGATTGTAGGGTGTTAGTTAAGACTATTTCTTTTGAGTTTGAATTCGGATATGAACTCAGGCCTTTAGAGAACTTATACCGTGAGTTATGTTGGTCTTGTATCTCATTCTCTTGATTGGAAACTTTTTTATTCTTGTTTGATCATCAACTATAATACTGGATGATAAATTTTGAATACTAAAACAACATACTTATGATAGAAATTTGTTTATATCTCTGTACTGCTTCTTGAAAAGACAGAATAGGTTGAGTTATAGAAGTTAAGTTTGAAACTTGATTGAGAAGTTAAGATTAGGATTGGAGGTATGAATTTCTTCTTTCTTAAATATTGTTGTTTGATGACTAGCAGGTTGTAATGAGTTCATATTGTGTTTGAGATAGAATTAATTATGTTGAATTAATTAGTTCTTGATTAAACATTACTTGTTGATTCAATGTTCCTTCTCTCTCCTTCTTGGTTTGTAATCTTTTGGGAAGTCTTTTTGTTAATATCATTTGTGATTTTGGGAACCATTTCATTAACAACATGGTTTCTTTTATTAAACAATTAGATAAAAGCACATTATTTTAACGTTATAGCACTTATCATGCTCAGTTCACATGAATTGAACCATGCTAACAATTTTGTGAATGGATTTCATAAATGATGAAAGGAGAAAGACATATAGAAAGTTACATCTGTTTTACTAAAGAAATTGTTTCTTTATTATGTTGACTATGTAGTGACATTAACTGATTTGTACTTTTGTCGGGAAAAGAAGATGTAATAAAACTCGTTTTATATTGATGTAATGACATTTTGTAATCCTTGAAATATTCCTAAGATCAGTGAGTGGATCACTCCTTTTTGATGAATGAATTGCTTTGATGATTGTTGATTACTGATTTACTTGTGATACTTTCATTGGCATAAGTTGTGATATATTACTAAGTAATATCATTCATGATGGGGGCAATTTAGATATGCATGTGATATGGGATTACAAAACTTAAATATAGATCTTATAATATATAAGACTCTTGGATTAAGGATCTGCAATAATAGTTTATTTATTTCCAAGTGAAAGAGCACAACTAAGTTGATACTCTTTAGTAGATCCTTAAATAGTAAAAAGGGGATATGATTTGATTATATAAATGTGTATGAATTATTTGTTATGCTAAAGCATATGTGATCTATTTTCATAGTTAGGACATTAGTCCTTGATAAGGAAAAATGATACTTTCCTTGTAATTAAACTAAGAGATTAATTTGAGATCTTGTTAGGTGTTATGATTAAAAATATGAGGATGGTTGGTTGTGTTTTCCTTAAGTAGATTTCTACAATTGAAATAGGAATGCTTAATAAGGATAATAAAATGATTTAGACTTCATCTTTATGAAGTCTAAAATAAAAGCTTTAATAAGCTTGTTACAAGCTAAAAACTGAGTAAAAGATCTATTGATCACACTTTCATAACATTAAGTTCAAACATGACGACATATGAAATAAACAGATAAGATTAAGATGAACCTAAGCATGAATTTAGGGTGTTTAGGAAGGAATATTTTATCTACATACCTTCCTTTCGTATAAAATACATCTCGTAACCTTTTAGGTTAAATGATGCTTAGTTGACCCTTAAAAGCGTTGTTATCGTTAATCTTTAAGATAATAATTAATTGGGTTGATAAAATTATAATCTTAAGTATGTTAGTCCAGTTGAGGAAACTCAGTTGGATGTTGGAACATAACAACTGTGACATAGTACCTTCATAATGACAGGGGTCATTACGAGGATACTATGATGCAACTTGTTATGCCTCAACACCCCACTTAGTTCGATTAACTTGATTGACATAAGTGGAGGTTTGGCTCATGGTTCCACTCTAAACAAAGATAGAAACATGAGCTAGTGTTTTGGTCAAGTCATATTGACTTAGGGTGACTAGACACACCCATAGATGTAAGTTGATTGAGTATGTCTATGTATCCTTAGTCACCACAAGTAGACTTCCACACTAATGCATGTTGCTTCCCTTCTCTAGAGTGAAACCTTGAATCAAATTGGTTAACGAGAGGTCAAGAAAGAACATTTTAGATAAAAAAACAAGTGTGGTGAATGGCATATTCCTTCTGACGAGTATGTCATCTTGGAATGTAAACATGGTAAACATGTTTAAAAACTTTGGCAAAAGTATCACAAGCTGCTGATTGTGTTGTCCTATGTCACCTAGTCTAAGATGCATGATTTTAGATGAATATCGGTAACAAATATTCAGATAGGCTTCTTAGACAGAACACTTGGGTACCCTTAAAAATGTAAAGAAACCAAGTATACATAGTATACACATTATTAAGTTAACATGAGAGATCGGTTTAATACTGAGTCATGAAATGAGATATCGGTATTCACCGAGTCATTTATTTGCATATGGTTTTTCTGTTATGAGATGGATTGGCAATGGAATGTGTGTTCTAAATTATATTAATTTAGAACAGAGAATATTATGTGAAAAAAGTTCATTGTTTCTAAAGTCTTAAGATGAGGATGTTACTGTGAACGAAATTCAAACAAGGGAATCATATATATCTGATGTTATGTGATCAAATTAAAGGACCAAGATCTAAGCTTCTACTATCATCACCTAAGGTTACATCCAAAGGATATAAGAGTATCAAAGGCATCCATATAGCTTCATTTAAGGGACAAATTATTGCTAATTATACATACACACATAGGAGGGGAAGTTTCTTTTGTTTCATCCACACATCTATTTACATTGGTATACCTAGCTATCACTCACTATCAAGTGCATCTTGCACAAGAGCCTCTGAGGAACGATTCTTGCACACACACACAAGAAATACATAGAGTATGAAATGTATTGCAACGCTCGGTCATAATTTCTCTCAATTGGGTGACAAATGGGTAAGTCCAACTCCCCATTTGTATCTTTTTATTTTTAGAATTTGATGTGTTTTGGGGTTTATAGGATATCTTTCTCTTTATAGTTTACAGAAAAATTCTATGAAAAATAGTGTGATATACAAGCAATCAACATGGAAGGTTAACAACCACCTTGTGACACAGTAAAAACTATATTTCAATATTTTGCATATTCGCATGAACCCAACAAGGGTTTTGATGCTTAGGCACTCTCGTCAAACATATTCCAACAGATTCGCATTTTTCTAAGTGCGGTTACAACAATATCTTCCTCTTGTTCATGAATTTTCTAGTCCGGCATACTTTGGGATTTATTTCAAAATCAGCTAAGTCTTCTTTCCTCTCTCTTGCACTTAGGGTTTCTAATTTACTTTACTTATTACTTGTGTCAATTTGGTGCTTTAGCGTATATATTCTACATGCGACTCTGTAATATCTGAGGGTTTTAATAAATTTCTATATTTGTTAAATCAAAATCTAAAAGAGTAAAAAAATGGAATTTAAAGGAACATATAATGTATGGAAATTAAGAAAAATACATTAATCAAAGAGATACATACAACATAAAGTTTGTAAACCAATCTCTTATATTCCTTGTTTCAAATATTGAAAATACAAAGCTTTTATTTCCTTTTTAACAATTCCATTTTATATATTTCTCCAAAATTCTCTCCTATAATGTCATAGCATTTTACATTTTATAGAAAAGGAAAGAAAGAGAAAAAAAGGGGGAAGTTGTTTGGATTGTAAGCTAAAAATAACAAATGCACATTTAAGAGTTCTTTGACTAGTTCTTACAAAATGACCAAGTCAACTTGCAAATCCAAACGATGTTTCAACATCTCAAAAATTCACATGTTCAATGAAGAAAAAGAAAAACATGGAAAATCTTTCTATCGATTTTCTTTCTCGATATCAAGCTCTGCTTAAGATAATATTCCTGGAATTTCCAAACCATCTCATATGTTTCTTTCTCATCAGTCCACATGACTATCGGTTCAAGACATCACATGTGTCGAACACATTAACCATTTTCCTAGGGATTTTCTGAAGTCCTCTCGATGTGTGTATTACCAAACTTATTAAAATATTTTGGCATATAATTAACTTTTCAATCTCTGCTTTAAATCAAAATCATTTTTAGCTGAGGACTCTTTTTCAACTAACTCCTTGAAATTTTTGAATAGGTCATCAACTAGTAACATGTTTAATTCATCATCTAAGACATGTTGAAGGATCTTGGCCAATTCATCATCAATGTCGTTAGTGGCATCGATTGCTTCCTCCCTAACTTTTTGAAGTTTCTCTCAAGCTTTGTGTAGAATCTTGACTTGAAATTCAATGACTTTGCAAAACTTGAAGTTTCTGTCTATATCCTCAATTATCCCCTCTTGAAGTAGGATATTTGAATCAACCTTCTTAAGCTTATCCAAAGCTTCTAAGGTTAACTCCCTATTGCCACATTATTTTTAGAGCTCATTGTTCATATTTTAAATGATTAACCTTTCCTTCTCAATATCATTATAGATATCGAAAACATCCTTGATTAGCCTTTTACCTCAAGTCAAGCGACATTGAATCTAGTTTTCACTTTGCTCGACCCTTCTACCCATCTTTAGCAAGGATGAGATATTGAAGCTGGTTGGATTTAGAGAGGGAACCTACTTGAGTTGGTTTTGAGAGCTTAAGTAAGATAGTTATTAGTTTCTCTACTTTATCCTTCAATTCATATTTCTTAGCCTTGGTTTCTTTGAGCTTCTTAAATAAATTATCCATAACCACCTCTACATCATGTTGTGTGTATTCAATCATAAATTTCCCTAGTGCCACCTTGGTCATCTCGATAATTAGAAGTCGTGATTTATTCCTTGGTTTTGTCAACAGTAGACATAACAATCTCAAAAAACCTTTCACCAAATGCATCAATGGTGATATGTGAGATGGGGCAGGAGTCAACGAACTGAAATCAAATGCTTCTAGAGGGAAAATATTCTTCCTCTTCCTTAGGGTTTGGTTGATTAGCCAAGATGCAACAAAGGAAGAGGGTGCTTATGAGGGAGAAGCAATAAGCATCAAAGTGGTAATGAGAGTCTTAAGTAATGTGGTCACCAAGGATGGAGGAGTGGAAAATATAACAATGGCCACATTCGTAGATGAGGGAGGTGGAGAAGGCATGGAGGAAAAAATAAAAAATAGAGAAGGGAAATGGGTTGTGTGAGGAGAACCCAAAGTCATACTTATCCCAGATGAAAGAGGTGAAAGGGATGAAAAGACTTGTTCCATAAATGACATGTGAGGAGATTAGGGTGGAGGAAAAGAGGTGGGAGGAGTGGATGTGGAGACCGTGAGGTCATAAAGGATGAAGAAGGCATAATAGATGAACCAGGGAGGGGAAGATGGATGAGGAGAGGAAACACACAAAAAGGATGTGACGAGAACGCCACATGTGGGAACAAAGTCACAATAGGAACCACATGAGTGATGAGAGGGGAAGAAGGACAAGGGGGAAAAGTGACCATGATGCCAATTGAAGCCTCTTGCATATGGTGAGGAGAAGGGGAATAAATCTCAATGACATTTTTAGATGGAGCACATAAATTAATTTTTGTTCCACTATTGTAATAATTGAACTTCAACTTCTTCCTAGACACCTCACCTTTATCCTTTTCTCCTTGAGAAATTCCTTCCGAGAGGGGCTTGTTTATGATGTAGAAGTTATAACCACTTTTAGCTTTGGGATCATCAGGATGAATATTCATGGAATACAACCAAGAGTTGGCTCATAGCAAGACCTAAGAAAATCTATCTTTAATAGTAGTTTTCTTGATTGACCAATCAATTTGGGGGAAACCCGGGTTCGAACATTGATCTAATCATAAAGGGGATCTAAAACATATCCATTATCAACTATTTCTTGAGGAATAGTGGTAAGGTTGTATAATGCAACCTCGTTAAGAGTTAGGTGATTGCGGTGTCTTCTCCCGATCACAATTTCATCTCTTAAATTGATCCAAATATCTTGAATGTTGGGGATATGGAACTCAGAGTGTTGCGTAAGATTTCAATGCACCTTGATAATCAAATCTAGGCCTTGAATAGAGATTCTTCTTGATCACCTCTTGCATTTCAGTTGTAATATTTTTGGCCTTGATTACCGTTTGTGCAAGTGTAACAAAAAATAAGTATGGGGAAGTGAATACCTTCCTTATGCTTGCTTTGTTGGAACTTGTGAAGATATAAAAATTGTCTTACCAGTTCCATTAAGAGTCACTTATCACTTGGGAACCTTGACAACAAATATGGGGTTCTTTGAAATGCTCCTACTCGAAAGTAGGTAAAAGTTGGAAATTACAAAACATGCATGACCATGGAGATAATGTTAGAATTTGAGGATTCTAATAAATACGGATTTAATCAACTTACATATTACATAATGTTACAATAAATATTTAAATAAATATTACATCATAACATAAGTAAATAAAGAAATACTTACAAGAAATAAATAACACGATGACATAGTATTTATAGTGAAAAACCCCAATAGGGTAAAAACTACTTTGAAACTAACATTTTACTTCAGAGAACTTATTTTACATCCAATAAGATAATCTCCTCCTTTGAAACCCTATTTACCAAGGGTAAAACCAAATCACTCGATTTGTACACCTTTGATGTATTTTCCGAATATATCAAATGAGGACCTAAAGTCCTTTTTATATAAGGTGATCGGGTATGTCTCCTAACCCACCTTTTCAACCTAAAATGATTAACACATACACCTACGTTTATAATATTTAATTTTAGAAATATAATCATTTCATGCTATTAAATCTTTAACCTAAAGTATATACCTAGGTTAACATATTTAATAACAGAAATATAAATATTTCATATTATTAAATATTAACCTATATATTAGTGATGGACCCATATACATTAAGGGTTGACCAGACCACTTAATCATTAAGGGTTGGCCAGATCCAGAAACAATCATCCAAAGTTTCCTCGCCATAAATTCTATATTGACCCAAATGTTGTAGTTGGTTTCATTCAGGATCTGGGTTTTGTCAAGACAGAAATAGTTGGATGTCATTGTTTTCTTAAACTTGTAAAACACACCTCATTATAATATACAATGTACCATAGAGTTAGATACATATTTATCGATAATAAAAACAACACTTTTAATAGAATCAGATCTAAATTTTATAGATCTAAAGAAACTATTTGATCATAACAAATTATGTCATTACAATACATACTAATTAACCTCCCATGATCAAAATAATAACCCGCAATATAAAGGGTTCTGTATTATATACCAGATCTATATAAAAAATATTTCTGATCATATAGAAGTGAATAAGAGACCCCTAATAATGCATAACTTCAAATTTCTGAAAAAATTAATGTAGAAAAAAATTGGTCAAACTTAAATTTGACGCCTAAATGACCGTCATAATGGCTTATTTTTTGTGCTGTCGTGGCGGTCATTTGGCCAAATCAATTTTAACACAATGAAAGTTTCCTATAACCTACAAGCTTAAATTTGACGTCTAAATGACCATCATATTGTCTCGTGTTTGGTCTACTGTGACAGATCATTTGACCGTCAAATTTAATAAATCCAAAACTTATGTATTTCCGAACTTCTTCTTCGTATAATATTAGGGGTTATATTTTAACACATTATAATAGGCTATTATAATTTATAATGTAATAATATATATTTAAAAAAAGGTATATAGTTTATAGAATGCAAATAAAAGGCAACATATAGTTCATAAAAATGATAAACTATAGTATATTTTTTTATATAAAAAAACACACAACCCTTATTAAAAGGGTTTAAAGGACATAAACCAAGTTAAAAGAATTTTACCAGTGCAAGTAGATTTATGAGAGTATAGATTAACCTGCATATTTTACAAAGGGGACAAGTAATTTCACCCGACCAATGAAATAAATTTAAATCCTTATTTTCATGAACCTTGTCTCCTCCCTTCATTTACTCTTAATTTTACCCTGCACACATTTAAAACTATGGAAATATTGCAAAATATTTTATAGAATTCTTACAAGCTAAAAACTTCAAAACTTTTATGTGGCTATAACTACAAATATTTTAATAAATATTTACCACACTTCACTGGCCATCAATAAACTAGCATTTTTTTAATTCTCCATTTATACTTGAGAGTTCCACATTTATACGAGATATTATCTCATTTTATTCTCCACTCCCACTCTTATATAAAAGAAAACCTTTAAATAGGTTCATTTATATAGTTTTTATAAACTATAAGATATAAATGAATGGGACCGCCCTTACATGGATAATATAAATGGTTAGGGACACATGTTAGGTTTTATTTAATAAGTATTAAGATTTAAAAAGTAATCCCTTCATGGCCAAGAAATAAACACGGGCCCCTTACTAAAAAAAATAAGCACTTTAGTTTTTTTAAAACATATATAAACCAAATCTAATAAAATTTATATTTTAAACGGTTTAAAATAACCATATATATATAATATGATTCAAACTTAGGTTTGTTTCTTTTTTTTTTAAAACTATATATGCCTAGATTTATAAGTTAAGTTTAAATATGATTTAAACTTAGGCTTAGAATATGGTTTGTTGACTCTTCCTCAATCCCATGTAATTTTAATATGGTTTAAGGCTTTTAATATTTAGTTTTTTTAAACTATATAAATTTTAATATGATGTTCATATAAATTATTATATAAACCTTATTCTATATTATATATATTTTTATTTAAAATTAATAATATAGTTTTCAAATTATATAGGATATAGTTATAGATTAACTATAAACTATAGTTTTTCAAATCAAATCCTTTTGGAGGGGACCAAAGAACACAGTATGAATTTACCTTCAAATATTTAACTGCAAAACATTTGAAATTATAGAAAACATGAAAATTATTTCATATAGTAATAAATCCTTTCTTTTTCTCGTATGTGACTTTCACGCGCAGTAAATATTTGAAGCCCCTTTCACTGTATACACATCAATCTCTAAACAAACATTAATTCCATATAATTTACAAAATGTAAATGAAATTAAGAATCATATCATATTACATCTCCCCCCTAAAAAATTAAGGATTAAAATTGAAAAACCCTAAAAAATTTACCAGAGAGTTTAATTACACAAATGTAATGCCAAAAAAATTGGGGAAAAAAAAGAAGAGGACCAGATACTTTTAAATACCCTTTCGAGTTGGTTGAAAAAACCCGTACAAATTAAATAAATAAATAACAAAACATTTGATCTCAATTTATTTAATTTACCTCGCTCTGTTACCATGTTAGAATTTGAGGATTCTAATAAATACGGATTTAATCAACTTACATATTACATAATGTTACAATTAATATTTAAATAAAAATTACATCATAACATAAGTAAATAAAGAAATACTTATAGGAAATAAATAACACATGTGACACAATATTTATAGTGGGAAACCCCAATAGGGTAAAAATCACTTTGAAAATAACCTTTTACTTCAGAGAACTTATTTTACATCCAGTAAGATCACCTCCTCCTTTAAAACCCTATTTACCAAGGGTAAAAACAAATCACTTGATTTGCACACCTTTGATATATTTTCTGAATATATCAAATGAGGACCTAAAGTCCTTTTTATATAAGGTGATCGGGTATGTCTCTCGACCCACCTTTTCAACCTAAAATAGTTGACACATACTCCTAGGTTTATAATATTTAATATTAGCAATATAATCATTTCATGATATTAAATATTTATACCTAAGTTAGCATATTTAATAACGAAATATAAATTTTTCATATTATTAAATATTAACCTATATATTAGTGATGGACCCATATACATTAAGGGTTGGCGGACACTCGGTTAATCATTATGTTCAATGGATAAAATATTTCAAGCCCCATTAATACATCTATGTTGAGAAAGACCCCTATCGATTTGTAGATGATGTTGTAGAAAAAGGCATCATCTACTCTTTTGAAATGAATTTGGCTTTGCTTCAAAGTCAGTCGAGGATATAAATTGTAGACATGATTTGAAGACACAGCTCCATGAGTGGTTAATCTAGGGTAAATCCTCATACCTGTACCACAACATAGGTAATATATGAGGTCATGCAGAATTTTCCCATAATCGACACTTACTTTAACTAACTATCATGACATTCTTTGATGAATTCACGCCCAATCATGAATTACTCATTCTTGCGTATGATGGTAATGAACTAGGACATCCACCCTTAAAATTCTCTAGCCTTAGGGAGACCAAGACTACCTTAACAATGCTACAATATCACCGATTTTATAGATGAAATCACTTCGAGGAAAGGTTTTAGGGAACCTTGTTACTGAAGGCTTTAGTTTTTTTAGATATTTCTCATTGACATGTTTGATACAATTAATTATGTTATCATCCCAAGCTTGTTGGGACTTATTGAGATCTGTGTTAACATATGTAGTAAACTTGGGAAGCTTTAGGAGATCGTCAAAATAATCAATATCTAAAAAAATGACCACCTCACCATCTTAGTTCTTGTGAGACCTAGTTTCTTTAGTGATTGACAACAACAAGGATGATTTAGGAATTGAGTAGAAATAGCGAAAGCAATAAGTGGTAATCCATTGTTATTGCGTATACATCGAATTCATGAATTAGAGAGGACCCTTTTACCTGTTCCATAAATCTCCCATGTCGATGTGCTGAGCTCGGTGTCTTTGATATGAACATTGGAATTGATATTAAGAGGAACAACCCCTTGATATTTATACTTCATTTCTTTTGAATATTTTACCTTGCCATTTCCTTTCCACTGAATCAAACATTGGGAATTTGACCAGAAGAAACCTACTAAAGGGCCTTCCTAAAGTCCCATGAATGAAAATTGGATTTTATCCCCTATAAAACAATGTGAACAACCAACCCGATACACTAGCGTAGATTTACCCCTCTTTACAACTTAGAAATTATGATAGTCTGTCAAGATTGTAACCTTGATTTACAACCCAGAGAACCCAATATACTATCATAACTCATGCCTTGTTGATCACTTTGAAAACTCCAACACACTTTGTCAAAACTTGAGCATGTTTTGCACAAAAAAATCTTGAAACAATTGGAGTTAAAATGTAAGTGGTTTTATTCTTGTTAATTTGGTATTTTTAGCGGGAGAAACATGTCAAAAATCCCCACAAGTTCATGTTGGGGGTTTTGACGTGTTTATCATGATAAAAGGGTTTCCTTCAATAGGGGGGGAGAAACAAATTGAGAGAGGAAAAATGAGAAAAAATGAGCATGGATCCCCAATCAATGAATATGATGAAGAAAAATTTGATAAAATTCCCATAAAAGGATAAACTGACAAGAAGGAAAATACTTACTAGGAAAAATACCGGGAGTTGAAAATATAAGAAAAATGATTAAAAACACCAATAAATTGCAAATCATGTTTTGAGGGCGAAACGAGGAGAAAAATTTTGAATTTAGAAATCATACCAAGTACTGAATGACATGGAAAATCCACCTATTTATAATTTTATCACATTAATTACACTTAGGATGACATGTTTGGGCCACTGACTCCACCCGGAATTAATTACATTGACTTAGGGGTAAAATTTTGACCATAAAAATATGTCATACAAATGTACAATCAAGTCCCAAAAACCCAACACAAAGGAAAGAAAACATTTATCGGGGTTCGAGTTCGGAAAACACGAAGAAAAAACATGTAATTTCATTCCCATGTTACATTGCAAAAATTTCCAAAAACCCAATACACTTTTTGGAGTTTGGGTTTGGAAAACACACAACACGAAGCATATGTTTCTAAATTCGATGTCTGATGCTTTGAGAACCCGAAACCTAAAAGGATATAGTGTGTCAGGTTTTCATGGTTGGGAAGCATTTTGCAAAAGACATGTAAAATGTGAAAGGAAACTTGAAACCCAAAAAGACACAAAAAAATACTTTCAAGGAAAAACTTGGAAATTTTTGGATTTCAACAAGTCCTAACAATGAAAAATTGATTGGCTATCTCAATTTTATTAATGGAAGAAAAAATAAGGATAAAAAAATGATAAGTAACTAGTTCAAAATGTAAGATAAGAGGTAGACTTAGCCATTCAAGATGGTTTTGGAGTGATCTAGGTGCGCATGGTAGTGGAATAGGGAAATCTAGAGCTTTGGATTCTACACTGAAGATTATAGAATTAGAAAACATGTAGTTACGTAATTGTACAAAAATTATGGTCTAAGTAGGAGTTTGTACAGGTTAAATACAAGGACTACATAGTTTTGGGCGAGAGATAGTTGATGTTTGAAACTTTTTGGGTGCTTCTCTTATATGGAAATGGTGTTCATTGTGTGTTTCTCTTATTCACACAAACTCAAGATGACTTGTGACATGACTTGAAATAAATTAAAAAAACCTAACAACTTGCAAAACCTTCATCGTAACATTTAACAAACCAAAGGAGAAAAACATGTATGTGTGTGTGTGTTTTAGGTTGGACCACCCTATGCGGTCATAATCCTAACTTTTGAACCAATAATATCATTGCACTATATAGCCTCCATCAAAATAAAGCCTTAAGTAGTTATCCTAGGTCTTTATGCGATTGTGTAAAGCTAACGAATCCCTTAATGTTCCCTTGTGTCTCTTGAGACCAAGATGGGAGCTAAAAGCATAGGATAGAATGTACCCAGTGTGGTAGTAGTGAGATGTGGTATGACTCAACTAT